>OU342745.1:476063568-476533172 GCA_910589775.1 Avena eriantha
TCGCTCGGGTTTGACGGCAAGGATGGCGGCCAACTTTCGCTTGGGGTCTTTGATCACGCTCTTGGAGGCGCTCGAGGGCTTGGGGTACTTTCTGCCTTAGCAAGGCTGAACATCCGCCCTGCCTGAGCCCTGGCGCACTTCTCCATGATGAACAGTTCAACAACCGTAGTGAGGTTCTCTCCTCTGATACCGATCTTTTCCCTCATGGAGACGTCCTTGACTCCCTCGAAGAAGGCGGTCATGATGTTGGACTCCAAGGTCTTGGGTATTTTGTTGTCGATCTGGCTGAACCTATACAAGAACTTGAAGAGTGCATCGTCGGGCTGCTACTGGACCTGGCGGAGGTCATAGTAGGCGAGCGGGCACTTGTAGGTCCCCTAGAGTTGGTGATGAAAAGTGATCATAGGTCCGCCCATGAATCGATGGATTCTTCGCATAGGTTCATCACCCAGGTCCAGGACACATCCTTGAGGCTCAGGGGGGACCAATTCGCCATGACGTGGTCATCGCCTTTCGCCGCCTCGATGCCTATGGTGTAGAGCTGCAGGAATTCATAGGGGTTCGCAGTCCCACCATAGAGCGAAGGTATCTTGGGACGGAACTTGTGTGGCCACACCACACGTCAAAGCTCCCTGGTGAAGTTGAGGCATCCAGTGTCTTGCACCTCCATGCCGCTGGCGAGGGACGCACGGTTCTGCTGACCTAATGCTGCGATTTCTTCGACGATGCAGCCCTCTCGCCCACGAGGGTACATGGTGACCATGCAATCGTCCGCCAGAGGGGTGAGATGATCTGGCAGCTGTGGCCCGACCAGGTGGCGGCTTCACCAGTCTTGGGAACCCCATCAGACCCCAGCTGTTGGCTCATAGCCCCTAGCACCTTGTTCTCGTCCTCGGCCCCCGGTTCTAGGGGTTGGGGCTGGCAATGTCGAGGAGCTCACCAAGCTGCTCGCGCCACTTCACTTCGCCGGCTCCGCCGGGGGGTGGTTGAGTAGCTCCTGCACCATGTGCTTGGTGGCCTCGGGTGTAGGCTAGTCCGGGTGGTCGGGGAGGACGCCATGCGAGAGAGCGACATGTTGTCGTGAGAGGAGAGCCGGTGTTCCCGTCACGGGCGGAAGGAGGATCCCTTCTCGTCCTCCGTCAATTACACCGGCTCCTCGTTGCTACGTCATGGGGTCGGCTCAGTCTGAGCCAGACTTGTGGCACGGCGGAGAGCACGCTCGGCCCTAGTCTCAGTGCGAGCGGACATGCCAACGGATTCTACCTGGCATGCCAAATGTTAGATAAAGTGTCTTGTAAAGGATCAATGGGTCCAACAAGCCTTGAGTTCATGAGGGGGCTGAACACGTGTTCCAAGCTTCTCGACGATGGCGAAGGAGATGGCGCATGAGCACAACAGAGAGGTTGACACGCGTTTTTTACCCAGGTTCAGGACCCTCGTGAGGAGGTAAAGACCCTACTCCTTCTTGGTTGCATTTCTTGCTATGCTTCACGTGGGTACAATGGTGTTCTAATGTGTAGGGTTACATATCGCAAGGATCGATCCTTTCTAAGGTAGGAGAAGGCCTCCTTATATAGGGCGGCCGGGCCTCTTCCCCCCAAATGTTGGGCGGGAAGGGTCACTACATCCCTGTCCCAGAAGATCCGGTCCACTAGTCTACTTTCGATGAACTTGGTATCTTCATGGGAGCCCTCTAGTCCTTGATAAAGCAACCATGCCTGACACCGTCCTCCACTACCTGACGTCTTCCTTGTACCCTTAGCATAGAAATTGTAAGGGACAGCTTCTCTACCACTCGTGATGACCGAGATACCTTTGCACTAGAAGGGACGGTCTGCCTCCTTTTTTCCGACATAGTGCAGCTCATGCTGACCGTTCCTATGGGACCTTGTCCTCTTCCTTCCCTTTCTTCCTCAATTATGAGCGTACCCCTTGGCAAGCTCCGAGCATCCAAGGACATGTAGAGAGCCCGAGTGGGGTCTTTGTAGAGGTATCAGCCCTGAGCTCCCCTCTTGATCCTGCATGCGCCATGCCTCCACCTTTAGATGGTGTCATGTCTCCGTGGGTGGGCTTGTTGACCGTAGGATCATGGTACCCTAGGTGCCAGGTCTCCAACACTAGCGGTTAGGTCGCCTCTGGGTTGATGCTCTGGAACACTCCAGTGGGCATCAGGTGCTCGGCAGGGACCTGAAGCTACCTCATGAGTTGGGTGGAAAGGAGTTTTAGGCCTGCAACTTCCTCCACCAGCATTTTGGTCACTCTGATGTTACTGATGGTCAGAGAGACCACCAACATAAGGATTTCCACGCCAATGCATCGGTCGGGGTGATCTTGAGCATTAAAGGTGAACGAGACGGCTGCCCTTTTGAGGGGGAGTTGTTCTTCCACTCTTGGATACAAGGTGCACAACTATTTGTTAAGCCACTTGATAGCCCAGTGCGAGGGAACGCCGATGCTCCCCCGTGAATTCACGTCACTTGAAACGTTCTAAAGTTAGTATAGAGGTGGCCTCTGCGGCGGGCACGTGTCCGTGGCCTGGGTAGGAGACGAAGTAAGTGTCGGCCTTGTTTTCTTATGTACTAGAGGGCCCTTCCCTGGGGTGCAATTGCAGCCAGGGGTGAGCTTGGTGAAGTGGGTGCACGGCGCCTAGTGGTACTAGAGGGAGTATCCAACCAAGTCCACCAACTGGACGAGCCATGACCACATGCACGTACTGCCTCCAATGGCCTCTAGTGGAAAACACAGTAGGGCGTCGGTAGCTGCGAGCAGCCCCCGGTCAGAAGAAACTTGGAGGGGGAGGGGGCTTCTTGCTGGCCCTGCTTCCTCACGAGAGGAAATTGGAAACGCGGTCCTGGCTCTACCACCTACGGAGCTGCCGCGCCTCATTCGTTGAAGAATACTAGCAATTCTCCTCACCCGTGCCGCCGAGATGAATGCCCACTAAAGGTGCCGCCCCTGCCTCGTGCTTGTGCCCTATACATGGCACACTAGATGTTGTGTTTGAGATTTTGATACTGGGGAGGGAGGATCCCCTTTGTAGTTCAGCCATGTGTGCAATGTCCGATGAGCTCGATCGGTGAGCTAGACAAACATAATCACACAGATAGAAACATGTAGCTGGTGACCTCGCCACGAGCCAGAATCTAGGACTCGTCAAGAGGGACTAGAGGGACGTTGCTGGAGTAGAGAATATGACCGATATTGATAGTTTTGTCAATTCCTGTAGATGTAGATTCTGCCCCATAGTGCGTGCCAACTGTCATCATACTGAAGACAAGTAGGCCATGACGGGTTCCTCGAGGCATGGAAACAAAGGAGGTGAGAGACTTATGGTTGTCTAGGGCGGTGAGCACACATGTTTGTCCAGATTCATATTTGACTGGCTGCTGGATCCTAGCCCTCCTATCAGCCCACTATAATTGGCAAAGACGGAGGTTGCAGAGGGTTTGAGAATGGTGTCGGTTGTGCGAGTTTTGAGAATGGTATCGCTCTCTCCCTAAAGGATGCCCGTGGGTTGGCTTATATACACATCCGAACTAGAATATACAGGAATACTCCTATCCGACTACTCTAGAGATTACAAACAAAGTCGGTAACTACTATCTCTTGTATTCCAAGTATTCCGTCATCAGGACCAAGTCAAAGATCTTTTGGGCAATCCCATAGCCCCATGGGCCTCCATACTTCTCGTTTTCTAGGCCTCCCATGGAGCTATAGAGTTTAACCACAAGTGTGCCTCCCTCACCAACAAGTACTGATCCTTTCCGCGCATACCCTGAAAGTCTAACCCCCCACAGGCCACCTTCCGGTATTTCGGTGGTGTTGTCTCATATAAAAGTTATCCGGAGACGTTTGATTTTGCGTTTCAAGTGAACAATGGTTTTGTTGTATCATCCGGGGATGAAACATTTTCATCCGCCGGCTCCTCTACGTCGCTAGCTGCCTTGCGCACATGCCACTCCTCCACCGCACGTATGTGGGCCATAGTCTACCGAGTGCTCCTTATCTTATCCACCGAAATTTCCATCCCCTCGTGTCGTTGTCTATTTTCTCCCATCTCACGTAGCCGCTGCCCTTCTCTGGTTCTTCTTGAAAAGCACCAGCACGCAGCCATGGCTTCCCTCCTCCCCACCACCCGACGCGACCCACGCCACTCGTAGCTCGCGGAGCCGCCCTCCTTGCACCCGGCGCACTGCCGGCGCCCTATAGCCCATGCGCCACCGCCCTCCCATCTATCTCGTAGGAAATCGCCGCCGACCTCCAGCCTGGCAAGCACGCCCGTGCCACCGTAGCCCGGACGCCCTGGCTCTTGGTAGAAGTCTCCAACCACGAAAATGCTCTACCCACCATAGCTGCAACTACTGCATCCGCCATCGGAGAAGATCTCATGCATCTCCTTCCCGTTCTACATGGTGCTCATAGGCAAGACGATGATGCTACTGGAAGTGGTCATGGTTTTCTACAAATGAAGGGTTGCGATGCTACTGATCAACGGATGGGTTTTGAGATTTTTCTACATGGTGATGCTACAATAGTAGTATTTTTTCTATT
This sequence comes from Avena eriantha, assembly GCA_910589775.1. Taxonomy (NCBI): domain Eukaryota; kingdom Viridiplantae; phylum Streptophyta; class Magnoliopsida; order Poales; family Poaceae; genus Avena; species Avena eriantha. Next base: position 476,068,120 of record OU342745.1, read on the forward strand.
TCTTTTCTATGGTTTTACTACAATAGCACAAAGTATTTGCTATGACATTTTTAATGGAAGTCCCTAGCGAAGTCGGTTTTGCTATGGCAGCTCATCTTTATTTTTTTGCTACTAAATCACCGATGATGTCTCCGGCGAGATCGTTCTTTTTGCTAAATTTTCCCAAAACAAGACAATTCAGGATTAATGGAAGTTTATAACATGGTTTGTTGGCTATGCACATGCTTCAACAAAGATCTTATTCACCCGTACTTCAAAATCTATAGAATTATTGATACTTGAATATTAGTACGAAATGAAGTTACTAATACACAAAAGAGAACTTTGATGTAAGCATAATAATAATCTTGAACACACCAATACAATTTAAATTAGGTCTTGCCACCTTCTTATCTAGCTTGAACAAACTAACATTGTTTGTTTGTAGACTAGATCTTATTATTACAGTGGTTCAGAAGTTCCAATTTTTGTACTCTAGAAAGTGATGGGCTTCTCAAGCAACATAGCAATACGCTTTTTCAATATCTTTGAGTCGGTGTAGCCATCAATTTCCTTATACATTGTCTCCATCATCCGTGCAAGGTTTATTACACAGTTAAGCAATGAAGATGGTATTGACGTCATGGTGAGATATTCCTTGTTCATACTATTCCAGGCATTCTCGATAACTTCCCAAAGAGCTTCATCTGCAACCTTTTTTGTTGTTCCATACTCTTTCATGTAGCAAGTTACGGCAGTAGTAACATTGTTTCTTTCTGCTTCAAACTTTAATACGAATGTTGTTAGAAAAGTTGCAAAACTGAAGAAATGCAATGCTATCAACTTACATGTCTATTTAGTTAATATTTGTTTTTAGTATAATTAAATGAAAATTACACTGATTGCCTACTCTGGGTTTAGATTGTCAATATGATGTCGAGAATACTTTGATTTACGGCTATAGAGTTCAGTACTTGTATATATAAGACACCATGCTTGTGATATACATTTTATTTTAATTATGTATGGTTAGGCTATTATGAAAATAACATTTCATTATATTTTGTTATTTTAACCTTGAGTTTACTTATAGTTAACATATATGAAGCTATTTCAATAAAGATAATTGGACTTCATAATGTTTAAGGTGTAGAAAATAAAACATTTCATATGATATAGATTCGTATTAAACTTTATTACAGATCTAGAATCCATGGCACGTGATCATATTTGATAAACTTCGGACACCTAGTCATAGTTATTTATTCTGCAACTAGCATGTTAATGCACCAAAAGTGTAAGACAATATATATAGTGCACAGTTCTCTAAAAAAATGTGAAGTAGAAAAATACCTCATGGGCAACAATGTCGTCCATTAATCGACATATTATACAAGAATCCTTGACAATTTGTGGAAAGTCAGACATCCATTTAAGAACATCCTCTGTGACATTTTCCTCAAGGACAACAAAAGCTATCCAGCTAAGACACCAGTAAAAGCATGTAAGGAGTGTGACCTTCAAATGATCCTCTAGTGGGGGGATAAACTTGTTATCTCTCCAAACAATTTCATTCAAATAGCCTTTGGTAACTTCATTACTCTACAAGAAAACACATGATTACTATGAGGGGACTCTATCATGTCATCCGCAACACATAAGAACACATCCTTAAACCCAAATATAGTGCTCAGAATTGTAATTAATAAACATAGCTGAATTTTGCGTGGTGCTATAGATGTCAAAAGACATTGAATATGTTGTGGAATATTATGTTGATTAATACAAATAATATCCTACATTCTTGATCTTTGAACATCTCATAATATTTCTTTACATAATTATAGTAGTAGAAACCATAATATTTATCATATCAATTTTTCATTGCCGTAGTTGTAGTGGAAATTTAGTTTTTGTTGTTTTATTTTCAATATTTAATATATTAAAAAATATTGATCCACACCTAGGTGAAATGCACTTGGGAGGTGCCTTCCTAGCCATAAATAGAAGGTCAAATATTGTGTCTCTTGTTGAAAGAATTTACTGGCCATTAAATAATTTATGACTATTTCGGTGCATGTAATTAACAGCTCTATCATTCATGTGCATGAATGTGGGCCGTGTAGTGCTTGTGGTTTTTCAGATTTTATTTTGCACCAAACAAAAAAAAGTAAATCTACACAGAATATTTATCATACCTACCAAACAAACATATCTAAAATATCCACCCAAAAATTTCTTATATGAACATAGGACTACATGTTTAGATGAAGCACAGTCTAATGGCGAGGCAATATTAATGAGTGGACCACTATACATAGTATATAAAACACAAGACATGTGCATAGTGAGATGATAGTTCATACATTATAATTTTAATGGAACAGAAATATAGAGTTGAACTCTTACTATATCTCGGATAAGGTTAACATTTTTTCTTGATATGTTTTTGGGAAGTGCATTCTCTATTTCAATCAAGGTGCCGAACATAAATCGTGCACAATCTTTGTAGTATTCACCCAGTTTTTCAACATCCTTCATATTCCACCTACAATAATGATATTCATTTTCAATGAGAGCAAGATATGAAAGTTATAATTTTAAGTATCCAAAATAAAAAATATCAATGGTAAATTCAAATAAACAACACAAACTTTATGAAGCTGGGCAACAATAATTCATTATGGTGTTAACTTGTTATACTTTGCATCCTCAATGATAATTAAACAAACCTTTGCATGACATCGGTGAAAGGTTCCAGTTCTTCGTATACACCATAATTGTCAAATGTGTCATCATATGGTGTTATTGTTGATATATACTTAGCTAGCAACTTGCTAGCCTTGGCATATTTTGGTTCATAATATACGCCCAATGCCCAGAAATATGCTTCTGCTGGCCTGTGCCTTGCATAAAATAACTTACGTGGAGATTCCAATCCGTAATACCACCTATTGTGAAATAAAAAGTTGGTCAAGCATCTTATTGTGAAAATATTTAATCTATGAAAATATATGCACCTATTTAGAAATTTAGCCCAAAATTTATGAACAGATGTGACATAAAACAAATAACTCTTTCATTCATATAATTAAACTAAAAATGATACTTCAAGGTGATGCACTTACTCGCATATTTCCCTGACTTCTTCTCTGTAAATACGCTGGAGCAAATAAAAGTTCAGCTTTGCTAGTTCAAGTAGTGTTTCATCGCAGTCCTCCCTGTCTTCTTCGTATAGAGGGATATATAGTCTAGCCTCCAGTATTTTCATCCTACGAAATGATGGTGTTTCAAGAGCATGTTTAACTTTATCAGCGAGTGGCTTTTCAAGTTGGCCGACCATTGATTTGAGGATATCTATAGTTTTTCTTTGGGCATCTTTTAGAACATTTTCATTTTGTGTGCGAAGATGAGATGCTTCATAGAGGGCAAGCAAACCTCGAACATCAGACTGCAACGTTTCCATAAATGTTTCCTGGTTGTCGATGAAGCTTTGGAAGACATCTAGTAACGCACAAACAATAGATTATTGTGATAATAGTTGTCCAACATCGTACAAATTAGAAATTTGCAATTTTTTAAACAATTAGGATATTAAATAATTTACTACTAACATACTTCTTCCAGTGATTGAAAATGTTGTACTGGACAAGAGTAAAGTTCTATTTTAAAGCTAGTGTAAGATAGACTTGAGTATCCTATCATTCATATCATCCATTCATAGTATAATTAAGTTGATATTAGGGAAACATATTACACCGCAAGAAATTATATTACAGAAAATTTGTAAAAGACATCCATGATCCAACATAACATAAGTTCCCTTCAAATAATTAGATATGCTGAATATCCTATATGTGGGCCACAAATCTATAGATTCTTATCCATGCAACCCAAATTTCATAGAAACATTAAGCCTCATTGAATAGCAATTTGGACGCAAGAAAATCACATCAACAACCAAAAGGATGGATGTTAAAATTTATAAATAACTACGGATGCAAAAATATTTTTTTGAACAAAGTAGTCCTACCAATGATGTGTATTTAGTAGAAAATGATAAGAACTGTGGTCGTAAAAATAATATAACAAACTTGAGTATGTTACAAGGGTTAAAAAATAGAATTTTCTAGATCACTTGCATAATGATTGACCCTCAGCAACTCACACATGCAGTACCATTTTCACACCAATCAGTGTTCATCCCTGAATTCGAACATAGATAAATCAAACTAAAATAATAACTATCAGGATAAGCTGCTTGTGAGTACTAAGTTTTTTGAGATTAGAAGGTGGTAGTTTTTGCTCATCTGTTACACAAGAAAGTATATTCAAAATAAAAGGAAAACAATATATAACAAGAATCTCATAAAATATGTTTTTCAAGAAAATAATTATTAATCATAGTAAAAAAATTGTGCCATTTCACAAAATAATAATTTCACAAATGATTTTCATATACCTCCCTTCTAAGTGCGCCGACCTCGTCATTTTTAGCTATATGTAACTATGGGTATGGGTAGGGGTATAGGTTGCTGTTAGAGTTGGGTCGAGTTATGTATTTTCGATGTTGAGGAGTAAAGTTTCCTAAGTGTTGATCTCTTATTTAGAAATGTATCTTAGGTACTGGAAAATCGTTAATCTTATCTCTTGCATTTTTAAATTACTTGGTAAAAGTCATGCAGCAACTATATCCTCCATTGAGTAATTCAAGGAGTATAAACACATCTTGTATGTAGTGTATGTTCTGTTTACATTTCTTTGGTGTTGATAGTAATAGCAAAGGCACATATCCTAATATATGACTTGAAGAAGCTGCAGAGATATGTTGATTGTTTTACCACAAGACAAGTAGAAACGGTATTGCCTCATCAATCTAAAATGAAGAGAGATGTCGTGGAGATTTTCAGTGTCAAGCTTTTCTGAGGAAAGCTTTCGCAGTTTCAGATTGATTTCATCCTCCAAATGATAAGAAACACCAAGACGCTGGAGTCCGTCGATCATCTTCATTTCATCAGATGGATCACATAATCCAAGTAGCTTCGCTCTTGTTTCAAGTATTAGTTTGTCGCGTCTTTCAATCATCCATTCCACCGAGTTCTGTAAAATCAATCACACTGGAACTCAGGAGAGTTAGATATATGACATACGAGTTTTGCATGAATGAGCTGGTTTCTATGATTTTGGTTTGTGATATATACTGGTAATGAAAAACTAATTTTATGATTCTTATACAGTTATACTAGAAAATTCTGTTAACAAATATATATACGAATGTTAATCTCTAGAATGTGATGTATACGTCATTGCATGTCAGATTAATATTCAATTAATATACTTAGGGGGCGTCTCGTACTGAACTGTTCCGTATAACCCTCGCCTCCTAAACGAAAGGTCACCGCTAGGGTTCATTCCCCATTATTCCTCTCACTCTCTCTCTTGTTTTTGAGAGACTTCCACAGCCTTCCGGGCCAACCCCGAGCCCGCTCCAGTGGCGCTGATGGCTGGAGATGGAGGGGGGAAGGTTCGGGCGTAGTAGATAGGAGTAGTCTTGGTAGTTTGGCCCTTCGTGGAGTGATCGAGAAGCGACTGGGTAAGCTCTGGCAGCCTCGACCAGGCTATATGGTTTGCCTCCCTTTTGGTCCAGACCCTCTAGTCGGAGCTCACGAGGAGGACATCAGTCACTATCTCCGCAAATAAGGTAGGCGCCATGTTCCGTGCGGTGGTGTGGTGTGGATATGTGGTGTCGAAGTTCCAGGATGGCCATGGCAGCGAGGAGGAGGCTTGATCGGAGGAGCAGGTGGTGCCAGCGTGTTTCCCCTTGCTGGCCGAGGTGGGGAGGAGGGAAGCGGCTGCGCGTGACGATCCATGCACGATCTGGCTACATGATCCGCTTAATTTATTTTTTTGCGAGAAAGATCCCGATATATTCCATGAGTTCACTAGAAGTACAAGATGTCTCAAACATAATAAAATTTACACCAAAGTACTTGTACCACCTGACGACCACTATTGCTACAAGAGCAAGCCGCCGATGAGCTGTTGTTGCCGCTCCCTTACCGGGGCCGGCCTGACGTTGTCGACAATAGTCGGGAAGTTTTAAAATTGCATGTGCCCCCAAGGACTAGTGCCCTAGAGCTGAAGACGTCGATTGATCCCTTGAATTGATATGAATATTATAACACAAAACCTAGAACACAAGTAGACTCGACGAGATCCACCACTCTATGGAAGCAGCTATAAAACGAATTCCCTCCCTTTTGAACGCTAGCGACAAGATATTGGCCGACAAGGTGGAAGATGAGGGAGATATACCTAATTCTTGTAACGCACAACACCGCCATATCAACCATTACATCGATGCTGATTGACATGACTTACTTAAAAAAGACTACCGCTGTGTCCCAACCCAGGCGTACAAAACCTAGCCCTGCCACCAGTAATCCACCGCGGCATTTCTCTCAGGCAGCTTGTCCAGATAACTTCTCCAAGACCAATCTCTTCCGCCATCATGCTCCTCCCTCCATGGTATTCATCATCCAGGACAAATCGTAGTGTATCCATCTCCCATTAGGTGAAAACCTTCGCTCGCTTCGTGATCATCTCCCGTATGAGATCTACATGTTTTATATTGCGTGTATGCTGCGTTTCAGTGCTCTGGTTCCTCCTACGTTCCTCTCAAAACAAGCATACGCCCCGCTATATTAATATTGCAATCAACCGATACACCAGAGATACGGCTGTTGGGGCCAATAGCACAAATACAGCCCAAAAGAAACAAGAAAGAAATTGAAGAGAATAACAATGCCGACATCGGTGGTTCAACATAAGAAGAGATAACTCGCCACCGCTGCGCCCTCCGAAGAAATTCCACCTTGCTCCTAGCAATCTGAAGCATCGCATATCAAGCAGCACCTCCAACAAGGAAAGCGAGGACAACGACACTGCTGCCCGAACAGGGGCCCCCGGAACGAGTTATAGGGTTTCCCCCGACACGCTACAAGGGATGGTGGAGGGGTACATCCGACACCCTCCAGGAAGGATGGCGAAACAACAAGGATTTCTCCTGACCCCGCAGACCAAACCCTCAGACCCTCCGGATCACTCCACCATACTTGACACAGACGAGCACACACCACCACGGTCTTGCAGTCATCACCAATGTCTCACCATGGTTCACGGAGCGAGGCCGGTGAAACCGAGAAGTAGGAAATACGGCGAGGGTCAGCAATGCAGTGGTACGCGGGTGTCATCTAATTTAGTTCCCATGGACTACACTACCAATTTATCAATCCAGACCTGGATGATTATGTTTGATGGCAATGTCATGGAACATCAGGGCCTAACTAGGATAGTAGATGTCTGCCACAGAAACGTGAACAAAGGTGCAACAAAACTATTACTGGTCCAGGACACAGTAAGATTACCAAATCCCCAACTTCATCTTATACCATAAAGTTTGTGTTTATGTCCTAAGCTTTACTTGCAGTTATACTCATTGGATATTATGCAGTTTCTTAGCTCATGTAGACAAGAAGTGAATCTTTAGGATTTCTGTTGTATTTATGAGGAATACTAAACCAGGAGTACTGCAGAAGTGCTTATAAAGTAATAAGAATCGGTGTTTGAGGATGGTGAGTTCTTCTGTCCTCATATTGGTATTTACTCGAATATATACAGGTCATAGTGTGGCGTCGAGGCATCTTATTAGTACGCAGGAGGGTGTAGCTACAGTTGGATATACTTTCATGTGCGTTATTTTATTTTAGTATTTAACTTGAAATACTTCAGAATACTAACATTATTGAACATTTATGTATTTTGTGAAGAATTGCATTTATTATTTAGATACGGGAGTAGACATTTTGACGTTGAAAGCTAATAGCCAGTCCAACTAAAGCCCACTGTGTCAATAAATCGATTGACGTTGAAAAAAGGTTGAGTTGATGGCAGCGCCCTTTCGAGGTCCAACTCAGAGAGTGGAGAAGGCTGTTCGACGATACTGGCTTTGAAGTAACTAGCAAGGTGGCCCTCGCACTGCGAGGGCATCACCTAATGGGTTGACTGAACATCTTAGAGAAAGAATGAAATGGTTCAATGGATGTCACATAATTTCTCATAATGTGTTAAGAAATAGCACCATAAAACAATAATAAATGATAATATGGTAAACAAAATATGACGTATGGGAGTAATATTTATGACCGTCTTGAATTTGTAGGTGAAGGCATTCACGTTATGCAGGTTTATTCCTAATTTCTTTGATCTTCAACAATTAATATTCTTAGTTTAGTTTAAGTACATTATGTTTAGTGTCTTCTTCATGAAAATGTCTTATCGGTTGAGATGGTGGCGTACAAATCAAAGGCTCAATGTATTAATCTAATTCTTTTTGTTGGCCTTCAATAGTCCTTTTGGCGTGTCCTTTTGGTTCTTTTGGTTCTTCTTCTTGTTCTTGGCGTGTCCTTTTGGTTCTTCTTCTTCTTGACAGTTTGACGATAGAGTAGATGTTGGAAGGTCCGTCTTACAAGGAGCGTGTCTCAGACACCACTATCTGTCTGCCAACTTAGGGTCCCTCTTTAGGACTCGTACGATAGTTCAAAACCTGTTAGTTTAATTTAGCATTTAGAAAAAATAGTTTCGTGATATTCAAAGTTACGTGCAAATCATTACTGTTATAACCTGTATTTTTCTAAAAGATTGTTTCGTGATATTCAAAGTTGGCTTACATGTTAATGTTTATTGTTATGGCCTGTAATATTTTCTAGCAGAGGAGTAATTGAACTGAATTCAGATCTTATTGATCAGTTTTTTTTAATACGTATTGAGCAACATTGGAGGTTTTCTTTTTCGATATGAACTATTTCCAAAGGAAAATGATACCGATCGTCACGTTGCATATGCGGGTCCTACTTCCCTTCTCCTTATCTCATTTCCTCAACAATAGTCGTCGCTAGGTGGTCTAATGACCTATTTGTAATTTTTATTACTTTTGGATCTTTTGTACTGCTGTTGATGATTATTAATAGATCGGTGGAATTTCGTTAAAAAAAAAACAACTCTATACGACGAGCACGACCGCCCCCAGTCTCCGACCGATCTCCCCTGTCCAGACCTTGCCGCCACCGAAACCCAGTGTTGCCGGCTTGATACATTCACTTTACAAAGCTAGCTAAAACATCTTATATTTTAAAACGGAGGGAGCAGACCATATTGGATCTATAGCATATTGCCCGTGGAGAAACAGCCAAGCATGGCTACAGTGCGCTAGCGTCAATGCACAGATTGACCATGGATCGATGTCCATCATCCTGAGTTTTGTAGTTCCAGTCATGATATACGGCAGATGGATGCGAAAAACATAAACTTTTGATGTACCTCATGGGTAATGGGCAGCGTCGGGTTCTGGATGAAGTAGTCCCCCCACACGCTGAGGCGGTAGTCTACCGCGTGCCGACGTTCGTCCACAACCATGTAGCCTGGGCGATGAGTCTGCCGCTCTCACCACCCTCCACGCCTTGTGCTGCCATCGCCTTGCCTGCCTCTCTCTCCGACATACTACTCGATACGCTTACGAGTTTTGCCTACTTATAGAATCACTAATCAATTCTCAGCCATAGACTACCCATGACATGGGCCCCAAAGAATGCATAAAGAAAGTAGGCGGCTACTCTGGTCCTTCCATGTGAAGACAAACAGTTTTCACCTACTCTGCTCCTTCCATGCATAAGGCTGGTCATAGTGGGAGTATCATATTACTAGTATCATTCATATAATACTAGTGTATCATATTACTAGTACCATGTATATTACTAGTATTTTTTCCAAGGTGGCATGCATGATACTCCTTATGATACTCCCACTAGGGCTAGCCTAATCCCGGGAATCTCAGGCCGACAAACACTTCACCTACTCTTTTCTCAGTTGTAATGAAGGCGTAATATACTTGTGAAAAATATAGATTCCAGAATATTGTGTTGTATTTGGTCCGACCCTCGAATGGGTATTTTATAGAGGTACACAGGATAGGTGGAGACTCTTGTATTGTGTTGTACAAGATGTAGTCTATCTCTACCCTATACACATATAGGTATTCTAACAATACTCACAAAATATTTTAGACTTTTAACTATGTACTATTTCTTAACACGCTATTACTATTAGTGATGTAATCTAAGACTAGTCACAGCGGGAAGTATCATATAGTAATATAATGTTTATGATACCATCTTCATAATGCATAGTATTATGTAGTAGTAGCATAGTTTTAGTTATTTATTGTTTTGTAGAATCTCAATATAAAATTCTATACAAAATTTATTTGGGATTAGTTTTTCTAACAAGCAAAAAGGAAAGTCTGTCATCGCTATGTGATTCGTGGATGGGCCCGGGGGGATCTTAGTGACAGTCGACCTTTTACGCTCGTCGTAGCTTTAGTGCATAGCGGTGATGATTACGTCAATGAAGTTTGTCGATTGTTGTCCCAAAAATTAGTGGAATATGCGTTTGTCACCGGTAATGAAGGCGTAATAGATCCAGAATATTGTGTTGTATTTGATCCAACCCTCGAGAGGGGTTTATATAGAGGTACACAGGGTACACTAGTAGAAAAAGGGCCTTTGGTTCAGACCATTAGTCCCGGCCGGGACTAATGGGCCGAACCGGACAGTCAGAATCCCCCGAAATCACTTGTCCCGGCCCGTAAGACACCTTTAGTCCCAGTTTGACATACAAACCGGGACTAAAGGGTCGGGTGCCTACTGCGCGGTCCTATCACACCCATTTGTCCCGGTTTGTATCTCAAACCGGGGACAATGACTGGCCCTATATATATGGAACAACTCTCCTCTCTATTTTTTCATGGGGGAAGGTGTGGCAAAGTTTGTGCTAGGTTTTTTTCTCTTATGCACTAGAGGTGCCATTTGAGTTCACACAAGACAAATATGATTGAGGTACCCGGGCCACACTTAGGATTTCTCCTCTTTGTTTCGAAGTGTCCTAAAAGGTTAGCAACTATTTTCTCGTTTATACCGCGCGGTACTAATTTGAGCACTGTTTGTTATATATGGTCGTATGATGCAAATGAGGCATCCATGGATGTATGGTGATCGATGCTATGATGCTTACAGAGAAGGCGTGCATTCTTTCGCCTTGCGGCCGAAGCGAACAAGCGGCGGGATGGTTTTATGTGTTGTCCATGTGTTGAATGTCGGAATTAGCAGGCTCACACTTCCTCAAGAGTCATTCAGAACCACCTACTTCGGTCCGGTTTCATGTCTGGCTATAATGTTTGGACCAAGCACGGAGAACGAGGGGTTATGGTGGAAGACGGCGATGAAGAAGAGAACGATGATGACAACTACCGATCTATGTTCCCTGAATACGCTGATACCACAATCGAAGACAATGAAGAAGAAGGGGGTGAAGAATGGGAACCAGATGAGCCTGATGATCTTGGACGGGTCATTTCTGATGTAAAGCGAGATTGCGACATAGAAAATGAGAGGTTGCAGTTCGAGCAGATGTTACAGGACCACAACAAATTGTTGTACCCAACTTGTGAAGGTGGACAGAAGAAGCTAGGTAGCACACTGAAATTGCTGAAGTGGAAGGCAGACACCAGTGCGGCTGACTCGGGATTTGAGAAGTTGCTGATAATAATGAAGAAGCTGCTTCCATGAAATAACGAATTACCCTCCAGTACGTATGAAGCAAAGAAGTTTGTCTGCGCTCTAGGATTAGACGTATAGAAGATACATGCATGCCCTAATGATACATTCTCTACCGCGGTGAGAAGAACGAGAATATGAATAAATGCCCGGTATGCACTGCATTGCGGTATAAGATCAGAAAAGATCACCCTAGTGATGTTGAGGGCGATCCACCACGGAAGAGGGCTCCTGCCAAGGTGATGTGGTATGCTCCTATAATACCACGGTTGAAACGTTTGTTCAGAAACAAAGAGCATTCCAGGTTGTTGCGATGGCATATGGAAGACCGTAAGAAAGACGGGATGTTGAGGCAACCTGCTGATGGTCGGCAATGGAGAAAAATCGAGAGAGACTTCCCGGACTTTGCTAGAGATGCAAGAAACTTATGATTTGATCTAAGTACCGATGGCATGAATCCTTTTGGGGAGCAGAACTGCAATCACAGCACCTGGCCCGTAACTCTATGTATCTACAACCTTCCTCCTTGGTTGTGCATGAAGCGGAAGTTCATTATGATGCCAGTGCTCATCTAAGGCCTCAAGCAACCCGGCAATGACATTGATGTGTATATAAGGCCATTATTTGATGAACTTTTGCAGTTGTGGGCCAAACCAGGTGTACGTGTGTGGGATGAGCACAAACAGCAGGAATTTGACCTACAAGCGTTGCTGTTCATAACCATCAATGATTGTCATGCTCTTAGTAATATTTCAGGATAGATGAACAAAGGATACAATGCATGCACACAATGTTTAGATGAGACTGAAAGTATATATCTGGTAATCGATCAAGAAAGTCTATCAGAGTTATAAATTTATGTGGTCTAATGTCTGGTCAGCTTCGAGTTGTTGTTCCCTCCATCCTTCTTCAAAATTATGACGAACCTCCTAGTTCACCTAGTCGAAGAGATTAGAATTCTCGGTCCTATGTTTCTACACAATATGTTCCCTTCGAGAGGTTCATGGGAGTCTTAAAAAAACATGTTCATAACCGTGATAGGTTAGAACAAAGCATCTCCAAGGATTATTGAACAGAGCAGGTCACTGAGTTTTGTGTTGACTTTCTTCCCGAACTTAAGCCAATTGGTGTTCCTGAATCTCGATATGAGGGAAGGCTGACTAGAAAGACACACTAGGAAGGAAATCAATGGTATGTAGGGACGGTCATTCTTTCACTCAAGCACACTACATAGTTCTACACAATTCCACCATGGTGGCTCCGTATATCGAGAAATACAAGAATATTCTACCCTTCGAAAACCCGGGGAAGCCTGACTCCTTGATTAAAGGGGAACACGAGAACAATTTCGGCAGTTGTTTGCAGACACATCTCATGAATAACACCACTATTGGAGATCAGTTGTCCTCCTTGGCCAGGTTACCAACTTCGACTATATATACTTTCCAAGGGTACGAGATAAATGGTAATACAAGATAAAAAGAGCACCGACCAAAATAGTGGTGTCCGCTTTGATGCATAGAGGAGTACATAGAGGAGTTATGAGAACTTGACTATGGGCCCACTTTTAAGGTCCCTTTGTTTCGGTGCAAATAGGTAAAGCTGACATGAGGCGGGGTACATGTAGACGAAAAGTGCGGCATAACAACTGTGGATCACAATAATCTTGCATACATGGATGAACCATTCATCCTAGCCAACAATGTGGCTCAGGTTTTCTATGTGAAGGATGATACATTGCAAATGTATCTATAATTTTTGATGTTCCATGCTTGATTTTATCTACTTTCTTGTGTTTTGTCCACACTTTGCAGTACTTTTCATATGATTTCTTGGACTAACCTATTAACAAGAGCCACAGTGCCAGCTGCCTGTTTTCTACTGTTTTTGGTTCCAGGAAAGTCGAAAATGAATATTCTCGGAATTGGACGGGACAAAAGCCAAAGTGCCTATTTTTCGGAAGACATCTGATGCCAGAATACGAGACGGAAAAGGGCTGGGGGCCGGCCACAACACCTGGCCACGCGGCCAGGCCTGGCCCGCGCCAGGGTGGTCTGGCCGACCCCATCAACCCCTTGGCCTCTCCTTCCGCCTATATATTGCCCTCGGGACGAAAACCCTAAGGACCCGATCAAAACTCCACGAAAGAGTCTGTAGCCGTCGTCGTCTCTGTCCCTAGATCGGGAGGGATCTGAAGCTCTTCCCGGCACCCTGCCGGAGAGGGGAATTCACCCTGGAGGCCTTCTTCATCATCATGCAAGCCTCCGGTGTGATGCGTGAGTAGTTCATCTCTAGACTACGGGTCCATGTAGTAGCTAGATGGCTGGTTCTCCTCCTTTGTGCTTTCATGTCTAGATCTTATGAGCTTCGTTCATGATCAAGATCATCTATTTGTAATTCTGCATGTTGTGTTTGCGGGGATCCGATGGATATTGAGATGCTATTTCAGATTGATTATTGATTCTATCATGTCTTTGTTATTTGTGATCTTGCATGCTTTCCATTGTTAGTAGCTATCTTGGCCAAGTAGATGCTACCAACTCCAAGAGTTAGTATTTATGCTCGACAGTGGGTTCATGCCTCCTTTGTTATTGTTTACATTACACGCAATTCATAAAGCAATAATTTGTTGCTTGCAACTTAATACTGGAGGGGGTTCGGATGATAACCTGAAGGTGGATTATTAGATACAGATGTAGTTGGATGGCGGTCTATGTATAATGTTGTAATGCCCAATCAAGTTCCAAAGGAGTCAAGATGATTAGTATATGCGTGTATTGCTTTCTCGATGTTTGTCAATTGCCCCGCTGTAATTTATTCACCCAGCATGTTATCTATCTTAAGGAGAGCCACCTCTAGTGAACTATGGACCCCGGTCCTTTCTTTTACATACAATCTACATACTGTTTACTGCTTTGTGTTTACTTTCTGCAAACTATTACTTCCTTCCATTCGATACGTTTAATCCTTTGTTTTCAGCAAAACCGGTGAGATTGGCAACCTCATCAGAAGTTGGGGGCAAAGTTCTGTGGTTGTGTTGTGCAGGTCTCCACGTTGCTACTAGCACCGGTAGTGTGCCCTGCCAAGGCTCAGCTAGTGACGAGGGTTTAACTCATCAATGCCCATTGTTATGGACTTGGGTTTTGGAGAAGGAGGGAGCGCTGGAGACATCTATCAGCTAGCAAACAAGCACACAGGGGACAAAGGATTTACCCAGGTTCAGGCCTCGTAGAGGTCCCTACTCCTGCTTTTCTGCTCGTGGAATTTTTGAAGGAGTCGAAAGTTACAATGGTGCGCAGATGCAATCTGGCAAGGGTTGTGGAAACTAGGGTTGCGTGTGTCCTTCTCGCCGCCCCTCCTAGCCTTTATATAGATAGGCTAGGTCTCGAGTAGCAGGTCGAGTCGGTTAGAAGTTAGGGTTTTCCCCTTCAAACTTTCTATCTTTAGCTTATTCTTGTCCTTCACGCAATCGAGAGTCCGCAGGTTACTCAAGTCCTTTCATCTGGGCCTTGGCGACACCGTGGGCCTGTACATATTTGGACCGTATATACCAAGCTCGAGTACCTGTAGGGTATACCCATGCCAGTAGCCCCCGAGTATCCAGTGGAATCGCAGATTTGACTAGGGACTTTTTGAAGTCTTCGAGTGCCTGAATGAGTACATTTTTGACTGCTTTTATTTATTTCATAGGGATTGTTGATATACGTGCCTGATATAGCCGAAGTATTGGTATCAATTAACCACCTTACAGTGAAACAACGCAATCTACTCGAACTCGAGTCCCCGGGCTCGAATCCGGAAAAGTGCTGGCGTAATTCAACTCAGGCCGCGGAGGTCTTACAGGAGTCGAATTCCAGTTATATGGGTGTGAGCAATCGACGCGTCCGTCAAGGCATGTTCATCGTGCCTGCATACACGGATATATTTCTGGTAGTGCACAGTTAAATGCGTTGTCAGGCCTTATTGAGGTCTTACCTTCACGCTGTAAGCGCGGCATCCGAATTTTATCATCGCGGAGACGATTCGGGCGACCCAGGAGACGTAGTCTCTTTGTAGGGAAAATTATGAGGCAGTGTCGCCATGATCTGCGAGTGCAGATGTTATCAACACACAGTTTTTTGTGCAAATAATCAGAGGGTGCGCGGCCAGCGCTCCCTATGGGAGTATCCCCCGAGTGCCTGGTTGATTCGAAGACTCAGGCAGGGACTAAGTAACATTTGCGACTGCTATCGTCTTTGCTTGTTTGTTTCAGTCGAAGACTCATGCAGGCACTAAAACATATTTGCGACTGCTGTCGTCTTTTGCTTGCTTGTTTCAGTCGAAATTTCTTCCGGCACTCCCTATGGGAGTAACCCATGTCCATAGTCGAACCGTGTTTCGAGTGGTTGGGTTTGATTGGGATTGCCTATATCTCTGCAATAAGAAAAGAAAAATCGTAGGGTGCGCGGCCAGCGCTCCCTATGGGAGTAGCCCCCGAGTGTTTGGTGGAGTCGAAGACTCCAGCAAGGACTAAAGTAGTCGAAGTTTTCCGCTGCGTAGCTTTTGATGACGTCAGTGCTGACGCTTGCATGACCTCAGTTGCCCGCGTGAGCGATTTTGACGGGACGTGACGAGCGGTGGGTCCCACTTTCTGACTTTGATTTGACTAGGCGTGCGTAATCTTATTAGTAACTGTGCCTCCTCGATTTCCGCGCATAATGGGAGCAGTGGAGGGATGGTTCGCGCTTCCTCTTCCCCACGTGTCAAGCGCGATGCGTGCCACGCGTCCAGCAGGGTTTTTGTGAGCCGTTGGATTGCATCTCATAGGGGTTAAGTTGCGGAACTATGGACGGTAATTTTCCACCATTACTCTTTTCTTCCTCGCTGCCATCACCATTGCTGCTGCTCATCTGCTTTTCCTTGCGCTCATCTCCTCCTCAACTCTGGACCACCTCCGCTCATTTCCAAGTTAATTTTTGTGCTCTCATCACCGCCGCGCAATGGGAAAGAAGAAAGGAGGCGCTACCGCTGAATCCACGGCCACCGTCGCCGCGACGAAGAAGAAGGGTGGCCCCGCTGCTGCGGGCACCAGTGCCGCTGCCAGCGGGAAAAATAAGGTCGCGGACACCCGCGTGACCAATGGCGCGTGGTGCCCTTCTATCATCAAGGCGTCGGATCTCCGTCTTCTTTGCCAACACGGAGTTATTTCTGCAGCAGTCGCCGATGCGCGCGTCCCCAGCGGTGAGACCATTCATGTGCCTCCCGCCCGTTTTCGAGTGATGTTTTTTGCATTCGTCATTCGCGGCCTTTCTTTGCCTCTCCACCCCTTTCTTAGGGGTCTCCTTTGTTTCTACGGGCTCCAGCTCCATCAGCTGTCCCCAAACTTGATTCTCCACATCACCTGTTTCATCACTCTTTGCGAGTCCTGGCTCGGAATCGAGCCGCACTTTGGCATTTTCAAACGCTAATTTGAACTGAAGCGTCAGTCCGCATCTGGCTTTCTAGTTTACGATGTAGGTGGTTGTGGAATCCATGTCGACCCATCCGCCACGTACTTTGACATCAAGCTCGCCAAGTCCGTCTAGGGATGGAGGGACAAATGGTTCTATGTTCGCGACAAGAAGGCCAAGGACGAGCACTTTGGACTCGCGCCTTTCGATCCCGCGACTCCCTGCAAGAAGATGCGTTCTTGGAAGAACGTGGTCATGCCTTCCGAACTCGCGGAGACAGACGTGCTATATCAACGCGTCTGCGACCTCGAGAGTCGCATAGGCGCAGAAGTGGGAGGCTGCCCCCTTGTCAGGTCTTGGCTGCGTCGTCGCGTCCAGCCTCTCCAGGCCAGAGTCCATCACATGTTTCAATGGGGTGGCGCTGATGATGCCACTCGCGTGTCTGCCGATGGCATGTCCGTGAGTGAGGTAGATAAGAGGGTGCGACTGGTCACGAAGTACACCTTCAAGGATGTGCTTCCGAACGAGCCAGTCGTTCCTCCTTTTGATGCTTCGAATCCTCCTCCTGAGGTACATTGTGCTACGTAGTAGCTTATTTTCACGATTGCTTTTTATGTTGCTTACCTGTTCCGTTTACTGATCTTCACTGTCTGTATGCAGGATTGGGCGGTGTCGCCTTGTATGCCTCCTCTCCCTGAGGGTATTATTCCTCGCAAAGCTTTGGAAGAGGACGAGTTTGAGTCGACTGTCCCTTCTGATGTGGAAGAGGAAGCCCTCGAGTCCGAGAGCCCGGATACTCGCAAGCGTTCGCGCAGCGAGGATTCCGTTGCGTCGACTCCTTCGACTCCAGAAGGCACAGCTGCTGGCGCGGAGTCACCAATTCCCGTTGTTCCTGTGAGGGCTGTAGCACCATCTTCTCGCAAGAAGATGCGATTCCCGAAGGAGTCTTCGTCAGAGTCGGCAGAGGCCACGTTTAATCTTGAAAACTTTGACTGGTAATTTTGCGAGTTCACTAATTCTTTTCTGTTTTCTTCTTGTTGGCTTTGCCCTGGAGTTTTCCTTTTCTCAATGCGAATTTGGTCTTGTAGCCAAGAGGCGTCGTCATCTTCTGGCGACGTCGTGTTTTTGAAGGAATCTGGAGTCGCAACCTCAAGGGCCAAAGTAGTGGTCGAGCGCGCTCCTTTGCCTCCGGCGGCGGCCCACTCTGGGCATAAATCTTCGAGCTCTCCTCACGTAGGGGAGCATCGAATAGTTCCTCGGATGACGGTTCAGCAAACTTCTTCGGAGTCGCTAGAGGACCAGGTAAGTATATCTTTCCTTCTTGTTTAATGTGGTAGTCAACGCCTTCGGTTGCCCTCTTCTGACTCCTTGTTTTGTGTGATAACTCCTTGTAAAGGAAGCTGCGCAAGTGGCGGAGCAGGTGATGGCGATGGGTCGCCAGCATGCAATGCTGGAGACGCGTCACCGCGTGGTCGAAAGTGAGTGCTTCTACACTTATTCTTTTCGTCTTCTCTCTGTTTTGGTATAATCGACTGATAGCCAATTATTGACTGCCATGTAGCTGAGCATAACGCTTTACTGCGCAACGTCACCACGTTGGAGAAGACATTAGCCGCAGCTGTGAAGGGGCGCGATGAGGCAATCGCGGCTTGTGATGATGCCCAGAAGCGCGAAGAGGATCTGCGCGCCACCTTTGCAGCCAGGGAAAAGTTGTTCGAAGAGCAACTGCTCTCAGTCGCCAAGGCCCTCTCAGGTACCTTTACTGGTAGATATTTTGTTGATGTTCCTATCTGCATCTAGAGTTTTGCCGGTGGCACTAGAAGTTTGGTCCATGTGTGTATTTTCGGTGTAGATGCTGGCGACTTGAATTTTGACCCGCAGGCCCTTCGTCGTGATGACGCTCTAGCCGGTGCGGTATCTGCGGTCAAGGACCAAAGCAGCACCATCCAGGATACATTGTCCAAAGCCAATGTCGCCCTTAGTCGCCTCTGAGAGGAGTTGATGCCGAAGGCGGAGCTGGTCGATAATATGGACAAGCTGGTGGAGTCACTCGCCGGTGGTGTGCCTGCTACCTACAAGAACTCCCTCCCGGCGGCTGGTGCGACGATGTCACTCGCCATGGTGCAAGCCCACGGAGTCGAGATAGATCCATCTGCAGTGTCGAAGGCGATGCCTGTTGGCGCGGATGGTCAGCAGGTACTCTTCGCTCCCTTTGCGACTGCTTGTGCCAAATATGGCCATTCCTTGTTAAATACTGTTGCCAAGTATTCGGAGGAGCTCCAACGTGCGAAGAAGGCGGCAAAAGCTTCGGCCTCAAGGGCCGGCAGAAAGTTAGTGGCATCTGATACTGTCACGGATTTGAAGCCCCCGAAGCCGTCAAAGTCGAAGAAGCCAGCTGCTCCGTAGTTAGCTTGTTGTAATAATTGATCAGTTGCCTTTTTAGCCTAAGGACGTGCCTGCTGGCGAGTGTTTTTGTAAACACTTATGCTTATCTTGAATGCGTCTGTTCTCCTTGCCTTTGTGTTAATTTGGTCGCCTTATTTGCTGTTGTCTTGACTTGTGGCAGGCTGCATCGAGTGGTCCTTTCGGGGGAAACTAGGATTCGCTATCTCTTGATGACACAGTGGCACCGCCGCGCTCCAGGGTAGAGGAGTTGTCCTTGCTGTCGCGACTTCGTGATCGCGTGAAGCAGCTGGAGCGTGAGTTGCCCCTGATCCGTGGTAATCCAGACGTGTGGAAGTCGAAGGTGGAAAAATCCGCCGCCCGTGAGCAATATCTGCTTGGCGAGGTGACGCAGCTGGGCGACCAGTTTAAGTGTTAGTTTGCTCGTCCTCATCTTTTCCTTTGTAGTTAGTCGCAATGGTACGCTGTACTCATGCTGTTGGTGCTGCTTCGTGTAGTTGTTAGCGCACGCCATCCGCAGGAGGAGATGGATAGGATTGCCATCCGCCTTCATGGTCTCACCGAGGAGCAACTTCAAGAGAGTGGATACTTCTGGGTAGATCATGATCGTGCGACTGCATTGGCGACCCTATATGATCGCGCTTCGCGAGTGCTGCTCTTCCTAAAGAAGTCGCAGTCGTGTTTGAAGAATATCTATCGGGTGATGTTCTCGTTGGATGACAGTCCATCAAGCCCGTTGGCTCTCCTGGCCAAATTTCAAGTATTGTCCGCGGTTCGCGAGTGCGTGAGGCAGCAGTTGGTGGCTGGTGCCAAGGCTGCCCTCTCGATGGTGCGATTGCACAGGCCTGGCGTGGAAGTCGCTGCCGTTGCTTCCGGTCCGCCAGCGCCGCTAGCCGGATCTTCTTGGAATATGGTGCCGCACTATCAGGCGGTGGACCGTCCAGCAAAGGAGATTGTCGACTTCTTCGAGGAACAAACCAATGTTCTTCTGTTGCAGCAGTAGCAAGATTTGTATCCTGCACATAAGTGTATTTGTGTTGTAAAATTCATATATATGTTGTAGATATTTTATTGTCGAATGTGTATAAACAGCTTTGTTAGCATGAAGTGCGTTGCACTATGCGAGTCCTTTTCGTTAGCCTGGCCATCCCTTTGTCAACCTGCCAGGCGCGTTGCAGCTGGGTTGAGTTTGCGTTAAGGGGTTCGATTGATGTGCCAGCTACTCAGGATATCGCGTTTATTGGTTCGAAGAACAGATGTATGTAGGGTGGCGTAGCCCCCGAGTATAAAATTGACAGAAGTGAAAGAAAAACACAGAGTTTTGGGGCACTTAGCTTTTATTTATTTGAAGAATAGTACGAGGTACAATGTGTGGCTAAGTAGCCTTGGCTGAGTAGCCTTATTTGCGATGTAAAAGTAAAAACAGCTAGGGGTAGAAGCGTCGTAGTTGTGCGATGTTCCAAGGGTTGGAGTATGCGACTCCTATCTCTAAATCTTGAAGGCGATAGGCGCCACCTAGGATTACTTCTGTAATCACGTACGGTCCTTCCCAGGGGGATTCGAGCTTGAGAGGCCCCTGCTGCTTCAGTCGCAGGACCAGGTCACCTTCGACGAAGGATCTGGGGCGAAGCCTTCTACTGTGGTAGTTTTGCAGGTTCTGCTGGTAGATCGTGGATCTTTCTGCGGCGATTTCTCTTGCCTCGTCAAGGAGGTCGACGGAGTCTTCGAGTGCAAGAGATGACTCTTGTTCGCTGAAAGCGACTACACGCGGCGCCTTGTACCGCACTTCGGCGAGTAGTACTGCTTCTACTCCGTGCACCATAAAGGATGGCGTGTAGCCCGTGGCGCTGTTTGGAGTTGTTCGTAGGCTCCAGAGTACGGATTGGAGTTCATCTAGCTAGCAACCCGCGGCTTGATCGAGTGGTCGAAGGAGTCGCTTCTTGATGCCGCTGCAGACGAGCCCGTTTGCTTTTTCCACCTGGTCGTTGGTTTGTGGATGCGCGACTGAGGCATAACTGATGTTGATCCCCAGGTTTCCGCAGAATTCTTGGAACTCTTTGGATGTGAAGTTCGTCCCGTTGTCAGTGATGATCTGTGCGGCACGCCGAAGCGGTAGACGATGGAGTTGAAGAACTTGACCGTGTTGTGCCCTGGTTGCTTGGTCACTGGCATGGCCTCAATCCACTTGGTGAACTTGTCGACTGCGACCAAGAGGTAGACGTAGCCTCCTTGTGAGGACCTTGGGAGCTTGCCCACCATGTCGAGCCCCCATTGTGCGAAGGGCCAGGCCAATGGAATAGGCCGTAGTTCTGCGCCTGGTGCGTGTGGCTTGTCCACGAATCGCTGACAAGCGTTGCACTTTTGGACTATGTCCTTGGCGTCACGCATGGCCGTGGGCCAGTAAAATCCAGCTCGTAGAGCTTTGGCAACGAGGGCGCGACTACCGGCGTGGTGACCGCAGGTCCCTTCATGGATGTCGAGGAGGACTGCTCTTCCATCAGCCAAGGAGACACATTTGGAGCATCGCGCGATGTGTCGTGCGTCTGTCGGGTCGTCTGGTAGGCGCTTGTTGAGGAGGTACGTAATGTACGGCTGCGTCCAGGATTGTTCGATCATCATGACGCTCATTTGGCCCTCGAGCCCTGTGTCTAGGTCCAAGTCATCGAGTGCCATTGGCTCATTGGGTGGCGTAGCCCCCGAGTCCGTTGCTGCGCTTGTTTTCTTCTCTGCGGCCTTTGGCTTGATGGAGCGTTCGCGGATGCGCTCGAGAAATACCCCAGGTGGTATGGGGCCGCAGGTAGAGCCTATGTTGGCGAGTGCATCCGCCTCCTCGTTGTTTTCGCGACCTACATGTCGCAACTCGCAACCATCAAAGTCTCTCTCGAGTGTATCATAGAGGTCGCGGTATGCCATCATGTTGTCGTTCAGTGCATCGCACTCGTGCATTGTTTGGTTGACGACCAGCTTGGAGTCGCCATATATGATGAGCCTCTTTGCGCCGCAGGCTTTTGCCATCCTCATCCCGTGCAACAGGGCCTCGTATTCAGTCTCGTTGTTTGAGGTTGTGAACTGCATTCGTAGGAGGTATTTCAGCTTGTCCCCTTGAGGTGATGTTAGTATGACACCTGCTCCTGCTCCATCTTTCCGCTTGGACCCATCGAAGTGCATTTTCCAGAGGTAGGACATATCTGGCTTGTCCGGGAGTTGGTTTTCCATCCAATGCATGAGGAAGTCAGGGAGAACTTGCGACTTGATTACGTCATGCTTTTCATATGTGATGTCTCGTGGAGACAGTTCGATTTCCCAAAGCGCGACTCGTCCCGTGGCGTCGGGGTTATTGAGGATATGTCCCAATGGGGCGTCGCTGACTACCACGATTGGGTGTTCCTGGAAGTAATGGCGCAGTCGCCGGGAGGTCATGAAGACGCCGTACGCCAGCTTCTGGTAGTGCGGGTACCGCTGTTTTGTTGGCGTGAGGACCTCGCTGAGGTAGTATACCGGGCGTTGTACGCCATGGACCTTGTTTTCCTCGGCCCACTCGACGATGAGCACTGTACTAACCACTTGGTTGGTAGCGGAGATGTACCGCAGTAGTGGTTCCCTTTCTCATGGAGTCACCAGTACTGGCGAGGTGGGTAGCAAGTGCTTGAGATCTTCGAATGCTTCTTGCGCTTCATTGGTCCACTCGAATTTGTCAGCTTTGCGGAGCAGCTGATAGAAGGGAAGTGCCTTTTCTCCCATTCGACTGATAAATCGACTGAGGGCCGCGATTCGTCCGGCTAGTTGTTGGACGCCTCTTATGTTCTTTGGCTTCTCCATGGCCAGTATGGCCTTTATCTTTTTCGGGTTTGCCTCAATCCCTTTCGCAGAGATGAGATACCCGAGCAGCTGCCCAGATGGTACTCCGAAGGCGCATTTGTCCGGATTGAGCTTAATCCGGTAACGATCGAGATTCGCGAAGGTTTCGCGCAAGTCGTCGATTAGAGAGGCTTCCTCCTTGGTTTTGATTACTATGTCATCGGCATAGACTTGGATGTTGTGACCCAGTTGCTCCTTGAGGCAAGCCTGCATGCACCGCTGGTAGGTGGCTCCCGCGTTTTTTAGCCCGAAGGGAATTGTGTTGTAGAAGAACACACCGAAGGGCGTTGTAAACGCGGTCTTCTCCTGGTCTTCCTCCTTCATTCGAATTTGGTTATAGCCTGAGTAGGCATCGAGGAAGCAGAGGCGCTCGCATCCAGCGGTGGAGTCGATGATTTGATCGATCCGTGGTTGCGGGAAGTGATCTTTTGGTCAGTGCTTGTTTCAAGAAGTGAAGTCCACGCACATCCGTAGGATATCCGTGTCCTTTTTTGGCACTAGCACCGTATTGGCGAGCCAGGTGCTTTCCTTGATCTCGCGTATGAATTTGGCCTCGAGGAGTCTATTGATCTCAATTCCGACTGCCTGCGCTCGTGGCTCAGACAGTCGCCTGATTGTTTGCTTGACTGGCCCTGCGTCAGGGTTGACGTTGAGTGCATGCTCGGCGAATTCCCTGGGAACTCCTGACATGTCCACAGGACACCAGGCAAAAAATTTCCAGTGCTCATGGAGGAATTCGACGAGCGCGAGTTCCTATGCGGGACTCAAGTTATTGGCGATGAGGGCCGTTTTGGCAGGATCTGATGGATGGACCTGCACCTTCTTTGTGTGCACAGATGAGTCGAAGGAGAGATCAGGTGAGCTTGGCCTACTCAGGGGAGGCAGACTGTTGTCTGTCGTTTCCTTCAATCGCGCGAGATCCTCCTGCATGCCGAAGGAGTGGGAGATTCTGTTGAATTCCCTGTCGCAACTGTCAGATCGCTCAAAGCTCCCGTTGATCGAGATGACGCCGTTGGGACCTAGCATTTTCATCTGCAGGTAGGCATAGTGGGGTACCGCCATGAACCTAGCGAACGCGACGCGTCCGAGGATGCAATGGTATTGTGAGGGCCAGTCGACGACCTCAAAGTCGATGCGCTCGCGCCGGAAGTTCTTTAGCGTGCCGAATATGACGTCGAGGTTGATTTTGCCCAGGGGGTATACGCCTTTCCCTGGGACGATGCCGTGGAGTGTTGTGTCCGATGCCTCCAAGCAGGTTAGAGGGATCCTCATTGCTCGCAAGGTACTCCCGAATATGAGGTTGATGCCGCTTCCGCCATCCATGAAGACGCGACTCATGTCGAAGCCTCCAATTTGCGCCTCGAGTACGAGGGGGCAATGACCTGGGCGAGGTACTTGAGGCGGGTGGTCGCGTTTATCGAAGGTAATGCACGACTCACTGCCACTGAGCTACTCAGTGGTGGATGGTGGCGAGTGCATGGCCAAGTTGACTTGGCGAGTGATGGCTTTCTGCACCCAGTTGGAGGGGCGCCCCTTTTGGATCATCATGGTACCCATGGCCCGTGGGTACGGTTCTCCTCCGTGGTGCTGGTCCGGTGCAGCTCTGTTCGGGGGTGGCCCAGGTGGTGGTGGTGCGCCATGTGCCACGGCACCTGGAGCGGCTCCGTAGCCTCTTTCGACTGCGTTGCGGTTCATCTGAACCAATCCCTCGTGTAGCTTGAGGAACTCGCGGCAGTCCTTGAGGAGGTGGCTGGATTTTCTCTTGCCGTCATGCTTGTCGATGTAGAAGTGTACCGTGCATGGCCCGGACAGTTTGTCCTCGATGGAGGTCGCGGGTGCCTCATCGCGAGTGCGGAGTTGACACACTTGCTTGGTTTTCCCAGAGTCGCGGTATCCGCCGCTGCGGTTATCGTCGCGTCTATCGGCGTAGCCAGCTGCGACCATGTCGTCGTCACGGTCGTCGTAGATGCGCATGCGGCGTTTGCCTCGGCGGTCGCGTCTGCGTTCGAGTTCTGCCTCCTCGTTGGAGTGAGCGTGATTCTTCACCGAATTTTCTCCATCGGCCCACCGATTCGCAATCTCCATCAGGTGGTCGATGGCTTGGGGATTTGAGCGGCCTAGCTCCTCCATGAGTTCCATGCGGCGGACGCCACCGTTGAATGCATCAATTCCGCGGTCTTCCGAGATGTTCTCCGGGGAGTTCTTGATGATGGACCACCTTTGGATGTAGGAGCGCAGCGATTCGCCAGATCTTTGCTGGCAGCATCTCAATTCTTCGATTGAGGAGGGCCATTTGTACGTGCCCTTAAATTTGCGCACGAAGCTGTAGACCAGCTCATCCCAACTACGAATGGATCCGCGTGGGAGGTTATTGAGCCATGCTTGGGCGGCGCCCTGCGCTATAGCTGCAGGCATTGCATGGCAGTACTTCGACTGCCCTCGTGTAGCCTGACGGAGGAGATGTGGTCTTCCAGCCAGATCTTGGGGTCCTGTAGACCGTCAAATTTCGGATTTTCCGATGGGAGTTTAAACCCTTTAGGCATTCTCTTTAGCCTAATGGATCTGCTGAAGCATCTGGCGCCGCAGAGCTCCCCATCTTCCTCTTCCGAGTCAGTTGACCGAGCACGTCGTGCCCTTGACTTGTCGATCTTGCACTGCGTGAGGTCGTTGCGCGCATCGTAGTCACGATTGTGTCGCCGTGAGCGACGACGTCGAGACAGGTCGTGACTGTCATCGCTAGATGAGGGTGAGGAGTAGAGCTTTGCTAGCGCTTTGCCCTTTTTGGGTCTGGTAACGGCTCCTTGTCGAGGGCGGCCTCGATTAACCCCAAACCCGCGATCGTAGATCGGTGCATGGCAGTTCGGGGATCTCTAGCCGGTGGCTGGTTGTTGAGGAGGTACATGGTGGCTGCTGTCACCGCAGCCTGCGGCATCCTGGGAACCACATTGCCTCTCGTGTCGACTGTCATAGAGCCGAAGTCGAGGACTTTCGCGGTGTCTATGCGCTCTTGTTCGGTGAGGTGAGCCATCCGCGACTGCCTCTTCTTGGCGAGGTATTCGTTTCCTCTTGAGGAGGATCCTCCATAGGAGGAGAGCCCAGCGCGACGAAGGCTCGACTCGTCCGCCGCCTTTTTACGCGCCTCAAGTTGCGCGATTGCTTGTTTTTGGCGCTTGAATTCCTCTTTTAGGAGCCAGTGGTAGCCCATCAGTAGTTCCTGCGGGGACCCGAAGGGTAGAGGTGCACCTCGTAGGGCTTCGCGGCAGCGATCCCACTCTTGCTTGTTGAGCTTGATTACGACGTGTTCGTCGGTTTGCTCGTTGATCATGCTGGGAGGATCAACTGCTCCTCCGTTGGCACCATTACCGCCGTTGCGTCCATTGCCGCCGTTGCCACCGTTGGGCGGATTGGTGCCATTGCCGGTGTTACCACCATTGCCGCGATTGGCGGAGGTGTCGCCTGCGTTGATAACGGTGCACATGAAGTGGTTGGGGAAGCTGTTGCTTCCACAACTTTCAGATCTGGAACCGTAAGTTCCATCTTCAGTGGCCAGATCGCTCAAATCGGAATCACGACTGCTGTCGCTGATCGTGTTCCCGACTGCCACCGGAGCGTTGAGCTCGCTGAGGGTGTCGATAGATGGAGGGAACCACGATGCCGGGGCAATCGCCGGTGCTGTCGGCTGATCGGGCATGCGAACCGTGCCCATCTGGCCAACTTGGAAGCGGAAGCTCCCAATCGCCAGACTGATTCCGTCGCCCACGGATTCGAAGGATGCGCGGGTGGCGGGCACGTGGACGGTGAAGTCGAACGCGCCAAAGAGCTGGCGAACCTCCGCTGTTGCGGAGTTGTAGATCGCAGTTGATGGAGCCGAAGAAGCCCCAACATCAACACTCCCATTTCCCTCAGACGGCGCCAATTGACAAGGGTTTAACTCATCAATGCCCATTGTTATGGACTTGGGTTTTGGAGAAGGAGGGAGCACTGGAGACATCTATCGGCTAGAAAACAAGCACACAGGGGACAAAGGATTTACCCAGGTTCAGGCCTCATAGAAGTCCCTACTCCTGCTTGTCTGCTCGTGGAATTATTCAAGGAGTCGAAAGTTACAATGGTGCGCAGATGCAATCTGGCAAGGGTTGTGGAAACTAGGGTTGCGTGTGCCCTTCTTGCCGCCCCCTCCTAGCCTTTATATAGATAGGCTAGGTCTCGGGTAGCAGGTCGAGTCGGTTACAAGTTAGGGTTTTCCCCTCCAAACTTTCTAACTTTAGCTTCTTCTTGTCCTTCAAGCAATCGAGAGTCCGCAGGTTACTCGAGTCCTTTCATCTGGGCCTTGGCGACACCGTGGGCCTATACGTATTTGGACCGTATATACCAAGCTCGAGTACCTGTAGGGTATACCCATGTCAGCTAGTAACACCTTTGGGGTGTTTCCTTGCTCCCACTGGTTTGATTAAACCTTGGTTTCATAACTGAGGGAAACTTACTGCTGTGCTCATCATACCTTCCTCTTGGGGTTCCCCAACGAGCTCCACATCAACACCGAGCCATCAAGTATTTTTCTAGCGCCGTTGCCGGGGAGTCAAGGACATCTTCACAAGGGGAGTCCCTCATAACCCATCTCTCTACTTTGTTATTTTTGTTTTTCTTAGTTTCTTTTTGCTTTGTTTGCTTGTTTCCTTATCAAAAACACACAAAAATTAGTCTTACAAGTTTGCTTTCTTTATTGAAAATACAAAAAAATGACTACTCTTGAAAACACTAAGTTGTGTGACTTCACTAGCACCAACAACAATGATTCTATGAGCACACCTATTGCTCCACCTGTTGCTGAAGCTACTTTCTTTGAGATAGAACCTGCTTTACTCAATCTTGTTATGAGAGAACAATTTTCTGGTATTGGTAATGAAGATGTTGCTGCCCATCTAAATAACTTTGTTGAACTTTGTGAGATGCAAAAGCATAAGGATATAGATGGTGATATTATTAATCTTAAATTGTTTCCTTTCTCTTTGAGAGGAAAAGCTAAAGAATGGTTGAATTCCTTAACTAGGAATAGTATTGATTCTTGGACTAAGTGAAAAAATGCTTTCATTGGAAAATACTATCCTCCTGCTAAGATTATATCTATGAGAGGTGAAGTAATGAAGTTTAAACAATCTGATAATGAACATGTTGCTCAAGCTTGGGAAAGAATGAAATCTTTGGTTAAGAATTGTCCCACTCATGGACTGACTGCTTAGATGATCATCCAAACTTTTTATGCGGGATTGAACTACCCTTCAAGGAACCTATTGGATTCTGCTGTATGAGGTACCTTTATGACCATTACTTTGGGTGCCACAACAAAGCTTCTGGATAATATGATGGTTAATTGCTCTGAATGGCATACTGAGAGAGCTCCACAAGGTAGGAAGGTAAATTCTGTTGAGGAAACTTCCTCCTTGAGTGATAATATTGATATTATTATGTCTATGCTTGTCAATGGGAAAGCCCATATTGATCCAAATAATGTTCCTTTAGCTTCTTTGGTTGCTCAAGAAGAGCAAGTTGATGTGAACTTCATATGAATAATAATTTTGGCAATAATGCTTATAGGAATAATTTTGGTAACAACAATTATAAGCCATATCCTCCCAACAATGGTAATGCTTATGGAAGTTCCTACAACAATAATAGGAGTGCTCCCTCTGAACTTGAATTTATGCTTAAGGACTTTATTAGTAAAAAAAACTGCTTTCAATAAAACTATTGAGGAAAAACTCTCTAATGCTGAAAGAAATATAGCATCTCTGACTGAAGCTCAATCTTCTTTTAATAAAATAGCTACTAAACCTAAAACTAATGGTAATCCCTTTGCAGCTACTAATGCCATACAAGTAAGAACTAATGAAAATGTTAGACTATTAGCTGAGTCGCATGCTAAGTGGGAAAGAGAAGATGAAATTGCTAGAAACATTATTGTTTCTACTATCACCACCACTAGTGTTGAGGCTTGTAATAGTTCTACTACTCTAGATGATAATTTTGATTTTGATCTTGATGGTTGCAACATCTCTGAAGTTATTAAGTTCCTACAAAAGCATGCTAAAAGTCCTAATGCTAGTGCTATGAACATGGCCTTTACAAAACATATTACTGACGCTCTCATAAAGATTAAAGAAGATAAGATGAAACATAAAGCTTCTATCCCTATAAAACAAGATGGTTGGGAACCCATCATTAATATTAAAGTGAATGACTTTGATTTCAAAGCTTTATGTGATCTTGATATAATTTTCTCCTCAATAGTAGGTGGACTGAAAATATCATATTTATCATTGTAATCATCATATATTGGAGGTTTGGTATCATCATAAGCAATAGAATAGCTATCTTCCAAAGCTAGGGAACTAAAAAGATCATTTTCATAAAAACTAGCTTCCCCAAGCTTAGAATTTTCCATAGCATTAGAAATAATGGTGTCCAAAGAATTCATACTAACAACATTGCTATTAGCATGCAAATAAAGTTCCATAGGTTTTTTAATTTTCTCTTCAAACACTTCATGTCCTAACTCAAGATAAATACTATAAAGCTCTCTAATCTTTTTGTTGTTTTCCATTAAGCCTAACTAGTGAAAATAAGAAACAAAAGAAAAAATTGCAAAATCTAAAGGAAATAACTTCGAGCACTCACACCGGAGGATGTGAGTACCTTTTACCTTACCTCCCTAGCAACGGCGCCAGAAAATAGCTTTTCTGGTATGGTGTTGACGTGGGAGTTTCTTCTTCTTCGTTCCCTAGCAACGGCGCCAGAAAAATAGCTTGATGTCTACACACTTCTATTCTTGTAGACAGCTGTTGGGCCTCCAAGTGCAGAGGTTTGTAGAACAGCAGCAAGTTTTCCCTTAAGTGGATTACCCAAGGTTTATCAAACTCGGGGAGGAAGTGGTCAAAGGTATTCCCTCTCAAGCAACCCTGCAATCAAGATACAAGAAGTCTCTTGTGTCCCCAACACACCTAACACACTTGTCAGATGTATAGGTGCACTAGTTCGGCGAAGAGATAGTGAAATACAAGTGGTATGGATAATTATAAGCGGTAACGGTGATAGAAAATAACTTGGTGGCGTGGAAAAGACTAAAGGCAAACTAAAATAAAGATGAATAGAAAATAACTTGGTGGCGTGGAAAAGACTAAAGGCAAACTAAAATAAAGATGGAAGCAAGCAAACATGTAATAGATCTAGTAGCAAACGGTGTTTCAGTGCTTAGAAACAAGGCCTAGGGATCATACTTTCACTAGTGAACACTCTCATATAAATATATTCTTCTTATGACACTACGCTGAACTACTCTCTGGTTGGACACTCTAATCCATGGTAGGGCTATAACAGCAGACCTCAAAGTAAGCCTTTCCCATCTAGAAAACCCCACACTGTCACCTTGAGCACTAGATGAGTCTAACAAACACCACAATTTCATAAATACATCCAACTCCAAATATAACTCATAACAAGTATTTGTAATCTCTAGCCTATGTGCCACCGTGGTGCGCACGCTGTCACTTTCACATACATGGGGAGAGCAGAGATCTATTAAAGCACTTGAGTAGCAAGGTAGATCTATAGATTACAAGCTCATGATCTCAATAAGATCATGCATAGAGAGAGAGATGAACATATAGCTACCGGTAGAACCCTTAGCCTCGAGGAAGACCTACTCCCTCCTCATCATGGGAATCATCAATGGTGATGGAGATGGTGGTGGAGATCGATGGAGATGGCTCCGGGGGCACTTCCCCGTCTAGGCAGGTTGCCGGAATAGAGACTTTCTGTCCCCTGAATCTCCCCTTCGGTGGCGGCAGCGCTGCGGAACTTTTCGTGGATTTCTGATTGACCATCTAGGGTTTTGGTATCGGGAGGCTCTTATAGGTGAAGGAGGCAAGGTCGATGGACAGCCAGGGGGCCCACACCATGCCTGGCGCGGCCTAGGCTGGCCCGCGCCAAGGGGGAAAATAGTAACTTTGGCTTTTGTCTCGTCCAATTCCGAGAATATTCAGTTTCTGACTTCCTGGAACAAAAACAACAGAAAACAGGCAACTAGCACTGTGGCATCTTGTTAGTAGGTTAGTCCAAGAAATCATATGAAAAGTACTCCAAAGTGTGGACAAAACATAAGAAAGTAGATAAAACCAAGCATGGAACATCAAAAATTATAGATACATTTGCAATGTATCAATGCACACATTTCTCGTTCCATGATATAACATTATAGTGATCACATCACTTGCTTGCAAGCTATTCTCAATGTGATATCACCGAGAGGGCCCAGAGTATATCTATCTGTGGCACCCCGCTAAAACCACTACTAGAAAATCGCGGTGTTTTTGGGTGCATTGCATCATCATGACTGCATGCTCATGTCATCATGCCCCATTGCATTTGAGCATCGTCATCATCATGCATGGTTTGTTTAAAAACTATTTTCAAAAGGTCTATTTCTGGATACCCCGGTTTTATTTCAAATTAAAACTCCGGTCTTTTTTCCAGGTCTTTTATTTGTCTAAAAACTATTTGCAAAAGTCTATTTTAAAATTAAATAGTTTTTAAATAGTTTTTAGGGGGCAGCCGAACCAGGCCAAACCGGCCCAGCCGGCCACCCCCAAACCCTATCTAAAACTCCCCTACCCTAACCTAATCTAACCCAGCCCCACACAACACACTCAACCACACCTGCCCCAACACCACACGCACGCTAGCCTAGCTAACCCAGCCCCTCACCAACCCACCTGATCAACCAGCTGCCACTCACCCAAACACCTGCAGCACACTGACCCAGCCGACCCGAGCAACGCATGCGCTCGCGGCAGCAGCAGCGCAACACAACACGTGCGCCGCACCGACGTGCCCCTGGAGTGTCACGTACACCTACCATAGCCCCACCCCTCACGTGGTACACGACACACACACATCATGCGCGACGCCCTCGCCAACCGCCCACCAGACCCCGCATCGCCCACCCCACCTGCTCGGCCCAGTCGCCCTCGCTCACGATCTCGGCCCCACCTCCTCGTTCCGTCCTCCTCGGTTCCACCTACCCCAGCCCGACGCGATCTCCTCTCCCTCGTGACGCGCTCCACGATTCCCCCTCTGCTCACGAGGAAGGCCGCCTCCCGCCGCCGCCGCCCCTTTTCCTATCCCTGTTTCTCTGTAGCAGGGAGCTCGCCCCAGCCGCCATAGCGGTGCTCCGCCGCCAGGGACCGGTCACACGCCTTGATGGTCCTCCCTCTCCTCCTACCGACACCGGCCCGCCCTCCACTTGTGCAGCGCCGCCGCCAGAAGGC
The DNA here is from genome assembly GCA_910589775.1 of Avena eriantha. Lineage (NCBI taxonomy): Eukaryota > Viridiplantae > Streptophyta > Magnoliopsida > Poales > Poaceae > Avena > Avena eriantha. The sequence goes on from OU342745.1 coordinate 476,100,781, forward strand.
CGCCTCCGTCGATCTCCGCCAGGTCCGACCCCGCCGTCGCTATCTCCCCGCGCTCCCCTTCCTTCCTCCGAGCCCGGCGCCGCCGCCTGGGCCGCCCGCGTTGTAGTCCCCTGCAAGCTCTACCCGGCCTCGCCCTAGCGGCCGGCGAGCCTCCCCATCGACGCGGTTCTGCCAAGCACCGTCGGCCCGCCCGCATCAAGATCCTCTCCGCCAGGCTACCCCTCTCCGAAGCCTCACCTCCACCGCGTCGCCCCCGGCCGCCGTCGCTTCCCCTTCGGTAGCGCGCCACCGCCGCCTGCAGGTCCCACCTGCTCGGCCGCGACCCTGCCTCCCCGAGCTTCTGCGCCGGCGAGCTTCATCCCCTGCCTCCCTGCGAGCCGTCAAGTCCGCCGTCGCCGGCGTCCCATCTGCTCCATCGCCTCCCGAGCTTGTCTCCGACTGCCCGGGCCAGTGGCCTCGTTCCCCGTCCATCATGTCCTCGACCTGGAGCCGTCCCCGCATCGTTGACCTCCTGCGACCCCTCCGTCAACCTTGCTGTGCTGCTGTACGGGAGCCTCTTGTTTTGTTTCCCTGCCTCCGTGCATCACGAGCACCTCGTATGGTTGCAATTGGTGGTACTCCTGTCTCGGCTCCAGATCTGTTGATAGGGTGATGTTGAGGAGATGTTGCTGTCAAATACCAAGGCGGCCCCTGTTCCGTGTAACGCCATGATCTTCCAATGATAAAGCGACACAAGTCTGATGCGACAAGGCCTCCTCGTTGACAAGCAACCCAAGTTCCACACCGACCATCGAAGACCGTGCCCCAAGATCTCCGACATGGATCCCCAAGTTCGCCGACACGAAACGCCAAGACCCCTGGATCTGATGGCAAACCCCCGAAGACCGATCGCGCCGAGACCGAACCCGGGATGCCAAGATCTCCGTTGTGAAACGACAAGACCGACGACATGACCCGACGACCGCGGATGCGACAAGATCGTCTCTCGGACGCCAAGTTCTTCATCCCGAATGCCAAGACCGACCCGATACGCGGACCCGACAAGATTTTCGCGACGACAAGATCGACACCGACCAGGGCATATCCGATGCGCCCCCGACGCCAAACCAAGTCCTTCTTCCCGGATGTAACAAGATCTACTTCCGTTGTCCGAGACCGATCCCGTCGAGCCGTTCCCCCCGTCGAACCCTGTCGAACCCAGGACCCTCGGAACCCAAGATCTGCCGAACCCAGATGTGTGATCCTAAACCCCTATTTTTATAATATGACATTATCAACTGTCGCATAATTAATTCTTCATGCATGCATGGCTGTCTATGGTTTGGGGGCATTATGCCGATTCACCTCATAATTAAATATGGAGTCTATATGCGGGATATCTTTGTCTTATTCCGGACTCCATTTAAATTGGTGTAGCAAACCGATGCCATGTTTTTCCTTGTTAACACAACATTTAATTTGCGGGGTAGATAAATAACTTGAACCTTATAATTAATTATCGGGACCCCGGTTCCGCTTAATGTTGCCTAATTGCACCGTATCTTTGCCATGCCATGCATCATATCATAATCATGCCGGATCTTCTGCCGTAGTATTAAATATTGCATCCGGTGTTTCTTCTAGTGTTTGCTTCTTCGCGGATTAGGCCAATGAGTTGATGCGAGTATCGACAGGTTCTCCAGATATGATCCGTCGGCAGTGTTTCCCGGGCGAGCATCTCTTCCCCTTCTACCTATTTTGCATTTATAGTCTTTATTTCCTCCTGTTGATCTATTGCTATCCGTGTCGCGATGCTTTAGTTTCCGTACACCAGTTATATCCTGTGCGGCCTCTATATTGCCTTGGACACCTCCTATTACCTGTGTTTGGTAGATAGCTGGCCTTGCGAGTCATAGTTGCTTGCTCAGGTGCGATCTCGTGTTGTCGAGTACCACAGTGGTTGGTTTGCTGGCAGATGTTTATTGGTGGAGATGCTTATTGGTGGAGATGATTATGACTTTAAATACAACTATTAAAATGCTAGATATAATTAATGCAGAGGCATCGGTGGGCAATAGATGTTATTTGGTTCTTCCACGCTCACTTGTGTCCCGTAGGACCCCGAGTACTTGGTACATGTTCCTTGATTTTTCGCACTATCCACATCCGGGAGGCCGTGGACCCCCCTGAGCCAGAGCTTGATTCATTTCTATTTCTTGGGGCCACAAAGTAGTTTGGGGCTTTATTACTATCTTGTACTTATGCCATGCTTTACTCCATTATTTTACGATTGTGCGTGGAGCACCTGTACTGTTTAGGATTGCAGAGTGTTTTCGCGGTATCGACAAGCCCAGTCACACTTTCGGGTTCCCAGTCGTTTATAGCCATTGGCGCAAACCTTGGGTCCATCTCGGAGCCGGCCAACTTCGTTGCGGGTAGATTAATGGGGTGCCCCCTGAAATATTTATGAATCCTGTGATCGCTTTGTCGTGAATGCCTCGTTGGGTTTTGAGTTGGTTTTTCCGAGGTTGATCGAGTGTGTGTTGCTATTTGTGCACCCCTGCAGGGTAAAACTTTCTGAAAGCCGTGTCCGCGGTTATGGACGAGTTGGAGCACAGTATCTCGATCATAGACAAGCATAACTAAAGTAGTGTTATAAACTTGACTTAATATATGACTAGTAATCAGATTCAATTATAACGGAATGGATATTAAAAATGCCAACAACTGCTGGATCTGGGTTGTTTGTTATACCTGCCTAGTAAGTATTACAACTCCAATGGAATGTGATAAAAGTGTCAACAACTGTTGGGTTTGGGATTTCTCATGACAATTATATCTGACTAGTAAAAGTTCCAACTACAACGGAATGTTAACTAAAACTGCCCACTACTTATGCTATCAGGATGACTCATGCTATCTATATCTGACTAGTAAGTGCTTCAACTATAATCGAAAGAATAAAACTGCCAACTGTGTGAGTTCCTCGGTTTGACTTCCTCGTTTGGTCTCAAGGGGGAATACCAGGATGGGTTTGTTTGGTGTTAGCTTCAGGTTGGATCCGAATAGGTCTTTCTTATCCCTCTCTGATAACTGCCAGTTGTATCGAGTCTCTATAGGTTGTTTAGTGCCGCTGCGCTGCCGCTTCAGCCCACCATACCTATGTAGGCGAGAGCCGCCGAATTCTAGCCTCGCCATGTACTGGCCTCAGTACTGACGCTCCTCTTTTTCCTTTGCCCTTTGTCGGCACCCCTTTTTTTTAGCAGGTTTGAGATCGACGTTGTTAGCAGGGTTACCCTTCCGTCTTGGCCTGGGCAGGGTTATGGACGCCATTGGGTCTTCTTTAGGGCTCTTAGCCCCATTTGCATCTTGTCCGTACTCGGACGTTGTATAGTTTTCAAGGTGATTTGGATCTTTGTATTGTTTGTCTGTATTCTTGACTCGCTGAGTTGCTGTTGTATATATCTGTTATGTGGGTCCCATCGAGGACTGTTGTGTAATGGTATTACTTCATTTTCCACCCGCACGAAAGTGCCTGGTGGGCGTCCTTGAATCGTTTCTATGCGGGTTTGGCGGAAAGGGCTAAAACTTGCATAGGTCCGATTCGAGGGTATTACAGAGTGGTATCAGAGCTCAGCAGTTGCGATACCCCACAAGTCCAGCCTGTAGGATAACCTAGCTAACGACCGAAGTAGAGTGTCAAAACTATTTTGCAAAATTGGTTGGATAAATCTAATTAGGTCTGATTTTACTGCTTACCCCTCCGCTATTCTCCTCTTACCTCTGCGTGTTTTGGATCTTCCCTCTTATCTTTTCTTCGAGTCTAGGATTTCTCGTGGTTGGGTTTTCTGTTGCACCTTCAGGGTTTCGCTTCCTCTTTTGGTAACGGTGCTTCTACATCCGGTCTTCCTGCTATCTAAGAAATACTTCATCTGTTGGACTTCTCCATGTTCCTTCTTGTGCCTTCCGGTGTTTTTCGATGCGACGACATCATCTACGCCAGATCCGATGCAGAGCCTGCATCACTCCTTTGGTCCGAACCTCGATTGTCGAGATCTTCAGTATGATTCCGAGAGTTGGTTGCATAATTCTCCTATTCGTGTGCAGAGTAATGGTTTGGGTGCGCGATGGACTGATCACCATCCCCCTACTCTTATCATTCGCTTTGTATATTGAATCGGTGGATCCAGCAATTTTACTCCGTCCACGGAAGTTAAAGGTGGCTTTATTTGTTGATACCTCTACCTTCGACCTTTGTTACCGGAGTGTCCTCTCGAGGATCACAGACAACGACCTCTTGTTAGTGGTGTCGCGAGGATCTACACAAAGAGAGAAGAATCCGATCATCAACCTTCTTCCCGGTACCATGAGGCGGATCTCGAGGGCGAGATCCATTGTTAGTGGTGTCGAATTGTGGCGCCCCGCTAAAACCACTACTAGAAAATCGCGGTGTTTTTGGTGCATTGAATCATCATGACTGCATGCTCATGTCATCATGCCCCATTGCATTTGAGCATCGTCATCATCATGCATGGTTTGTTTAAAAACTATTTTCAAAAGGTCTATTTTTGGTTTTCTAAATACCCCGGTTTTATTTCAAATTAAAACTCTGGTCTTTTTTCTAGGTCTTTTATTTGTCTAAAAACTATTTGCAAAAGTCTATTTTAAAATTAAATAAAATTTTAATTGTTTTTAGGGGACAGCCGAACCAGGCCAAACCGGCCCAGCCGGCCACCCCCAAACCCTATCTAAAACTCCCCTACCCTAACCTAATCTAACCCAGCCCCACACAACACACTCAACCACACCTGCCCCAACACCACACGCACACCAGCCTAGCTAACCCAGCCCCTCACCAACCCACCTGATCAACCAGCTGCCACTCACCCAAACACCTGCAGCACACTGACCCAGCCGACCCGATCAACGCATGCGCTCGCGGCAGCAGCAACGCAACACAACACGCGCGCCGCACCGACGCGCCCCTGCACTGTCACGTACACCTACCCTAGCCCTGCCCCTCACGGCGGTACACGACACACACATCGTGCGCGACGCCCCCGCCTACCGCTCACCAGACCCCGCATCGCCCACTCCACCTGCTCGACCCAGTCGCCCACGCTCACGGTCTTGGCCCCACCTCCTCGTTCCGTCCTCCTCGGTTCCACCTACCCCAGCCCGACGCGATCTCCTCTCCCTCGCGACGGGCTCCGCGATTCCCCCTCTGCTCGCGAGGAAGGCCGCCTCCCGCCGCCGCCGTCCCTTTTCCTGTCCCTGTTTCTCCATAGCAGGGAGCTCGCCCCAGCCGCCGTAGCGGTGCTCCGCCGCCAGGGACCAGTCACGCGCCTTGATGGTCCTCCCTCTCCTCCTACCGACACCGGCCCGCCCTCCTCTTGTGCAGCACCGCCGCCAGAAGGCCGCCTCCGTCGATCTCCGCCAGGTCCGGCCCCGCCGCCGCTATCTCCCCGCGCTCCCCTCCCTTCCTCCGAGCCCGGCACCGCCGCTTGGGCCGCCCGCGTTGTAGTCCCCTGCAAGCTCTACCCGGCCTCGTCCCAGCCACCGGCGAGCCTCCCCATCGACGCGGTTCTGCCGAGCACCGTTGGCCCGCCCGCATCAAGATCCTCTCCGCCGGCCTACCCCTCTCCGAAGCCTCACCTCCACCGCGTCGTCCATGGCCGCCGTTGCTTCCCCTTCGGTAGCGCGCCGCCGCCGCCTGCAGGTCCCTCTTGCTCGGCCGCGACCTTGCCTCCCCGAGCTTCCGCGCTGGCGAGCTTCATCCCTGCCTCCCTGCGAGCCGCCAAGCCCACCGTCGCCAGCGTCCCATCTGATCCGTCGCCTCCCGAGCTTGTCTCCGACCACCCGGGCCAGTGGCCTCGTTCCCCATCCGTCATGTCCTCGACCTAGAGCCGTCCCCACGTTGTTGACCTCCCGCGACCCCTCCGTCAACCTTGCTTGTGCTGCTGTACGAGAGCCTCTTGTTTTGTTTCCCTGCCTCCGTGCATCACGAGCACCTCGTATGGTTTCAATTGGTGGTACTCCCGTCTCGACTCCAGATCTGTTGATAGGGTGATGTTGAGGAGATGTTGCTGTCAAATACCAAGGCGATCCATGTTCCGTGTAACACCATGATCTTCCAATGATAAAGCGACACAAGTCTGATGCGACAAGGCCTCCTCGTTGACAAGCAACCCAAGTTCCACACCGACCATCGAAGCCGGTGCCCCAAGATCTCCGACATGGATCCCCAAGTTCTCTGACACGGAACGCCAAGACCCCGGATCCGATGGCGAACCCCCGAAGACCGATCCCGCCGAGACCGAACCCGGGACGCCAAGATCTCCGTTGTGAAACGACAAGACCGACGACATGACCCGACGACCGCGGATGCGACAAGATCGTCTCTCGGACGCCAAGTACTTCATCCTGAACGCCAAGACCGACCCGATACGCGGACCCGACAAGATCTTCGCGACGACAAGATCAACATCGACCAGGGGGAATCCGATGCGCCCCCAACGCTAAAGCAAGTCCTTCTTCCCGGATGCGACAAGATCTACTTCCGTTGTCCGAGACCGATCCCGTCGAGCCGTTCCCCCCATCAAACCCTGTCGAACCCCGGACCCCCGGAACCCAAGATCTGCCAAACCCAGATGTGTGATCCTAAACCCCTATTTTTAGAATATGACATTATCAACTATCGCATAATTAATTCTTCATGCATGCATGGCTGTCTATGGTTTGGGGGCATTATGCCGCTTCACCTCATAATTAAATATGGAGTCTATATGCGGGATATCTTTGTCTTATTCCGGACTCCATTTAAATTGGTGTAGCGAACCAATGCCATGTTTTTCCTTGTTAACACAACATTTAATTTGCGGGGTAGATAAATAACTTGAACCTTATAATTAATTATCGAGACCCCGCTTCCGCTTCATATTGCCTAATTGCATCGCATATTTGCCATGCCATGCATCATATCATAATCATGCCGGATCTTCTGCCGTAGTATTAAATATTGCATCCGGTGTTTCTTCTAGTGTTTGCTTCTTCGCGGATTAGGCCGATGAGTTGATGCGAGTATCGACAAGTTCTCCGGATATGATCCATCGGTAGTGTTTCCCGGGCGAGCATCTCTTCCCCTTCTACCTATTTTGCATTTGTAGTCTTTATTTCCTTCTGTTGATCTATTGCTATCCGTGTCGCGATGCTTTAGTTTCCGTACACCAGTTATATCCCGTGCAGCCTCTATATTGCCTTGGACACCTCCTATTACCTGTGTTTGGTAGATAGCTGGCCTTGCGAGTCGTAGTTGCTTGCTCAGGTGCGATCTCGTGTTGTCGAGTACCACAGTGGTTGGTTTGCTGGCAGATGTTTATTGGTGGAGATGCTTATTGGTAGGACCCCGAGTACTTGGTACCTGTTCCTTGATTTTTCGCACTATCCACATCCGGGAGGCCGTGGACCCCCTGAGCCAGAGCTTGATTCATTTCTATTTCTTGGGGCCACAAAGTAGTTTGGGGCTTTATTACTATCCTATACTTATACCATGCTTTACTGCTTTATTTTACGATTGTGCGTGGAGCACCTGTACTGTTTAGGATTGCGGAGTGTTTTTGCGGTATCGACAAGCCCAGTCACACTTTCGGGTTCCCAGTCGTTTACAGCCATTGGCGGAAACCTTGGGTCCGTCTCGGAGCCAGCCAACTTCGTTACGGGTAGCTCAATGGGGTGGCCCCCTGAAATAGTTATGAATCCTGTGATCGCTTTGTCGTGAATGCCTCGTTGGGTTTTGAGTTGGTTTTTCCGAGGTTGATCGAGTGTGTGTTGCTATTTGTGCACCCCTGCAGGGTAAAACTTTCTGAAAGCCGTGTCCTCGGTTATGGACGACTTGGAGCACAATATCTCGATCATAGACAAGCATAACTAAAGTAGTGCTATAAACTTGACTTAATATATGACTAGTAATCAGATTCAACTATAACGGAATGGATATTAAAAATGCCAACAACTGCTGGATCTGGGTTGTTTGTTATACCTGCGTAGTAAGTATTACAACTCCAATGGAATGTGATAAAAGTGTCAACAACTGTTCGGTTTGGGATTCGTCAGGACAATTATATCTGACTAGTAAAAGTTCCAACTACAACGGAATGTTAACTAAAACTGCCCACTACTTATGCTATCAGGATGACTCATGCTATGTATATCTGACTAGTAAGTGCTTCAACTATAATCGAAAGAATAAAACTGCCAACTGTGTGAGTTCCTCGGTTTGACTTCCTCGTTTGGTCTCGAGGGGGAATACCAGGATGGGTTTGTTTGGTGTTAGCTTCAGGTTGGATCCGAATAGGTCTTTCTTATCCCACTCTGATAACCGCCAGTTGTATCGAGTCTCTATAGGTTGTTTAGTGCCGATGCGCTGCCGCTTCAGCCCACCATACCTATGTAGGCGAGAGCCGCCGAATTCTTGCCTCGCCATGTACTGGCCTCAGTACTGACGCTCCTCTTTTTCCTTTGCCCTTTGTCGGCACCCCTTTTGTTTTAGCAGGTTTGAGATCGACGTCGTTAGCAGGGTTACCCTTCCGGCTTGGCCTGGGCAGGGTTATGGACGCCATTGGTTCTTCTTCAGGGCTCTTAGCCCCATTTGCATCTTGTCCGTACTCGGACGTTGTATCGTTTTCAAGGTGATTTGGATCTTTGTATTGTATATCTGTATTCTTGACTCGCTGAGTCGCTGTTGTGTATATATATCTGTTCTGTGGGTCCCATCGAGGACTGTTGTGTAATGGTATTACTTCGTTTTCCACCCGCACGAAAGTGCCTGGTGGGCGTCCTTGAATCGTTTCTATGCGGGTTTGGCGGAAAGGGCTAAAACTTGCATAGGGCCGATTCGAGGGTGTTACACTATCCGTCATCGGGATGGACAAATCCCACTCTTTTTCCATGAGCCTCTACATAACACCTTCATAGAACTGAACCCAGCTTTATAGTCACCCTTTTATGGTGTGACGTTTGATGTTATCAAGATACTCTTCTAGTGTTAGTGATTAACATGATCTCATGGTCCAAGGACTAGGATTACTTCGTATGATGTTATAGAAATATAAAATCGGTGAATTTGATCGTAATGATATACTTCTGATGAATGTTCATCACATCATTTCACCAATGTTGTGACCTCGTTATAACTAATCATTTAAGTTATAACTAATCCCGATGGTGGGTGGAGAGGTAGCGTTCCGATGGCGATCACATCAACCGTTGATCCATTGCCGACATGCATCTTGACCTCATCCCTTGCTAGTGGTCACTTGTTCCGCAGCCCCTAATTCGAGTTACATATATTAGCAATCGATCCAGTATCAAATACCCAGGTGCTACTGTGAGTACTAGTCAAGTACACATCAATAACATGTATATCATATATACCTTTGTTTGCCTTGACAGCCTTCTTGTCTTCCAAGTACTTGGAGCAGTTACGCTTCCAATGGCCAGTCCCCTTGCAATAGTAGCACTTGATAATACAACTTCTGCCCCATATACCAGAAAGAATGGCGTATAGCCTGTTGATTGATTCAGAGTTGTTCTTAGACTCCATAGTACTGCTGGTAGTTCTTCTATCCAGCACCCCACTGATCTTTGCAGTGGCTCAATGAGTCGGGGTGTTATCCTAGACAAAACTAGTCTCGTTGGATCTTTCCACTTCTACGTTCGATGCAGGGTGGGCTACTGAGGCAATATCTAGCCGGATCTTCTTTTCTTGGCAGAACCTCACAACTGGTCCTTCAACAAAATTCTTGCCATTATCAGTTATGATACTATGGGGATTGCCATATCTCAAGATTATATCTTTGAGGAATGTCACAGCTATTGCCCCATCACATTTCCTGATTGGCTTTACTTCAATCCACTTGGTAAACTTGTCCACCATCACCAAGATATCAGTTGTTCCCTCTTGCCAGCTTAAATGGGCCGACCATATCCAAACACCATACCGCAAATGGCCAAGTGATAGGTATAGTCTTCAGTTTCAACATAGGCATATGCATTTTCGTGGCGTACCTCTGACCACCATCGCATTTTTTACAAGATCCTCTGCTTGCTCTAAGGAACTTGGCCAATAAAATCCATGCCGCAAAGATTTTGCCACTAATGCTCTGGAAGATGAATGATGACCACATTCCCCTTGATGGATATCTCAGAGAATGTCAAGCCCTTCTTTTGGGTCTATGCATCGTTGTAGAACACTTGTTACACTCCTTTTGTATAGTTCGGCGTTGATAATAGTGTGTGCCTTTGCTCTTCTTTGGATTTGCCTTGAGAGTATCGCATCACTCGGCAAGGTTCCTTCTTATAGGAATTCAAATATTGGCTTTGCCCATGCAGGTATAGCTCGAACGGGGAAAAGCTCTTCGTCCATTTCCATTGCGTCTACCGACATAACTCCAGCCGGATCAAGCTGAACTGTCCCTGGGTTCTACGAGGCAGTCCCTAGGCCTGCCGAAGTAGTCCTCGGGTTTGCTGAGGTGCTTCCTCAGTCTACATCCATAGGGGTTGCTTCTGATCCAGAGAGAGCCGGGACATAGATTGAGTCGGATTCTGGTGACAGTGCGATATATGGTTTTCTCAAATGTTCCAATGCAACACCTGGCGGGATTGGCTACCGAGATGACCCCAACTTAGATAACACATCGGCTGCCTCATTTTCAATCCGAGGTATGTGGTGGAATTCACATCCTTCAAAGAACCCACTTATCTTTTCAATGTGGAATCTATAAAGGGCCATGTTTGCATCCAGAGCATCCCGATTGCCAGATACTTGCTGCACCACCAAATCCGAATCTCCAAAACATTGTATCCTACGTGTCCCCACTTCCTTTGCTACCTTAAGCTCCATGCAAGAGCGCTTCATATTCAACAACGTTGTTCGATGTGCTAAAATATATTTGAAGGACATATTTCAACTGATCTTTCTTGGGCGAGGTGAGCACTACCCTTGCCCCCAGTCCTTCCTTTAGCTTTGATCCATCAAAGTGCATTCACCAATAGTTTGAGTACGGCAATGGTAGTTTGTATTACATCTCGTCCCAATCCATGAAGAAGTCTGCCACTGCTTGAGATTTGATCGCATCTCTTCTATCAAATTGCAGTGCGCATGGGGCTAACTCAATTGCCCATTTTGCAATTCGGCCACTGGTGTCTTTGTTGTTCATAATGTCGGATATGGGTTCTTTGCATATCACCTTGATGGGGTGTTCCTCAAAGTAATCCTTGAGCTTCTTAGCTGCCATGTACACACCGTATGCCATCTTCTGGTAGTGAGGGTAATTCTGCTTCGAAGTCGATAACACCTCGCTCAGGTAATACACTGGGCTTTGCACCGACTTTCCTTCCTCATCACACTCCACCACAATCACTGCACTTGTGACTCGGTTGGTCGCGACTATATAGAGCAACATCGGCTCGTTAGATAGTGGCGAGGCTAACACTAGTGCAGAAGACAACATCTTTTTTAACTCATGGAATGCGCTATCAGCTTGCGGTGTCCATGTAAATTTGTCTGCCTTTTTCATTAACTCGTAGAGGGGCAATGCCTTCTCTCCCAGCTGACTTACAAACCGACTTAACGATGTTAGGCAACCAGTAAACTTCTGCACATCATTAAGACATTTTAGTAGTTCCATTCTTTCTATCGCTCGGATTTTTATGGGGTTGGCCTTGATACCTCGGCTGGATACTAGAAAACCGAGTAACTTCTCAGCCGGCACGCCAAAAGTACATTTCTCCGGGTTAAGCTTCATCCGGAACTGCCTTAGGTTCGCGAATGTCTGTCGGATATCATCAAGGAGCGTTTTGATTTCCTTAGTTTTTATTACAACATCATCTACATAAACTTGCACATTTCGACCATTTTGGTCATGAAGACATTTTTGCATGCATCGTTGATATGTTGCTCCTACATTACGTAATCCAAATGGCATAGTGCGATAGTAATAAGCCCCATACGGGGTGATAAACGCAGTGTTTATTTGATCATCCAAGTTCAAAGGTATCTGGTGGAAACCTTAATATGCATCTATGCATGATAGCAGTTCACACCCGGTAGTTGAGTCTATGACCTGGTCTATCTTTGGCAGTGGAAATGGATCTTTTGGAAATTCCTTATTCAGGTTGGTGTAATCGATACACATGCGCCATACCATAGCCACATTTGGGTCATCCTTCTTCTTCTCCATGAGCACTGGATTACAGAGCCAATCCGAGTAACGTACTTTCATGATAAATCGAGCTGCAATTAATCGAGTTGTCTCATCTCTAATGACCTTTCTCCTGTCTTCGGCGAAGCGGCGGAGAGGTTGCTTCACCGGCTTAGCCCGGGGCCTTACATTCAAAGAGTGCTCGACCAACTCCCTCGGTACACCTTGCAGATCCTATGTGGACCAAGCAAAGATATCCCGAGTCTCACAGGGGAAGTTGACGAGCTCGCTTTCCTATTTGTCGCCCAACCCGACACCAATGGTCAGGGTGCGCTCAGGGAACTGATCATCAATGGGCACTTTCTTCATATCCTTTCTCGCTTGACACTCCCATGCGGGTTGGTCAGAGCCGGCATATGCTGCTGCACGGACTGAGCCAATTCCACCAACTCCTGAATTCTTCTCTTCTCTTGAGCAATCATAAGTGACTCGGGCAGGTTAGATCTAGCGGAGGAGCACTCGATAGAACGCCTGACGTCCCCAACTATGGTAATCACACCCCTTGGTCCATGCAGTTTCATTTTTAGGTAACTGATGTGAGTGCATGCCATGAACTTGTTTAGAGCAGGCCTACCGAGTAACGCATGTTATGCGCTTTCTAGGTTCACAACCTCAAACTCCAAGTTTTCAGTCTGGTAGTTGTCCCTTATGCCGAATAACACGTCAACTCAGACCTTACCAATGGGCTCACATGAGATACTCGGCACAATACCTTGGAAAGTGGTCTTTGTTGTTTGGAGCATGTTCTCCGATGTTCCCAACTTGTGCATGGTATCCTTGTACATGATGTTAACGTTACTGCCATTGTCTATCAGCACCTTGGAAAACCTCACATTGATATTCAGCCCAATGAACGTCGGATCTAGCACCAGTGCATATGATCCAGGACTCAGCATGAGCCCGGGGTCATCCTTGATGCTCCAAGTGATTTCCTGATCTAACCAAGGCATGTACCTCGTCACAGCTGGCATTACCGTGTTTACCTCCATATGTCGGCGCTACAAGCTCTTTCTATCAGTCTCCTTTGTGGTCAACACATAGTAACTTTGGTGATGCTCTCTGTACTCATTTCTTCCTTCATTGCCATGATATCCTTGGTCTTGTTGCTGCTGGTTATTCACCTGATGCACTGCATCCCTTCTCTCATGGTTCTCATACCACGATGGAGGAGGAGGCAACATCAGTTGATGTCCGTTTCACCTAGTGAGCTGCTGTTGCCGAGGTACGTAGTCCCGAGGTGCTTCGTGCCGAGGTCCATCATGCTGAGGTGCATCTTGCCAAGGTGCCTGAGCATTCCCCTAGCCACTCTGCTCTAGCTTCCTCATCCACTCACATTGCCGGGTCGTATGATTTGCCGGACTGTTCGGACTTGGCGTGTGGAACTTGCAGGACTGATTCAACATAGACTCGAATGTGTATCTTGGCCGATCATTTATTTCCTACAACTGTTTCTTCTGCTCTGGCGTCCAAGGTTTCTTGCCCTCACCCTTTTGTTGCCAAGGTTGGCCTCCATTTTTCTGACGCTGGCTAGCATCGGCATTGGGCTGATCCTGATCTACAGCCGCCACTTGCTGCGAGTTGTACCTGTAATCCTGACGATCATCTCTCCTCTTACCCCGGAAGTCATTCCTCCAGGATGATCCGGAACCATCTCTGTTGTAGTACTCCTCATTTGACTCGCTCGACATCAACCGAGGTTGGGTTGGATCTCCCAAAGCGTACAAATCTGCGATCTGTATCGTCTCGGCTAGGGTAATTGGCATATCGCGCTGCAACCTCTGTCACAACATACTTTCATACCTACAGCCTTGGGCGAACCACGCGATTGCTTGTGATTCAGTTACCCCTCACACGAATAGCGCACATTACACCACCGAGTTAGAAACTCTCGGTCGGGCTCATTCGGTCTCTGTGTGCACAATGCCAAGGTTTGTGGCCTATTCGTCCTCGTGTATGTGCTTGAGAAATTGCTCATGAACAACTCCTCAAAGTCTAACCAACAGTTGATGCTCCCTGGTGGTAAGTTGGTCAACCAGACCCTTGTTGGTCCTTCCAACATCTGGGGCACATATATCACAGCCCATCTCAAGTTACCTGTGGCTATGTTCACCGCATTTGCATAATCAATGAGCCAATCATCCGGTTTGGTGCTTCCGTCATATGTCTTCTTCCCTCTGGCCAACTAAATGTTCGCCCTAGGTGGTTCTCTCATCCGAGGTCCAAAGCATGCCGGACCCGGAGGACCCTACACTTCAATCATCTCTGACCTATAGACTCGGTCCAGCTTCAGTCTTGCGTCATCTAGCTGCAAATTCCTGTTTCCCAATCTCGATCCAATCACATGGTGCTCTGGTCTAGCATCAACCATTGCCGAGTAACCATCATTGTACCTATCCTGACCCGGACGAACGTTTTGCTGTTGCATTGACGGGCTAGCGCTTCTCTCCTGTCGTGGTGCATATTGCTGCTGCTGCCATGGTGCATTTTGTCCTGTTCCCACCAGTTCAAGTTGTTTAGCATTTCCATTGGCAACATTTCTCTGACCGACATTGCCTTGGTCACGATTACCTTGGCCAGCTTCACCCCGTCTGGCATTGTGGCGATCCTCATCAATTTGCACTGCCTTTCCTTTTCCTGCCCTTACCAGATCATACAGAACCATTTGTTTATCTTTTATCCCCGAGGTTGCCACTTCCTCTATTCTAGGGCCATCATGAGGTGACGAGGCTGCCCCGACGGACTTTGCCGGGTTATTTCTTGCAGCATAAACTACATGTGAAGCTTCGGGTTGCGCCGGGTTTGCCTTGTTCATTTCCTCATTCCGCTGACATGCCACCCTTAACAAGTGGTTAACTCTCTCATGTTTCATTTGTCGGGCCTCTCTGGTTAAACCCTCTAACTCGGATGTAGCCGCATTGGTAGCCCTGAGGTTCTTCGCCGGGTACTATACCTCTCCATCCCTACTGTTACTATAGTAGCTGTCTGACCCGGCTTAGGCACATACTCCTTGTCAATCTTAGTGATCAGGTTCCTACCTTGGATTTTCACTCCATCTATGCGGTTTTCCTTTGCATACTCTCGCAGAGTGATGTTCAGTGACTGTTGTAACTCAGCTACTTTTTTTGCACCGACTAGCATTTTTTTCCTAGTTTCCTCTAACTCGGCCTGTGCCTGAGCCGGATCTACCAATGGTTCTATGGGTGTTGCTAAGCCATCTATTGCCTGCTGCAGTACATTCTCAGGCCTCTATAGTGGAGGGAATCTACACCTTGCCTGCTTCGGCGTGGCGTCTAGATCTAGCATCAGGTTCCTGCTTGCTGCTGCATCAGGCACCATCATTATGACCTCTGCATAGCCTGCGGGGCGAGTGATACGCGAGCCGCGAGCCGCGTTGAGAGGTGGTTTGCCTCCCTCGACGAAGTGTTGCGGATGAACACATGACTCGTCAACGTCGACGTAGATCTTGTGGGCGCAAAGCTTGATGAAGAGGACGTTGCACGGAGGAGGGCGCCTGCCGAAGCTCCCAACGTTGTCGCTGACGTAGTCCAGCGCTCCAAAGCTCTGAACCAGCCCGGAGATGATGTGTTCACTGGTGCCGAAGATGTTTCCCGTCCACATTTTTACTCCTGCTAGCGCTGCTAGCCCCATGGTGGTCGCCAACTATCATGGTGGTGACACAGCAGATGCCATGTATAGGCTAAAGATGGGGCCAATATGCACTAGAGGAATCCAGGGAGGGATAGTGTGATGATTACACACACATATGTTTGTATTTCTCTCTTGTTGATGAAGGATTACAAGGGCTCCTCGAGCTACTCGTGAGAAGGAGACTAGTTCTCTTACTGCCCACTACTATGCTCTAGGGTTCTCCCTTAGACGAAATGACCGACCCCTCTCTATGCAGGCCCTGGTGCTCCATAAATTATATAGGAGAGTCCAGGTTACAAATCTAGGGCACACATGGAGGCATATTCTCCGAATATGCCCTTTGGTAAAGCAAGATGTCTCTTTTTACACTTTAAACGGCTAGTGCGGACTCAGGCGTAAGCCTCCCAGATCCCCTCTACAGTGTGGCATCACCTGATACTGGTGGCGCCAGCCGACATTGCCTACGTCATCCTTGTCGGCCACGCCCCGCTGGTCCTTCCCTCTGCCTGCTTCGCTCACGCTATAGTGGACAGAGGCCACCTTTTGACCAACGAGATTTCTTCCTTCTCTTGAAAGCCAAGTGATAACCCGGGTAGCGCCTGGCTAACCTGGCTACGCGGGTACCTACAAACAAGTCACAAAGGCCTTGCCATCATATGTTATACGTCGCCCGGGTCATGGTTAGACGAACATCCTCCAGGCCGGGTCATCCCGTAAGTCAGCCTGCCTTGAGGTGACTCGGCCAGCTCTCGCTCTGACCTTGCCGTACCTCGGCTAACACGGTCTTTATACCCGGACGGGGGTATGCCCCAACACCTCAGCTAGGGTCGGGATCCCTCGGGCTCGATGGCAAGAGCTAGAGCTAGATGCTAGATCGGGTTATGCACTCGTGATGTTCTTGCTTGTGTATGCACTTGTGATGATCTTGTTTCGATGATGTTGTTATGTAGTGCTATCGGATAATGATATGCGATGTTTGGATAATGATATGTGATGTTGTTCTAGCTTTTATACCTTTCCTGTCATTTATTTATTTATTTTGTTGCTATTGGAAAGGTAAATAAGCAAAAGTCGCGCCCATCCCCTCCGGCAAAGAATCCACCGGAACCAAAGTCGCTGCCGCCGAAGCTGCAATCAAAACCGTCGCTGCCGCTGAAGCCGTCGCTGTCGCCAAAGCTGCAATCGAAACCATCGCTGTTGCTGCCGCTGAAGCCCTCTCAAGGTTGGAGTCTGCGCGCCATAGGGCTGGTTCTCACGGTGGTGGCTGTTACTATCTTATTGCTGCTGCTCTTCCACGGACGGCACTTTATGTCGGAATTATTGTCCATCTTGTCGCTCAGTATGAGCTTTTACGCCTTCCTGGCCTTGCGCATCTGGCCATGTCGGTGGTTCTTGATTGACTTGGTCCTGCTCTCCCAAGGCCCCCTCCTCGCCTTCTTTTCCGCCACTGTGATAGGCTCAGTGACTACCACCACCTTCGTCCTCTTCTTTAGCGCCGTCTGGGCTGCTGCAAACTTGGGCTATTCTCTCGCTGTGCACCGCATCATGAGCAAGGGGGCGGGGGCCGAGCCGGCTATCCATGCTTTTCCTAGCCCCATGCTCAGTGTCAAAGACATCAACTTCTATCTTCATATTGTAGAACCCATTGTGATGCTGCTCACGACTTTGGTCGTGGCTTTCCTCATCCATCTAGCGACCATTACTGACGAGCTGGAAATCTCTATGATGCTCTTGTCTTTTTTCGGGATCCATGTTGGCCTCTGGTTAATTACTCTCGCCATGGAGCCTATCTTTCTTGGAATTCTCTTCGGAAAGTTTATGCCACCATGGGTACTGGCCTCTCTTCTCACGTGGGCGGGGTTTTCTCCTCTGCTATCTGTTCTATCACTCATCCTCACGGTCTTGTGCAATTTTCTACTGATGATGGCCTTGGTTGCCTTCCTTTCGTACAATCTTGTCATTTACATGCACTACTTGGAGACTGCTGCTACACCAAGGTATGCATATTTCAAAGCTGCTGGCATTCTACTTTACATGATCTATATTCATTGTGCGATCTGTATGAAATGAAATATCATTTTGCTTTGTTTAGTACAACTCAGGATAATGAAGAAACACAAGTTTGGTGAGTGAAGTTGGGCGAAGCTGCAGCTACTCTGCCTGCTATATAAAGGTAATCGATGTCAGTATTATTTCGCAGTGAACCAAACTAGTGGAGCGTAGTAATGCAATCAAGTGCACATCTATATTATTTGTCTTCGTAAGCACAGTTGCAGTGCTATTAAACAAATTAACGTCAAGACTGGAAACAACACATGTCACGTCTAGTTGATAATTCGTCCCAGATTTCTCTAAGACTTGTTAGCTTGTTGATATTATATTTTTTGCTTGGTTCAGCATGTATGTAATTGTGGGAGAAGATGATCAAATATTGTACATATATTTTTTTTCAAAGTAATCATTTGTAGCGTTCACTGACTATTAAGAATAATAATATAATATCAACACCTACAACATGAAATCAATCAATCCCCCCCCCCCCCCCCCCCCCCCCCCCAAAAAAAAATCAAATCAATCTCATTGAACCATTATAAAATATGGACCGGAAGGAGTATATAATTTTGTAGATTTTGATATTTCTCTTTATATACTTGATCAAAATTTACTTAATTGACTTTGACAAAAAAACTAATAGTACACCTTTTGGCATATAGTATGTATATAGACGTTGACAATGTTTGTTGTGCAACATGGTATCATACCTTGTGTCAGTTTACACAATGGTTATTCATTCTTCCATACGATTATAAATTATGTTTGGATGGAAATGTTATTATCAGTTTCATGCTAAGATAGTGTTGTTTACAATAATAGTAACCTTTATTAGTCAATAACAGTCAAATCTTTTACAAGCTGAGGCATAAGAAAAGTCGCGGAGGATAGGGGCTAGTGGTGTTAAGATTGCTTCTTTAATCTGTTATTCTACCCTTTAAACTCAAGTTTTTATTTCTTGCTGCAGACCAAAGTATGGAGCGTCCGGAGATTATCGTGGTGTGTGTCAATGAAGGATGGAACTCTCTGTATTCCATACTCATATAGTTACGTTTGTGTTGGCCTATGTTTTTTATGCACTTCAACTATTGGCGTGTTGCCGGTTGGATATGTAGAGCGTGTCTGTTAAACTTTATGTTGGACTATCGACTATTAACTCTATGTCGACTTGTGGGAGACTGATGTAATTTGTTGAATCAGGCACTGATTGTTCTCTTTACTGCGCAAAACTTCAAGTTGGGTGTTTTTCTATGTAAAGCCACCTTGGGCATGGTATCATACTTTTAGATTATCTTGCCCCACAATGGTTTCTTCGTCTTCTTCTAACTGATTTTTTAATACTTTTATGTTTCCCGTTAGCTATTAGGTGGAAATACTTGTATTATTTCCACCTTTTTGCACATGCTTAATTTTGGCCTTTTGAACCAACTAAGTTTTCATCGGTTACACGTTCATTTGCACATGCTCAACAGAACTCGGGGGTTACTTCCTGCCTTCAAATCTAGTTCATCAATAATGGCTAACCGTCTCTATTTCTCTTTTTTGTATTTCCCTCTTAGGTTTTTTCATCCTTTTATAAAATGTCTCAAATGATGTAACTTGTTGTGCCAACTCCTCATAGGTGTACGTCCGCTACTGACAGCATCCCACTCGGCCGTCATAGAAATATTGTTGTCTTAACCAATAAAACTCAAGAAAACACGAGACATTTTTCTTGTATTGGATTTAACTCCTGAATCTATAACCGTGCAAC
Source organism: Avena eriantha (assembly GCA_910589775.1). Lineage (NCBI taxonomy): Eukaryota > Viridiplantae > Streptophyta > Magnoliopsida > Poales > Poaceae > Avena > Avena eriantha. The sequence continues at coordinate 476,120,473 of OU342745.1, forward strand.
TAATGGTAGGAAGTCTCTCCACTTAAAATATAGAAGAAAAAAAATGATGTAAATTCAGCAACCGCAGCAGCTTAAGTAGCAATGTGTTAGTCGTCAGTTCATGCTCTCTCCATGTACTTCCTCCACTTGCTCGTTTCCCGTTTATCGCATGAGTCGGGAAGAAATAAGGGCGTTGAAAAATGTTGGTGCACCAGTTATGTTGTTTCATAGGACACCTTCTCCGTGTTTGTAGCTTGATGGAGGTGTGCACACATTAGCTTGTGTTGCATGGAGTATAGCTGGTACTGGTTGGCTAGGTAGGCCTCGTATGTCAGCCGGTGGGGCATTGACTATGGACTTGTATATGTTGGTGGAGAGTGGTCGACTCCACTTGAAGGGCATGAGACATATTTCCTCTTTCTAAGATCATTTAATTGATCCATTAGCAGAAAGTCAACCACTATATTATCTTACATAAATTTCTGAAGTAAAGCAAAGAAAGGATGAAGATGAATCGATCTGGTACAATTAGCTATACATTTCCACTTCGGCATGTCCGCCGCCGCAAGCGGCAGGGCGATACCCTAGTTCGGGCGCCACCGGGCCCCTTCGCCCTCTTCCTTCGCCGCTGTCGAGGGGCTTTTCCTCCTCAATCTGTGGTGGCCGCACTGGCAGCGCCAGCTAGTGGGGGCATGACGTTGGCCATTGGGTGTGGCGGCGCGGCTGCTGGATGGCGGCCTGGCAGCTTCGCGAGCTTGGTGAGCTCATGGTGTTGGATCACTCTAGAGCGGCGGTCGTTGTGGGCGAGGGCCAGCTCGGCCTCTGCAGCACGGCATGTGTAGGACAGATTCGCGACATGAGGGTTGGCTCGGCCTCTGCAGCACGGCTGGCCGGTGATGGCGAGGGCCCCTAGGAGAATGATGGGCAGCACGACTAGGGTTTTACTGCATCAAGCATGCGCCGGGAAGGTGCCCTACGCCATGTCAAGCCCATTCCTCTCTGCCTCTAGATCTGTTGTCTCCAGAATTCGTGGGGTTGTAGGTTACCTATCTGGTCAGTTTCTCCCTCTTGGTCAGGATGGCGTAGAGCTGCTGGCTAGTGTCTTCTTGCGGGAATGACGCCCTCGTGATGTTGATGAAGGAGATATGCCCTAGAGGTCAATAATAAATCTTTTTTATTGATAAATCTCGAATGATAATAATAATTTTGTATCATGATACCATTGTATTAAATGGAAACATTACTACACGTTTGATTTATAAAAAACCATGTCCCTACTATCCTATAGAAGACTAGCTCATTGGGTAGCCGATGATCGAGTTTCTCGATCATAGACTTTTCCACGTTTACTGACCACAAGGTCACTTCATTAGATGAATGATGTAATGGAGACACACCCAATCTTAGAATTGCAATGTGATTGAGTCACAAAGTTCAGCGTTGCAATATCTAGCAAAGTGTAGTAAATAGTCCTTAGACCATGAGATCATGTTTAATCACTATCTCTGACGGCTTCTTTGATCACATCAACCATCACACCTTAAAAGGTTGACGCCTATGTATCAAGATGTGGATTTGCCTATCCGAGTGGCAGATAGATACTCTGGTCCACTCGGTGAGATTACATCAATGAGCTTGCAAGCATGTGACTAGGTCACGGGGATGTAATATCATGGGAACAAGTAAATGTATTCGCTGGTAACAAGATCGAACTAGTTATGTCGATACCAGAGATAAGATCTCGGAAAAACTAGGTATCGTAGTGCAAAGGGAATGGGACTCAACCTTTAAATGTTCGAGCGATCAATGAATTCGTGGAATGCAAAGGAGTCATCATGACTTTCTACACACCGTTGTTGGTCATTAATCAGAGAGACGCCTTGATCATGTATCAGCATTCCCGAACCGTAAGAGTGTCACACTTAAGGGTAGAGATTGTTAGGATGATCCGTGACCATAAGAGAAATGGACGGAACAACAAGAATTATTCTGGTTAGACATCGGAGATGTTCGAAGGACTTTGAAAGGTGTTTCAAAGTGAAAGGTATTGTTTAAAGTTTACTTATTAGTAATTAAATGAATTAATTAATAAATACAAATTTAAATAAATCAAAAGAGAGACACATGGTTTTTTACCTAGGTTCATTTCTGGAGTGAGCGGATCCCTACGTCCTGCAACGAGCTAATATCTGATTATCATAAGGTTACACTGGGTTCCTTCCCCGGGAAGTTTCTCTAGTTGCCAAAACTCTCCTTGCTACATTCCGACCTAGAACTTATATTATAATGGCAAGTAGAGACCATAGGGGGGCGGTTCACACACAGTGTAGGGCTCGGAGCCACGCGGACGGCTAGGCTGTGCATGGACTCAAAGTGGCAGGCCTGCGCTGCTGCCCGAATGCGTCACCAAACGTCCCAGATGGGTAGCCTGAAACGTAGGTCTAGGGTAACTCTGCCTGTCCCGACGTAGTTCCTTCTCCTGGGTGGCACTGCACCCAGGATCCTAGGCGGGCAGCCTGTACTCTGGCTGGCTAGGAGGCGTGGGCGGGGTCACGAGTCGTTCCCGGAGGGAGTCCCCTAGTCGGTCTTCTCCATAGAACCGACTGTAGCCCTCGGACGTCGGGTCGGTTTCCAATGCACCGGTCGCGCGCCCCATAATCAACCGCGGGCCCGCTTCTACCGCACCTCCAGGGTCACATCGTGCAAGCCGTGTGATAAAGAAATCGCTCCCCTCCGACAAGCGTCATTAGGCCTCGCCATGAGAATCGAGGAGACACTAGTCGTGGGTGCATCGAGGGGGAGCGGCAATTACTATGGCGATCACGTGCTATGTAGCTCCTCCCTTATATAATAGGATGGAGCAGCGACTGGTTTCACTTTGTCTTCCTGCATCTCCCCAATGGCTAGGCCTTCCGTCGCCTGTAGGTCTTCATCGACTGCTGAGCGGCGAGCTTTGTAGTTGCAGGATCATCATGCGTGCCCCGGCGATGGCCTAATCAATCGTCCACTGGCTGGCCGCTAGTGAGGCCCATGCCTGCGGAGCCACCGTCGTGAAGGCCACCGACGCCATGGATCGGGATGCCCTTAATGTCCCAATCTTCGTTCAATTCATCATGGCGGGTGTCGTACCTCTGCTATCGCTATTCATCCATGCCGTACTAGCGATATACAAAGTATTCTTCACTCAACTCCACCATAAGACCGTCACTGTCTTGGTGTCGTTCCAGCATTTGGGTGAAAGCTTTGTCAGAGTGATGCAGTCCTTGGCATTGTTCCGGAACTTCTTTGTGCCATGAGTGGTTGACATGACGGCACTCTCCGGTGGAGTAGACTTCTTCCTCCAGGAGACTGTCATGATTGGCACCAAGGCTGATGCTTCATCCACTTCCCCGAGATGCTGGACCAGCTAGAGGATCCAGTCACCCCAGCAGCAGGCAGGCTCACATGGAACTTGTTAGACTCCTGGGACGACAAGCTAGCTCCAATTCTATCCCGGATAGAGCTTCTGCGAAGCCACGGGCTGTCGATTCGCCAAGTGGTGACGAACTACCTCTTTGAGCATGTGGCGCCGCTGCACCAGCGTATGCACCCCATGCGGGTGTACGAAGGACCTAGCGACATGACCCGGCTTCTTCCCTGACGGGCAACCCGACCCCGCCCTCCTAGACAAGCAGGTTCAGCTGTTATGCAGGAGAGGGGCGGCTGCCGTCCTTTCACACAAGGTATGGCCACTCTAGGCGGATGGAGGACGATATGCCTTGATTGCATCGCTCCCCGACTACATGGAGTCGATAATCGAGGAGCTTTGGAAGCCCCTAAGTGCCATACGCATACTAGGTGTGAGGCCCTCAGGAATCCCCATTGCTCCTTTGATGCAGCTCAACCATCAGAACCCGTTGCTGGGAAGTGTGCCTTCATCACCGTATGAAGACGGTCCGAAGCCGGATGCTCACACCAGACTAGGTGGCCCATTTACTCGGCGAAGATCCTGTGGGGGGAGTCTTTTCCCATGGCCTAGCGGGTTCTTCGGGATGCAAGCAGTGACGAGGCGTTGGAGTACACAACGTCCCTTATGCCAGCACCTTCCCTGGCATCATCCGCTCATAAGCGAGCGACCGAGGAGGTGCCATTTTCCAAGGACAGTTCGTGTTACATGCGAGGAAGATGGACATCGGCACGGAGCTTGGCAAGGTAAGTCGTTTTAGCCCCTTCCTCCTGCTTCTTGGCTTTCTTGTATGTTGATTCTTATCGTTTCTCGGTGTAGTGGCAACTCCATGAGGCCTGTGGCTCTCCCAATGGTAGCCCTTGAAGAAAGAGGTCCAACCTCGGCTGTATTCCCGAGACTCCTCTCCTGGACCTGCCGAGCCAGCCCCATTCAGGTGATTCTTTGACCTGCCTAGCCTTTTTCCCGGCTATGCTTGTGCCTTGACCATGATCTTTGGCTGCAGCTATTGACGGGGAAACGGGAGATGTGGTGGCTCCCCCATCGAGCAGGTCTCCTTCCGCCGTCCTCACGGTCCCAGAAATAGTACACTAAGTCGATTCTAATCATCGTAAATTGAACTTCGTGACATTTTCGAGTCACGATGATTAGGTTGGGTATAGTTCATCATCTCATTCTCACAATCTGGTGACTCCATTTTCAACTCACATAAATGCTACATGATCAGAAAGCCTTAATCATCTGTTGACCAATGAACCAGTGACTAGAATTTCACTGGGAACTCCTGGTTGTTTAAATATCACACGTGTATTGATGTTTCCTTTCAATACAATTATAGCATGATATAAAACTTAATCATAAACTTTATAAAATATGATAATAATCCATATTATTATTTGTCTCTAGGGCATATTTCCAACAAATTCTTCTCAATTTGGATGTATCTACACACTATTTCGTGTTCTGATACATCGAAATTTAAAGTAATCTATGATATCGTTTTTAGGACGGATTGAAAATGTGAATTTCACGGAGACATGGCAAAATTCGGATTATTTAAGCTAAATCATTGTTTGTTTCTGGTCTGCCCTGCTTCTAGCCGATGTTATGGGGTTGCACAATCACATAAATCTTTGTATTTATGTACTAGCTAATCTTGACAATCACACAATTTAGAAATATACATCAAGATAATTATTTTACAAGTTGTGTAGCTTAGCTAGAATACACCGCACAAAAATGTTAGAATAGATATGAATCCGTAAACTCGCTCTAATCATTTATATGAAAGTGGTAGAATAATCATAAATAAATACTTTACATGATTTCAGAGGAGCTCAATAGAATATTTTCACATATGACTTATCTACATTAGAATAAAATATAACCTCCATTAAGTTCCGCTTGGTTATGCAAGAACAATGTTTTAAAATGAAAAAATTATATCAAAGAACATCGTACTTTAATACCTACTATCTTTAACCCTGCTAAATATACCTCAAAATGCTAGTTAGATTAGATTATATCATCAAACGTTCAATGTTTATGAGGAAATGAGTTATAAATAATTAAAAATATTTAGTATAAATTATGATGATTATTAGTGGTAGGAGGTTCGATCCGCTACAATGTACCAAGGGTGGCCAATAGCAACAGTAAATATAAATGATTATAATATTTATTAGATGATGGCCCGGAAATTAATACACAAAAATGCAAGCAAGTCAAGCGGGTATGGTTAGGGGCCTCACCTCTATCTTTTCTTGCCGTTTGAGCAGTAGGATGCTCAGAGAGGAGGAAGACCGTGGAAGAGGTGAGGAAGTGGGGACGGGGTCGAGCGGTGTGCGGAAGATATCAGGGGCCCTCGATTTGGGACGAGAGAGGAAGGAGGTGACGACCGTGTAGTGCAACAGATAACATGCAAGCCTGTAGACTTAGAAAGATCTTATTTAGCTTTGAAACCTCATTTTCCTCAAACTCTAGCTCCACACCTTGAATAAAATCATGTAGAGATTTAAGGATTTTGGTATCAATTAGAGACTGTAGAGACCTGAAAAATCCAAGATTAAGAACATTCAAGTCTGGGTTGTTTGCTAGTTGTTGAATCAACTTCTTTGAATGCTTGGTTATCTGGGAGAATATGAGGCATTGCATTGTCTTGTTGTATCCTCATGATCCATATCTAAAAAAATTGTTGTACATTTATAGTTATACACCAAGTACAGAATAATATAAGAGTAAGATTACATCTTGCTGTGAGTATAAGCTTGTAGCACTGCATCTTTATCTTCTGTCTTGTACTGCTGTGAGTATATTGTGAATATTAACATTTGTACATTTTGTTTTAGTCCTATATATTACAAATCTAGGCATATGAATGTGGTTTAGATCGAAATTTAAGACTGAATAGCAGTTTGTTGCTTTAGCTCAACCTCAGTAGTTTTCCTATGTATTCTTAGTCGTTCTTAATGATTTTACTCATTTTTTGTGGACCATCCCTCCTCGCCTAAAATCTGATATCTACGCCGCGCTAGCCTCTTTTTGCTCGTTTGCTCATACACAGTTTTATTTGCATCTTGCGTACATACAGCGTGACAACGATCTTGATCCCTCGCCGCCGCACACGTCATACACATTCTCTTCTCGTGCCCACACACCTCCCAACAAAACAACAAAGTTGAGAGTATTATACATACAATCAATCACATCGTGCGTCCTCTCTTATTTTAGGCTAGTTTACTTGCTCGTTTTTGGGTCGAAGCTCTTCATCACGTCACTCACGTCCTTAATCGCCTTTCCACCAAAACCTTTAGCACGCCTCCCCATACTTCACTCGTCATAACACACACTCCGACTACTCGTCTCTTTGTGTTTTTGGTGTCTTTGCTACCCCAACAACGCATTCATTATGTCTCACAAACTCACTCCCCGGTCTAGTGCTTATGTTTTTCTTGGTTATTCACCTCATCATAAGGGTTATTTCTGCATGAACCTTGCTACTCAGCGTGTCCTCATTTCTTTCCATGTTGTTTTTGACGAGTCTAGTTTTCCCTTTGCCTCGCCATAGCCTCCCTTCTATTGTCGTTCCTCCAATTGCACCGCACATCAATATGGCGCCACCCTCGCCGGCACCCTCCGCCCCGCCATCACAGTCGCCCTCATCGGCTCCCTCCCTACCTCCCTCCCCACCGCCCTCGCCTGTGCATCGCATGCGCAGCACCTCCGGCATACACATCCCTCCCTATAAGCGGCTTAACATGCATGCTTTTGTCAACAGGTACTCACCGGTTCCCTCCTTTGCACATGCAGCTCTCAAGGATTCAAACTGGATCGAGGCTGTGACCAAGGAGTATCGTGCTCTCCTTACTAATGACACTTGGGATCTCGTGCATCCTCGTCAGAAAGCGAACATCGTCTCCGGCAAGTGGGTCTTTCGCCACAAGCTGAAGACCGATGACTCTCTCGGCCGCTACAATGCACGTTGGGTGCTTCGTGGTTTCTCTCATGAGCAAGGTGAAGGAAATATGCCCTGAGAGGCAATAATAAAGTTGTTATTATGTATTCCTTATATATGATAGATGTTTATTTTACATGCTAGAATTGTATTGATCGAAAACATCAATACATGTGTGTTTAATAAACAAAAAAGGGTTCCTAGTTATGCCTCTCTTATAAACTAGCTTGTTGATTAACAAGATGATCAAGGTTTCCTGATCATGGACATTGGATGTTGTTAATAACAAGGTCACACCATTGGTGGAATGATGTGATGAACATTCATCCGAAGTATAGCATTACGATCAAGTCATTATGTTTATATTGCTATAACATCATATGAAGTAATCTTTATCCTTAGACCATGAGATCATGTTAATTGCTAACACCGGGAGAGTATCTTGATAACATCAAACGTCACACCGTAACAGGGTGACTATAAAGATGGGTTCAGTACTACAAAGGTGTTATGTTGAGGCTCATGGATCAAGAGTGGAATTTGTCAATCCTGATGACGGATAGATATACTCTGGGCCCTCTCGGTGATATCACATTGAGATAGCTTGCAAGCAAGTGATGTGATCACTAGAATGTTGTTGGAGATATGCCCAAGAGGCAATAATAAAGTGGTTATTATTATATCTTTATGTTTATGATAAATGTTTACATCCCATGCTATAATTGTATTAACCAGAAACATTAATACTTGTGTGTTTTGTATACATAAAAGAGTCCCTAGTAAGCCTCTTGTTAAACTAGCTTGTTGATTAATGGATGATCATGGTTTCCTGATCATGGACATTGGATGTCGTTAATAACAAGATCATATCATTAGGAGAATGATGTGATGGACACACACCCGTAGTAAGCATAGCATAAGATCAAGTCATTAAGTTCGTTTGCTATAAGCTTTAAAATACATAGTAACCTAATCCTTCGACCATGAGGTTATGTTAATAACCATCACCGGATGGGTACTTTGATGACATCAAACACCGCTTCGTAACTGGGTGGTCATAAAGGTGTCATTGGGTATTCTGAAAGTATGTGTTGAAGCGCATGGACCAAGATTGGGATTTGTCCATCCATATGACGGATAGATATGCTCTGGGCCCTCTCGGTGGAATGTCATCTAATTAGCTTGCAAGCATGTGACTGGGTCACAAGGGATGACATAACATGGAACGAGTAAAGAGTACTTATCATTAACGAGGTAGAACTAGGTATGGAGATACCGACGATCAAACCTCGGATAAGTAGAGTATCGCGTGACAAAGGGAATTGGTTTCATATGTTAATGGTTCTATCGATCACAAAGTCATCGTTGAGTATGTGGGAGCCATTATGGATCTCTAGATCCCGCTGATGGTTATTGATCGGAGAGGTGTCTGCATCATGTCTACATATTCACGAACCGTAGGGTGACACACTTAAGGTTCGAAGTTGTTTTAAGTAGATATGGAATGTGCGTTGGAGACCGAATGTTGTTCGAAGTCTCGGATTGGATTTGGGACGTCACGAGGAGCTCCGGAATTGTCCGAGGAATAAGATTCATATATTGGGGATCATTTTCTAAGTTAGGAAATGTTCCGGAGTATTTGTATGGGGATTCTAGAAGGTTTCGGAATGTTTCGGAAGGTTCTGGAAGAATTCTTGGAATTTACTTGAAAACCAAGAAAGGATCAAGGAATCCTTGTGGGGTAAGACAAGGATTCGTGGGGAAGTAGGACTCTCCCCCCACCTCCTTGATCCGCCGGCCAAGGGAGAGGGGAGTCCTACAAGGACTCCACCTCCCCATGGCGCCTCCCTCCTTTAAATAGAGGGGTGGAGGCGCCAACCCCTAGCCCCCTCCACTCTTGCCCTAGCCGCCTCTCTCCTCCTCCTTTCTTCTGCTCAGGCTTAGGCGAAGCCCTGCAGAATTCTCTACTCCACCACCACCACCACGCCGTCGTGCTGCTGGGATTCCGTGGAGAAGATCTACTACCTCCGCTGCTCGCTGGAACGAGGAGAGGAAGGTCTGCTTTGACTCCGCACGTGTGACCGACTGCGAAAGCGCTGCCGGAACGCGGCGTCGGAAGGATCGTCTACTCGATCTTGAGATTGGCAAGTGATCGACTACATCAACCACGAGATCCGAATCTCGTAACGCTTTCGGATCTACAAGGGTTAGTACAGATCTATCTCGTTGCACATGTCTAATAGATTAGATCTTGGCTTTTATCTAGATTAGATCTGGGTTTTGTTCGTTCTTGCGGTAGAATTTTTTTGTTTTCCCTGCTACGAACCCATCAGTGGTATCAGAGTCGTATCTATGCGTAGATCTGTTGCACGAGTAGAACACAATGGTTTTGTGGGCATTGGTGCGCGTGCCGTCTTTTGCTTTGTGTACTTTGCATCTTGCGGTATGGTGGGATGAAGCGGCTCGGGCTAACCTTACATGTCATCGCACATGAGACTTGCTCCACGCTTGACGTGTAACTTGCTTTGCACAAGTGGCTTTGCGGGTGTCTGTCTCTCTCACCATAGTATAGATCCAATTTATACTTTGCAACTTGATAGCACTTGTATCAACGTTGTGGTTCAGTTTCGTAGGTAAGATCCGTTCTTATTCGAAAGCCTCAAGCCACGTAAAACATGCAAAGAAAATTAGAGGCGTCTAACTTGTTTTTGCAGGGGTTTTGTGATGTGATATGGCCATCATGTGATTGTGATTATATTTGATGTATGCAATGATCCTTGTTGTAATATGGCAACCGACAGGAGCCTAATGGTTGTCTTCAATTCTATTAAGACCTGCGTGTCTATTCATCTTGTAATAGCTTTGTTCCAAGTAGTTGTAATAGTTGCTAGTGATGATGGACAACCATGAAGCGGCGCCACTGACCTTGACGCCATGCTGGTGATGATGGAGATCATGTCCGTGCTTTGGAGATGGAGATCAAAGGCACAAGAAGAAAGGGCCATATCATATCACACTAATTATGAATTGCCTATGATGTTAATCCTTTATGCATCTTGTATTGCTTAGATCGCGACGGTAGCATTATAAGATGATCCCTCTCACTAAATATCAAGTAATAAAGTGTTCGTCCTTAGTTGGCACCGTTGCTAAGACTCGTCGTTTCGAAGCATCTCGTGATGATCGGGTGTGAAAGACTCTATGTGTGCATACAACGGGTGCAAGCCAGATTTGCACATGCGGAAACTAACGTTAACCTTGACGAGCCTAGCATGTACAAACATGGTCTCGGAACACGGAATACCGAAAGGTAAAGCATGAGTCATATGGATGATATGATGAACATGTTGATTGTTCGCCTTTAAAGCTACATCATCTCACGTGATGATCGGACTTGGTATAGTGGATTTGGTTTATGTAATCACTAAACCAACTCGAGGGATGTTGTTTTGAGTGGGAGTTCATTTGTAATTTGGATTAGTCGAACTCAATTTATCATAAACACAATCAAAGTGAATTTGCATAGTTTGTTGTAGTCATTGGCATCCGTTCACCACCTTACGCTTAGTTATAGTTGAGATGCTGGAACTATAGAAATTCTGGATATTTACTTTACGAACTGGTATCGTATTGTTTTGAATGTCAATTTAAAGTTTATAAGTCCTATTGCAAACTTTCAGCAAACTCTATTTACTCCATGATGTTTAATAAATAGTATTAAATCAAGAGTAACAATTCCAGTGTTAGTATCTAATGTATCATGTTTGCCTCCATGATTCTTGATACTCAAAAGATTGTTTTTAATATCAAGTTTATCTAAGAGCTGAAAGCAATGTTTCAGAAACCATCATATGTGAAAGGTATTGCGATATCTAAAACAATGTGTTGGTTACAACATGATAGAGTATACGTCCTCATATTTGATGAGAATTTGTGAAGGTTGGAGACGCTAGTCGTCCTAATCCTCCAAAAGGTTTTGAAAAAGAAACATTATACTCGCAATTCACCTTTATAAGCTATAGCAACTTGATCATGAAAGTTGTCATGATAAGGCTGAATAGAAGATGTAAGTAAAATGTTTACTACACTAAAAGATTACTAAAGAATGGATTTTTGAAAGAACACCAAACATTTGATGATGGTGATCCACCTCAAAGTGCAAGTCCAAAGGTATTAGTAGTTGACTATATACGCTTTGTACCATGTGTCATGTTGATGACACGACTATTGATGTTGATAGATTCTTTTAAAAGAAAAGGAATTGTTGAAAGAGAATCTATAAAATATTTGGCAGAAAAGAAAAGATTGGAGATGTCCAACTTAGGTATATAGAAGATACATGTTATGGCTGTATTCCTTGGTTGTTAAACAATGTGGTTCTGCGGTATTGGATACCGAATTGGTTAGTATGAAGTGTCATACAGGACAACACAACTCATGAACTGCAATGGCCTAACTAACTAGCAAGAGAATATGTGATGATGTTCATCGAAAACAAACAAAGGGTTGTTGTGTTGCTCGTTAACATCAAAGCTTGCCTTCAAGATTTGTTTCAATAATTGTTATTTTGATCAGGTATTATGATGACAAAAGGTTGTTCAAATAATTACCGTATTCCATAATAGATGGATGATATACAAGTCTGGTTGGAGAAATAACGACCATGAAACTAATGCTAAAATGTCGCAAGACAAATGATTGAAAGATCACTTGCGAAGTGACATCGCCGTTTAAATTATATTGGAAAGGATACATGAAGAAACTCCATGTTGATGGATTTTTTGAGTCTTTGATTTGGATCAAATGACGCTTGTAATACTTTCCTGGAGATAATTAAAACTCCGTTCGTAGGCCAAAAGAGGAACAGACGACTAACTGATTGGAATTTGTACATATTGATGTATATAGTCCATTATGTGTAGTCGTGGGCGATGGATTTCAACTTCATATGCTTTCTCCGAAGATTTGAGTGAGTATATGTATATACTTACTCAATAAGGAAGAAGTATGAAACATTTGAAAAATGTTCAAAGACTTTCAAGATGAAGTGGAAAATCATTGTAACAAGAAAATAAAAGAGTTTATGATTGGATCATAAAGAAAGATGTTTGAGTTACAAGTTTAGCAAAACACCTAAGATTTGAGGAATCGTTCCATGGATTTGCATTTCCCAAAACACCATAGGAGTATGGAGTGTTCAAGATATGTAATGAAACCTTGTTTGACATGGTAAGATCAAAGGTGTCATTTATAAAACTGCCATTATATATTAAAGATTAAAGCTTTAGTGACTACCGCTTTTACACTGAAAAGAGCTCCATCGTGATCCGTTGAAATGACACCATATAAGTCATGGTTTGGGATAAAACCCAGGTTGTCCTTTCTTAAATTTTTGGTACGCTAGGCATAAGTAAAATGTTTACAACCAAAGTCGGATAAGCACGTCTTTGTAGGTTAATCCAAAGAATTTGTTGGGAATTTCTCCATAACGCCGAGGACAAAAGAGTTTGTCCCTTGGAACGTCAAGTTTCTTGAGAAGGAATTTTTCGTGAAAAGTTAAGTGGGAGGACAATAGAACTTTGGTAAGGTTGTTGAACCTTAGCTATATGTGCTAAGTAGCGCAGCGTCGGAAAGTGTCCCGGTGGCAGCCACAATCCTCATGTCTCTCGTGATTACAAAAGGCGTGATCTCGGAGATTAGAGTTCCTATAGAATCGTGTGGGTCTTTAAGAATCAAATAGTAAGATTTGATAAGCAAGTCGTTATTGTTTTGACAATGATGAACCGACTACATGCAAAGAAGCGATGATGGGCCTTAACTCCATAAAATGACTAGAAGTCAAGGAATTCGTGATAGTATCCATACACGAGAAATCAAGTTTCTGAACTTAGAAGACCCTCCGGAAAGGCGTGAAGCCTATCGGTCGTGTTTGGATCTATTAAGAAATAGACATGGATGTTTCAAATCTATGAAATAGTCGACATGTCGTAAAGAGTTTACGACAATGATCAAGGAATTGACTATGATAAGATTTGATCTTTCATAGCGATATTTAGTCTGGACGGATTAATGTAGCAACCACTACATATATTTTGGTATATGGTAGTTGAACAAAAAAACAAGTTCTTCTAATAGAATGGTTACCTATGACGTGTACATGACACGATCCAAAGGATTTTGTTAATTCAAAGGATGCTAAAAGAGTATGCAAAACTTCAATGGTTGAAGTGAGCATCGCGGAGTTGGAATCTTCAGAGACGATGAAGATGTTTGCATTTTGCAAGAAATTAAGTGGAGCGCTAAGACATATTTCTAATACATTATGTGAAAGACATATTGTTGATTAGAAATAATGTATCTTTTATTGACACAGGTTTAGAATTTCATTTCGATGAAAGACTTAGGCATAACTCAAGAATTAGGCATCAATGTCTATATGGATAGATTGAGGCACTAATATGGTTTTGCCAAATGTACATAGATAAGATGTTGAATGAGTTCAATATGGAAACAACAAGAAAGGTTCTTGACGCACGAAAAGGACTAAATCAAGATTCAAATGTGTTGACACGAGATTCAAGTGTTTTGACACTTGGTGAAATCACAAGAATATTTTGATCAATCATTCTTTGAGATGTACACATCCAGATATGTCCTATGCTCTAAATGTTATGAGCATATACCAGAATGACTCATAAGATGATCATTGGACAATAGTAGGGATATTTCTATGATCTTTGGAAGAACTAAGAATATATTATTTATATAGTGGTGACAAATAGTTCATTGTAAATTGTTACATTGATACTAGTTTTGTCACAAATTAAGTTTATCTCAATTTAAACTATGGGTGGCACAATGTAATGGAAAGGAAGTTCCATAACGGATTTGGTTAAGTACCAAAGTTAAAACATTGTGACAGATACTACAACAAAAGGCTAAGTATATGACTACTATTGTAGCAGCAAATGAGGGCATTTGCGTCAAGTAGTTTGTTATCAAACTAGCTGTGGTTCATAGCGGGATAATACTATGAAGATACATTGTATGACAATTGTATCAACATGATTTAATCCCAAGGAACTAAAGGTCTCACCAAAGGACCAAATTTATGCAATGCCATCTCATTGGAGAATGAGTAATGCGTAGAGACGCAAGGACATGCAAATACACACGGACCTGGAAGTGTCAGATCCGAAGATTATGTTTACCACTAGCAATAGTGTCTATACAACACCAGAAAGCCATAGGTGTTGAATGCACAAGTTTTTTAACAAGATTATTGACTCTAGTGCAAGTGGGAGACTGTTGGAGATATGCCCAAGAGGCAATAATAAAGTGGTCATTATTATATCTTTATGTTTATGATAAATGTTTACATCCCATGCTATAATTGTATTAACCGGAAACATTAATACTTGTGTGTTTTGTAAACATAAAAGAGTCCCTAGTAAGCCTCTTGTTAAACTAGCTTGTTGATTAATGGATGATCATAGTTTCCTGATCATGGACATTGGATGTCGTTAATAACAAGATCATATCATTAGGAGAATGATGTGATGGACACACACCCGTAGTAAGCATAGCATAAGATCAAGTCATTAAGTTCGTTTGCTATAAGCTTCAAAATACATAGTAACCTAATCCTTCGACCATGAGGTTATGTTAATCACCATCACCGGATGGGTACTTTGATGACATCAAACACCGCTTCGTAACTGGGTGGTCATAAAGGTGTCATTGGGTATTCTGAAAGTATGTGTTGAAGCGCATGGACCAAGATTGGGATTTGTCCATCCATATGACGGATAGATATGCTCTGGGCCCTCTCAGTGGAATGTCATCTAATTAGCTTGCAAGCATGTGACTGGGTCACAAGGGATGACATAACATGGAACGAGTAAAGAGTACTTATCAGTAACGAGGTAGAACTAGGTATGGAGATACCGACGATCAAATCTCGGATAAGTAGAGTATCGCGTGACAAAGGGAATTGGTTTCGTATGTTAATGGTTCTATCGATCACAAAGTCATCGTTGAGTATGTGGGAGCCGTTATGGATCTCCCGATCCCGCTGATGGTTATTGATCGGAGAGGTGTCTCCATCATGTCTGCATATTCACGAACCGTAGGGTGACACACTTAAGGTTCGAAGTTGTTTTAAGTAGATATGGAATGTGCGTTGGAGACCGAATGTTGTTCGGAGTCTCGGATTGGATTCGGGACGTCACGAGGAGCTCCGGAATTGTCCGGGGAATAAGATTCATATATTGGGGATCATTTTCTAAGTTAGGAAATGTTCCGGAGTATTTGTATGGGGATTCTAGAAGGTTTCGGAATGTTTCGGAAGGTTCTGGAAGATTTCTTGGAATTTACTTGAAAACCAAGAAAGGATCAAGGAATCCTTGTGGGGTAAGACAAGGATTCGTGGGGAAGTAGGACTCTCCCCCCACCTCCTTGATCTGCCGACCAAGGGAGAGGGGAGTCCTACAAGGACTCCACCTCCCCATGGCGCCTCCCTCCTTTAAATAGAGGGGTGGAGGCGCCAACCCCTGGCCCCCTCCACTCTTGCCCTAGCCGCCTCTCTCCTCCTCCTTTCTTCTGCTCAGGCTTAGGCGAAGCCCTGCAGAATTCTCTACTCCACCACCACCACCATGCCGTCGTGCTGTTGGGATTCCGTGGAGAAGATCTACTACCTCCGCTGCTCGCTGGAACGAGGAGAGGAAGGTCTGCCTCGACTCCGCACGTGTGACCGACTGCGGAAGCGCTGCCGGAACGCGGCGCCGGAAGGATCGTCTACTCGATCTTGAGATCGGCAAGTGATCGACTACATCAACCACGAGATCCGAATCTCGTAACGCTATCGGATCTACAAGGGTTAGTACAGATCTATCTCGTTGCACATGTCTAATAGATTAGATCTTGGCTTTTATCTAGATTAGATATGGGTTTTGTTTGTTCTTGCGGTAGAAATTTTTTGTTTTCCCTGCTACGAACCCATCAATTGTTATATCACGGGAACGAGAAAAGAGTGCATGTCGGTAACAATATCAAACTAGGTATGGAGATACCGATGATCGAATCACGGACATGTAATATATCGAGAGACAAAGGGATTTACTTACAAGCGTTAAAGGTTCTCATGATCACAGAAGTCATCGTTGAATGTGTAGGAGTCGGTACGGATCTCTAGGTCCCGCTGCTGATTATTGATCGGAGAAGGGTCTCGATCATGTCTGCATTATTCGAGAACCGTAGGGTGGCACACTTAAGAATTACCGGACACCATTTTGGAGCACATATGTTTCAGACGAAAGAATTGCAAAGCGCGGGAATTGTTTCAATAGAAACCGGAAATTGTTTTGGGTGAAATTGTAGAAAGTGGTTCTGCATGTGATATTGAAATATTGCAAGGGGCTATATGTGAATGTTTGTTAATTAAAGTAATTAACAAAATTCTGAATAAATTTAATAAAAGAGTTTTATTAAATGAGAGAGCATTAAATGTGGAGAAATTTAATGCATTTAAAGTGGAGACTTTAAAAGGGAATGTGAAGAGGCATTTTAATGTGGAGGGGTTACCACCACTTGAATGGGGGAGGTGAGGGGTCACCCACCCCATGCGCCAGCCATGGAGAGAGGGGGCACCCCCCCTCCTCCTATAAAAGGCCACCCATTCCCTCCTTCATCTTCACACCTCCTTGTGAAGGATCTCTCTTCCCATCTAGAATTATTCCCCCATGGTCTTGGATTAGCGAGATACATGTTCCTGGTGGCATTTCGTCTGGAAGGAGTTGCTGCTTCCGCTGGATCGCTGGAGCGAGTAGGTGGAGGTTGTCTAGTGGCTTGAACGTGTGTGCGAGTACGGATGCGCTGCTGAGTTGCGGCACTCGGACTTCCTCACGACCTTGAGATCGGCAAGTTTACGACTACATCAACCACGAGTTCCTACTCGTTAACAAAACTCGTTGTCTTCGAGGGTAAGTTCTCGTTGGATGTATATCCACCCGTTGCTTTGTACCTAGTAGATAAATCTTGGTGTGTAGTTCACAACGTAGGAATTTTTTTGTTTTCTATGCTGCGGACCCAACAGTGGTATCAGAGCCAGGTCTATGCGTAGGTGCTTTGCACGGGTAGTACACATTTGTTTATATGTGGGCAATGATGATCATATTATTGTATCATCTATGTATTTTGGATATTGGTGGCATAGTGGGATGAAGCGGCCCAGACCAACCTTACATGTCATCGTACATGAGACCGGTTCCACGACTGACATGTAACTTGTTTTGCATAAGTGGCTGGCGGGTGTCTATCTCTCCTACTCTAGTCAATATCTGATTTACCATGAGTTTCTAATAACTTAGTTATCCTCGTTGTGGTTCATGTTCATAGGTGAGAACGGTTCAATCTTCGAAAGCCCTAAGCCACGTAAAAACTTGCAATTGATAAATTAGAGGCGTCTAGTTTAGATCGTTGCTGAGCTAGTGTATTGACATGGTATTGTTGTAAGTAGATGTATGATAGATACTCTTACAACACACTCAACGTGTAAGTTCCATAGACCTTGGCCTTACACACAAAGGAATGATAGAGATCATACCACGATGCAAGTGATAGAGATCAAATGCATGGACCATATCATCTCACTTTACACATTAGATGTTAGCATCTTATACCGCTAGTTTGGCGCTTTTGGTAGCATTGTAAGATGATCCCTCATTTAGATATCAAGATAAAAATGTGTTCTTCCTTAAGTATGCACCGTTTTATGAATCGTGTTTCGAGACATCACGTGATGATTGGGTGTACTCGAATCTACGCTTTCATAGGAACGGGTGTAAGACAGTTTTACACATGCGAATACTAAGGTTCTTACTCGGCGAGCCTAGCATGTACAGACATGGCATCGGAACACGGACCGAAAGGTTAAGCATGAGTCATATGGTTGATATGATGCCCATATAGATGCTCGCCTTTGAAGCTACATCAACTCACGTGATGATCAGACTTGGTGTAGTGGATTTGGTTCATGTAATCACCAAAAGGACACGAGGGATGTCGTTTTTGAGTGGGAGTTCATTAGTAATTTGGATTAGTTGAACTCAATCTATCATAAACTTAGTCTAAATAAACTTTACAAATTCTGTTGTAGATGGCACCACCTGTTTTTAATTTCAATGTGTTCATGGAGAAAGAGAAACTTGCTGCGAATGGTAGCAACTTCAACAACTAGGCTATGAATTTGAGGATTCTACTCACTACTGCACAAAAGCAATATGTGCTAGATGCGCCGCTAGGCCCCCCCACCAGCACCTGATGCCCCTGACGAGGAAAAGAATGTCTATGTGACCCGTGAGGAGGACCACAACTTAGTTCATTGCGGCATACTATATGGGCTAGAGCCAGAACTTCGAAAGCGTTTCGAAAATGGCAATGCCTTTGATACCATGGGAGAATTGAAAATGTTTTTCGATACCCATGCTGCTGTAGAGAGTTATAATGCTACAGAAAAGTTCTTTAGATGCATGATGGAGGAAAACAGCTCCGTTAGTGAGCACGTACTCAAAATGTCTGGGTACGCCGATAAGCTTGTGTCCTTGGGAATAATGATTCCCATTGACATAGGCATACATCGTGTTCTCCAATCTCTGCTACCTAGCTACAAGAGCTTCATGATGAACTATAATATGTAGGGCATGAAGAAGTCTCTTCCCGAGCTTCTGTCAATGCTTAAAGACTGTAGAAGTGGAGATTAGGAAAGAACATCAAGTGTTGATGATCAATAGGACCACCGGTTTCAAGAAAGACAAGAAAGGCAAGCACAAGGGAAAGAAGGGTGGCAAGTCTGTTGCCACGCCTGAAAAGAAACCCCGAGCTGGCCCTAAGTCTGACACCGAGTGCTAGTATTGTAAGGGGACTGGCCATTGGAAGTGCAACTGCCCCAAGTATTTGGCGGACAAGAAGTCCGGCAAGGCAAACAAAGGTATTTGTGATATACATGTTATTGATGTGTACTTGGCTAGTACTCGCAGTAGCACCTGGGTATTTGATACGGGATCGGTTGCTAATATATGTAACTCGATTCAGGGGCTACGGAACAAGCGACAACTAGCAAGGGATGAGGTCAGGATGCGGGTCGGCAATGGATCAAAAGTTGATGTGATCGCCGTCGGGATGCTACCTCTCCATTTGCCATCGGGACTAATTATAAACCTAAATAATTGTTATTTGGTGCCTGCACTGAGCATGAACATTGTATCCGGATCATGTTTGATGCAAAGTGGTCATTCCTTTAAATCTGAAAACAATGGTTGTTCGATTTATAAGAATGACATCTTTTATGGTCATGCACCTATGTTGAATGGTTTATTTCTAACAGATCTCGATAGTAATATTACGCACATTCATAATGTTAATGCTAAAAAGATTAAACATGATAATGATATATCTGCATACACGTGGCACTGCCGTCTAGGTCATATTGGTGTTAAACGCATGAAGAAACTCCATTCTGATGGACTTTTGGAATCACTTGATTTTGAATCATTTCATACATGTGAGCCATGCCTTATGGGTAAGATGACTAGAACATCGTTTTCCGATTCAATGGAACGGGCGACAGATCTATTGGAAATCATACATACTGATGTGTGTGGACCAATGAGTGTGTCGGCGCGAGGTGGATATCGTTATTTTGTTACTTTCACGGATGATTTGAGTAGATATGGGTATATCTATTTGATGAAACACAAGTCTAAAACTTTTGAAAAGTTCAAGGAATTTCAGAATGAAGTGGAAAATCATCGTAATAGAAAGATCAAATTTCTACGGTCTGACCGTGGAGGAGAGTATCTAAGTTACGAGTTTAGCACACACATGAAAGAGTGTGGAATAGTTTCACAACTCACGCCTGCCGGAACACCACAGCGTAATGGTGTGTCGGAATGTCGTAATTGTACCTTATTGGATATGGTTCGATCTATGATGTCTCTGACTAACTTGCCACTGTCATTTTGGGGTTATGCACTGGAAACAGCTACATTCACTTTAAATCGGGCACCATCTAAATCCGTTGAAACGACACCGTATGAATTATGGTTTGGAAACAAACCTAAGCTGTCATTTCTTAAAGTTTGGGGATGCGATGTTTATGTGGAGAAACTTCAGCCGGATAAACTCGAACCCAAAGCGGAAAAATGCGTCTTCATAGGATACCCTAAGGAAACGATTGGGTATACCTTCTATCACAGATCCGAGGGCAAGGTTTTTCTTGCCAAGAATGGATCCTTTCTTGAGAAGGAGTTTCTCGCGAAAGGTGTGAGTAGTCGGAAGGTAGAACTCGAAGAGGTTATTGAACCTTCTCTTCGTGGAATGGCGAGTGGCGCAGCACCGGAAGTTGTTTCGGAGTTGACTTCACCTGATGAAGAGAGAGCTAATGATAATGATCATGAAACTCCGAAAGAGGACACTACCGAACCTCGCAGGTCAAGCAGGACAGGTGCAGCTCCTAAACTGTACGGCAATCCTGTTGTGAATTTCATGGTTGATGAAATGGATGACCCTGTGACATATGATGAAGCGATGATGAGCCCGGATTCCAACAAATGGCTAGAAGCCATGAAATCTGAGATGGAATCCATGTACGAGAACCAAGTTTGGAACTTGGTGGACTTACCTCACGATCGAAAGGCCATTGAGAATAAATGGATTTTCAAAAGAAAAACTGATGCTGATGGTAATGTGACCATCTATAAGGCTCGACTTGTCGCAAAGGGGTTTCGACAAATTCAAGGAGTTGACTACGATGAGACATTCTCTCCCGTAGCGATGCTTAAGTCGGTTAGGATTATGTTAGCAATTGCTGCATATTTCGATTATGAAATATGGCAGATGGATGTCAAAACCGTGTTCCTCAATGGTAATATTGAAGAAGAGTTTTGTCGATCCTAAGGATGCTAATAAGGTATGCAAACTTCAGCGATCCATCTATGGACTGAAGCAAGCATCTCGGAGTTGGAATCTTTGCTTTGATGAGGTGATCAAAGAGTTTGGATTTATCCAAACTGATGGAGAGGCTTGTATTTACAAGAAAGTGAGTGGGAGCAATGTGGCATTTCTGATATTATATGTGGATGACATATTATTGATTGGAAATGATATAGATCTTTTAAACAGTGTTAAAAGTTATCAAAATAGCAAATTTTCGATGAAAGACCTTGGTGAAGCGTCATATATATTAGGCATTAAAATCTATAGATATATCTCAAGGCTCCTAATTGGGCTATTGCAGAGTACATACCTTGATAAGATATTAAAGAAGTTTAATATGGATGAAAGTAAGAAGGGGTTCTTACCTATGTTGCAAGGCAAGACATTGAGTAAGATTCAAAGTCCGGCTACGGCGGAAGAAAGAGAGATGATGGATAAGATCCCCTATGCCTCGGCCATAGGATCTATTATGTATGCCATGCTATGTACAAGACCGGATGTGGCACATGCTATTAGTTTGACTAGTAGGTACCAATCTGATCCAGGTTCGGAACACTGGATAGCGGTAAAGAACATCCTCCAGTACTTGAAAAGAACTAAGGATATGTTTCTTATATACGGAGGTGAAGAAGAGCTAGTCGCTAATTGTTATGTCGATGCTAGCTTTGACACCGATCCGGATGACTCTAAGTCTCAATCCGGATACGTATTTCTCTTGAACGGAGCAACAGTTAGTTGGAGGAGTTCCAAACAACATGTGGTGGCTTGATCAACGACGGAGGCGAAATATGTTGCTACTTCAGAAGCGGCGCATGAAGCGGTTTGGATGAAAGAGTTCATTACGGAACTAGGTGTGGTTCCCAGTGCGATGGACCCAATGGTGATCTATTGTGACAACAATGGAGCCATATCCAATGCAAATGAACCGAGGTCTCATAAGAATTTCAAGCATATTAAGCGCCAGTTTCAGTCCATCCGCGAGCATGTCAAGGATGGAGATATAAAGGTTTGTAAAGTACACACGAACCTAAATGTAGCAGATCTGTTGACTAAAGTTCTCCCTAGGGCAAAACATGATCAACACCAGAACTCCATGGCTGTTAGATTTATCACTATGTGAACTAGATTATTGTCTCTAGTGCAAGTGGGAGACTGAAGGAAATATGCCCTGAGAGGCAATAATAAAGTTGTTATTATGTATTCCTTATATATGATAGATTTTTATTTTACATGCTAGAATTGTATTGATCGGAAACATCAATACATGTGTGTTTAATAAACAAAAAGGGTTCCTAGTTATGCCTCTCTTATAAACTAGCTTGTTGATTAACAAGATGATCAAGGTTTCCTGATCATGGACATTGGATGTTATTTATAACAAGGTCACACCATTGGTGGAATGATGTGATGAACATTCATCCGAAGTATAGCATTACGATCAAGTCATTATGTTTATATTTCTATAACATCATACGAAGTAATCTTTATCCTTAGACCATGAGATCATGTTAATTGCTAACATCGGAAGAGTATCTTGATAACATCAAACGTCACACCGTAACAGGGTGACTATAAAGATGGGTTCAGTACTACGAAGGTGTTATGTTGAGGCACATGGATCAAGAGTGGAATTTTTCAATCCTGATGACGGATAGATATACTCTGGGCCCTCTCGGTGATATCACATTGAGATAGCTTGCAAGCAAGTGATGTGATCACTAGAATGTTATATCACGGGAACGAGAAAAAGAGTGCATGTCGGTAACGAGATCAAACTAGGTATGGAGATACCGATGATTGAATCTCGGACATGTAATACATCGAGAGACAAACGGATTTAGTTACAAGCGTTAAAGGTTCTCACGATCACAGAAGTCATCGTTGAATATGTAGGAGTTAGTACGGATCTCCAGGTCCCGCTGCTGATTATTGATCGGAGAAGGGTCTCGATCATGTCTGCATTATTCGCGAACCGTAGGGTGGCACACTTAAGATTTACCGGACACCATTTTGGAGCACATATGTTTCAGACGAAAGAATTGCAAAGCGCAGGAATTGTTTCAATAGAAACCGGAAATTGTTTTGGGTGAAATTACAGAAAGTGGTTCTGCATTTCATATTGAAATATTGCAAGGGGGTATATGTGAATGTTTGTTAATTAAAGTAATTAACAAAATTCTGAATAAATTTAATAAAATAGTTTTATTAAATGAGAGAGCATTAAATTTGAAGAAATTTAATGCATTTAAAGTGGAGACTTTAAAAGGGAATGTGAAGAGGCATTTTAATGTGGAGGGGTTACCACCACATGAATGGGGGAGGTGAGGGGTCACCCCCCATGCGCCGGCCATGGAGAGAGGGGGCACCCCCCTCCTCCTATAAAAGGCCACCCATTCCCTCCTTCATCCTCACACCTCCTTGTGAAGGATCTCTCTCCCCCTCTAAAATTATTCCCCCATGGTCTCGGATTAGCAGATACATGTTCCCGGTGGCATTTCTTCTGGAAGGAGTTGCTGCTTCTGCTGGATCACTGGAGCGAGGAGGTGGAGGTTGTCCGGTGGCCTGAACGTGTGTGCGAGTACGGATGCGCTGCTGAGTTGCGGCGCTCGGACTTCGTCACGATCTTGAGATCGGCAAGTGTACGACTACATCAACCACAAGTTCCTACTTGTTAACAAAACTCATTGTCTTCGAGGATAAGTTCTTGTTGGATGTATGTCCACCCGTTGCTTTGTACCTAGTAGATAGATCTTGGCGTGTAGTTCACAACGTAGGAAGTTTTTTGTTTTCTATGCTGCGGACCCAACACAAGGCGTTGACTTTGACAAGATGCTCAGTCTAGTTGTCAAACCGGCCATGGTCCGCACCATCCTCTCCATCGCGCTCTCCCTTAAATGGGAGACTCGCCAGCTCGACGTTAAGAACTCTTTCCACCATGGCAAGCTTGCCGAGGTCATCTAAAGTCGCCAACCCACTGGCTTCGTCGACTCTACTCGCTCTGAGCATGTCTGTTGGCTAAACTGTTCTCTATACGGTCTCAAGAAAGCTCTTCGATCTTGGTACCAGTTCTTTGCGACCTTCATCACCTTGATCGGCTTCACGTGCTCACGCTCCGACACGTTATTGTTCGTTCTTCAGTGCGCGGAGGGTGCAATATGGCTTTCCTCTTGCTATACATCGATGAAATCGTCCTCGCCGCATCCTCGACTCGTCTTCTTGACTGGATCACCGCCTCCCTCCGCTATTAGTTCACCATGACAGACATGGGCATCCATCACTACTTCCTCGGTATCGCGGTGACCCACGACTCCTCCGACGTGACTACTTGTAAGTCTCCTACAAATCGAGTCAGAACGTCGCCGAAGCTCCCGTGGCCGACCCGACTGAGTACCGGAGTCTTGCCGAGGCTCTCCAGTACCTCACCTTCATACGCCCTGACTTCGACTACACCATTCAGCAGGTGTGTCTTCACATGCATGATCCGTGCGAGCAGCACTTGGTGGCCATTAAGCGCATCTTGCTACATCAAGGGAACGATGTCTCATGGGCTCCAACTTCATTCGTCTTAACCGGATTCTATGGTCACCTACACTGACACCGACTGGGTGACAACCTCATCTCATGGTCTTCGAAATAGCAACAGACGGTCTCTCATTCCAGCACTAAGGCTGAGTACCGTGCTGTTGCTAACGTCGTTGCTGAGGCTAGTTGGATTCGCCAATTCCTCCATGAGTTTCATCGACCATCTCCTCTAGCTACGGTTGTGTTCTGCGACAATGTTAGCGCCGTCTACATGTCAACGAAACCCGTCCAGCACCAGCGCACCAAGCACATCCAAATCGATCTTCACTTCGTCCGCGGTCGTGTATCTATGGGTAGGGTTCGCATGTTGCATGTTCCTTCGTCTCGATAGTTCGCTGATATCTTGACGAAGGTTCTTCCATCACCGTTGTTTCTAGATTTTCGGTCCAGACTCAACGTTTGTACTCCTCCTGTTGTGACTGCGGGGGTGTGTTAGAGATAATGTCACATTATGTGATATGATTGCTAGAGATATGTCATATTATGTGACATAACTTCCTGATCCTCTGAATCGAGGAGAGTCCTTATTATTGTGTTCTCGCATTTACGATTAGGATTGTAATTGTTGTATAAATTCACATGCAATGAAAAGGTCCAAGTGTGGTCAATTCTCTCGTAGATAAGTAAGCATCCATGATTTTTATGAATCGCTAGCGTTCTAGCGAGCTTCCATTCAGGGATGAAATAATAATATGTGATTCAGTGAGGGGCATGTTATTATGTACAACTCCGGAATCGTTTTTACTCTATCTCTCCACCTGATAAAAGGACATGTATATATAACTAGGAAACATGCCCATGCGTTGCAACAGGTGTATAAATAACCTTTTGCCAAAATCAAATCGTCTCGCACATAATAATTTTATTTCTCCATCCAGATGAACATCAAGTTGACATAGAGGTTGTAGTAACTTATTCCTCTGTTGCGATATATGCAGGATTCACCATCGCATTTGATTCTTTGCATCATGTGTTACATCTATACTCATGAACCTCGTAGCTGCAGAGATCATATGGCCTCAATTTCTAGATCATTTGATTGATTAAAAAAGAGGAGGCTGTCGAATTAGGTTAATCAAGTTTCTCTAATTGTAGAGCCCATAAGAATCTGTTGGCAAATCACCATGACCTACATTTAAAACTAATAGTCTTGCAATCTTCATGACATACAACCCTGTGTAGCAAGTATTGGAAATATAAAGAAACAGATGCACAACTGAAAACCTAGTTGGCGCAACAATCATATGCTTTCGTAAGCTGTTTTTTTATTGCTCCGATGTTTATGAGATGAGGAAATATTATCATTTTAGTAAACTTGCACAATAGGTAGGAATGTAGAAAATAAGAAGAACAAAGTATTGTATATGATATGGATGGACAACACCAATAAAAACTATGGTCTGTAACTTTCTGTGTGAATCATCCATACCTCAACCATACCTTGCAATGTTTTGACAGAATGTGTCAAGATGATCAAATCCTGATCCGCGATGTATTTTTTAAATAAAGGAAGGCACAGCAAATAAATGTGAGAATTGATGAATCTTCCATAATCTAATTTTTCTGGGCTTTAAAGTTCTCGCCTAGTGTTCATATCATTTAAATTTTTTGCAATGGGAGTAGCATATGAGAAAAAAGATTATATTGCAACGTAATTTATACGTATTTGACACCATATAAAATGTTCTATTATTCAAACCTTTATGTTGGCTTATCCCAAGGCCCATCGAAGAACAATTCATGTTATTACTATCTAATTTGTGAAAATAATGGAATCTAGCTAGCTTGTGATTAATACCGTAGTTCATAATTTCGCACAGAAGAATATGGAAGCATTAAGCAACACATGTATCTGCTATATATGTACATATTTCGTATTAGGTGAAGGCATATAGAGAAGTCCCAGAATCAAATATATAGTGGCAGCAACAGAAACAACGAAAATCTCACATCTAGGATGACACAAATTATCATGTAATTAGAAGATTGTTCACTGACCACTCTTACTAATTCAGAGAAGAAAGAACCAAATCTACTCTATATCTATACCTAATCTACATGATGCTTGCATGGAGTGGCGGACAGCTGGAGTCTAAGTTGTTCTCTAAACACACATTAACACCAAAACGTGCAGCCATGTTGCAGTGGAGTCGCAGCATTGAAGAGCAGCTATGGGCTACTAACGAGTTTTAATGCGCACACACAGTTATTGAAGTGGTTGTACCATGCAAAGGTAAAACGCATTCAGGCTAGGTGTGTTCAGGCGCGTATGTACTGTGGAGTTTGGTCTGGCGAAGAGATTTTGGAGATTCCTGCTGGAACAGGAGGTTGCACTAGCGCTGAATTCCAGTCCTTCCACACTCCCTTTAATCATATGTCAGAGTTTAGATGGTTGAAACAATGGATGTTTGAGGTTGTCTGGAAGTTATGTGATATGTTAAATATACCACACGAAAAGTAGTAGGTTTCGATCGTCCTTTCCAGACTCATTGTGTGTGCTTCCTTATCATCATACGCAGGGTCAATTAAAAGATGTATTTGTGACCGCCGGAGGTGTTCCACTCTCGGAGGTACTTAATCGGCAACTTAATTACTATTTTCATGAACATGAATCAACTTGGGTATGAATGCCACTAATCTAACTTGTTCCTGCTCTGTTGGAAAGATATCTCTTATCACTATGGAGGGCAAGCATCAGCTCAATATGCTCTTTGCAGGAGATGTTACTGTACTACTGTTCTTGAACTTGCTACACTCTGGACCAGCAAGTGTACAATCCATCTTAGTACTTTGTCTTACAGATGGTGACTTGCTGTAGGTACTTATTGTCTACAGGGTCACAGGTGGATTCAATTTTCAGGTAAGGAGTAAAAAATTCCCAAGTAACATATCACTTCCAAGATAACCGTAGAAAGATGCACACAAATCCACCGATTTACTACAGCTTGTCGAAATTTGATTTATCACACAATTTCTTTGAAGTGAGAATGAGAAAAGTTTTCAACTACCATCTGTTCTTTGTTTTCCACAGAATGCATGGACTGGTGGGTATATAGCTAGGACAAGCATAGGCACATTGGCATCGAGCAGGGATCTCGAACGGCTGCTGTGTTTGCAACTTGAAGCATCATAAGGAAATGGATGGAACCATGACAGGGAGTAGAAGACCATTTGAATCAAGGATTCCCATTGGCTGACAAACATTGTATACATTTCTTAGAGTGTATACACTGAAGAGGAAATTATGTATGAGGCAGATGGGTGGATGGTGAGCAAACTTCTAACTCTACTCTTGACCCTCTACCGATGCTGCTAGCTATGGTCTATCCCGATGTTTTGCTTCCACATCTCTGGTTGTAGTTACTCATGTAATGGACGTGTGTTGTGCCTTTGCATTTCGGTGTTTGTGTTAATGCATGATGCAAATGCTTGATGCAGTTTTACATCGGATAAATTTTAGATAAAAATAAAATCCAGTGCAGAGGTGAAACTCTGCATTTGTCAAATTTGTGGTATTAAACTATACTGAAGTCACCATACGTGTGCAGTGTGTGTTTGACTCTGATATCGGATTATCTTGAGAGTTTCAGGTCATAGAGCTGAAGATATTGGAGGAAGCTATGTCTCCCTTTCTGATGTAATTAGCGAAAGCAATGACACCGGATGAGGAAAATCTACTTCAAAGATCAACTAGACAACAAAGAATTCAGAAATTAGTGCCACCAATAAGATTAGCGGAACCGATCACAGTAGTTTGACTATATGCAGGCTGAAGAAACAAGATATTATAGCTAAATACCTCCAATGAACTCAGAACTATGCCTTGTCATGTGATGCTTTTTTTTGACTTTGTGGTCATGTAATACCACATCAGATCACACCATCAGCGCCTCTTTTTACTTTCTGAAAGACCATGTATCAGTTTAAGAAAATTATTATACACAGGCTGAGTAATTATTGTTTATAAGATTAGCAAAAACACTGCTAATTCACACGCATAGACACGCACGCAACAAACCATTTAGAGCATCTAAAATTATAATAAGGGTGTTACCTCAGCGATTAGTCACTTTCAGCCGTTGGATCGACCTCCCAAAACGTATCTCATCCGTCCATGTACGATTAGTCGTTTGTACCCTCGTTAGTCAATTGGATGCGCCCACTTGGGCTTCATACACACGCAGAAGTTTCTTTGGCCAGATGCTGGTCTTCCAGGCCTACTTGTCGGCATCCTAAGTATTGTTTGCAACGGGCCTTTAACGGGTGCAGGTGGTCTGGCAGGGGCATCCATCTCCTCACGAGAGGCAAAAAAATCTGGACAAAAAGACACGCCGGTGTTGAAAACCCTAACCGCACTTGTGATTGTTCCCATCTCCCCCAATTCCTAGTGCCGCCGGCGGCTCCCGTGCCTGCCTTGTCTCACCCTGGTGCTGCCGCCTCCTCCTCCCATTGTTGCCGCCTCCTCCTCCACGTCCTCTCCATCAGCCTTCTGGAGCCTCCTCCTCAGCGGAGGCACTCGATTCGGCAATGCCTGAGCCGGAGGGGCTCGCAGAGACCGGCCAGCCCGGCGCCAAACACCGTCACCAGGAGGAGTGGCTGGCGGCCTATAAGAGCAGCACACCTCGCCACTCCAACTCTGGACACGGGCCATAGGGCTGCCGATGGCCTACCTCTGCCTCCTTTTGGTGCTCAACGGGAGGAAAACGAGCCGCTACCAAACCGTACCCGACGGAGGTGCGTACGACCCGAGGTGAACCCCCGTCCGCCCCAATAGTGGTTTCATATGTCCCTCACGTGGCTGTTTTGATCCAGTTTTGCACTAATCTCTCGTGTAGGAGATGAACGAGGTATGGCAAATGAGGCCAGCCATGAATCATATTCTCGAGATAAGATCCTAAGGCAAGCAAGTTCCACGTGTTGTCTCTGACTCCATGTCTTGCTAGAACTTTTCTATGCTTTTGGTTGGTTTGGATTGTGCGTGTTCCCATTTGAGCCTAGCAGATCTGTTTGTGTGGCAGTACTAGAGAGGTGGTGCCCATTTATTTGTAGAAATTAATTTTTCTTTATTTGTTCAGGCCGTGTGGTGCTAGTCTGATTTCGTCTAGGAGACGGGCATGGCAAGGTCCAACGATGGTGTGCATGTCATGATGTTAGTTTGAATCTTCTTTTGAAGCTAAAATACCAGTCTTTTGTTTTATATTTGGAATAGAGGATAAACTCCGTGTTTGCAAGCAATGAATAAATATTAACTCTCGCATTTGGGTTTACACCGCAAATCTGGAATTGAATTATGAAATTTTTGTTTTGTAATTTCTATACTGTGAGCTTATTTTTGTCTTTGTTCTTACATGTACATGATTTGATGATGCTTCAGTTAGGAACTGTCGTACTGAATTGTCTAGGCACTACTACAGCTCTCCTTTGGTTTTAACTTTTCTACACACGTTGTTCGGTCTTGCCTAATTGTGTTATTGTTGCAGCTTGGAAGGTCGGTTCAGATGCCCATGTTGGCGCATCACGCTATCCACTCAGCTTGAACTGTTACTAGATACACAATTTAAAATTAAAAAGGGCAGCTGATGGAGCCTGGATTTTGTAAGACATAGTATTATCCATAAAAGTTAATGAATATATATAGAAGGGTTCAGAGATGATAGAACATTTTGACGTATCGACGCATTGACATCCAGGTTCTTGAATGTCTGCTTGTTTTTTAAATGTCTTCTTCACCTTTTTTTAGCTCCGTAAATTCTGTACATAGGTTGGCTGTTGATTCTTCCTAATTACGATGTACATATGTTCAGCTTAATATGATTGCATGCCACCCTTCAAATATGCCACAATTATATGCTGCTTATTCATGTATGTTGCTGCAGCTATCAAACTCGCTTAAGTCTTTAGAATTCACCTTTTTTAGTTTTGTCAATTTTGTACATAGGTTGGCTGCTGATTCTTCCTAATTACGATGTACATATGTTCAGCATAATATGATTACATGCCACCCTTTAAATATGCTGTTTATTCATGTCTGTTGCTTTAGCTGGCAAACTCGCTGACGTTTCTTCAGAGATGATAAATAGTATGTAGGACATGTAAATGCGATCCTTCACTTGAGTTGTGTTGGGTTCTGGAGGAAGAAGGAAAAATTCTAAAGAATATTGGTTCAAATTCTTGATATTGAAGTAGGTGATGGTTGGACCTTTTGATGGTTGGACCTTCTGAACTTAAAGATCCTCCTTTTCCAGAGAAAATTATTGTTATATCTATATCCTGGAGCTAGTTTCGAAGTATAGATATCAATTCTATAGGGAGTCAAAAGGTAAGTGTTTATGAATGAAGTCTCTGTCACACTCAAAGCTGTCACAGGTCTTCGAGTGAATTGACTGCAAGTGTGGAAATAAGAATGAAATTTGGATTAAACTGGATGTCTTTAAATAAAACTAAAATGTAAACTTCAGGAATAAAAAACATAAAAGTAAAGAACGATTCGATTGTTTGTGGTTTTCTGCAGATGACAAATAAGGCGCGTGGAGATAAGTTCATGGTGATAGTGACTGTACCAGGTGGACGAATGGTAAGTGTAATAATTATAATCTTATAAGTATATATGTAGGCGAGCAACCTATAATTAGCTAGAACTTCTCTTGGTAGATTTCATCCCAACTTCAATAATCCTACTAGTCTGTTACCAAAACCATGGTCAGTCACTAGATGATTAAGATCCTGCAGGTTGCTTAGCAATTAAGCTCCTTGGATCGGACAAATGCAATAAGCACAGTGGTTTCTCGTGATCCTCGAGTCAAACTAGTTTCCCATTGATACTAGCAAACAAGATCCTATCTATATAGAACAAAGCATCATATTGTCTGGGCCTTTAATTGGATAACAAGCATTAGACATCCCACAGATAGTCAAGCACATATAATATAATAATTAAAAGTAATCACAAACTAATGAAAAATATATGGAGGCACATCACATCTCACCAATCCCTTATATCTCCCACGTCCAAGGAACTTACTCACACATGAGAGAAGAAAGCTTCATCGATATAATTAAATAAAGAGAGTTCTTCTTGATATTACCATGGAGATCCACAATAAGAATAAAAAAGTAATCCAATACAATTCAAGATAGGAAGAAACAATCTGAAACCTTAATCTTGCAAAGTGAAGACCTCTCTCTCTCTCGCTCTATCTCAAGTACAAGTAATGGCTATGAGGGTGTGATGGCTAGGTGGTCAAAGATCGTGGGGTAGGATGAAGAACGTCTTCCCTTACTTCTCCGGATCTCTTCTTTTATCCTCTATGGGTTGGATGGCGGCTGTTGTGTTATGATTTCGCGTCCCGTCTCTTTAGGAAAGTTGTCCCTTTTGACAAGACGGAGGCGACGTCAAATATACGACGTCAACTATATGGCCAGAAAAATATTCCCGCCGTATAGTTGCTCAATAAAGCTTCTGTATGCCTCCTTTGATTGCTTCCAAAAAGAGACTTGCTTCTTTTCGCCTGAATATGTGTTTCTATTGTTAAAACCTTTTGTTGATGTTCAGAACCTGAAACACACATTAGAAACCAAGTTTTCTTCGCTACCGAACTATTAGCGTTAGGCAAAGCTAAAAAACGATTAAATCTAGAAAAAACCATCAACAAAAACATTAAAAAATATGTCGAAGCTCACAGCTATCAACTTGCTCGAGTGACAAGAAAATAAGGAAGAATAGCGGAGATTCGATACTGAAATAAAAGAACTTACAAGCTCGAATTGGTGTAGAATTCTTTTCTTCGCAATTCCTGCAATCTTAAACATGATCATACAAGTATTCACAAGATTGCACCGAGTCCACTTCCTAACCATGTATATCTTGCTAGAAAATAAATCATCTCCCGAGCAAGTGTAAAAACTTTAGCTAAGAAAGTGAAACAAATTCGTTTGGTGTCTCTCTTTGTTGAGAGATGAAAACTTTTTGCTCTTGTTTCTTTAATCAATTAAGAGTAATCAAGTTGGCACAAAAAACATTCAATTTAAGAACAACTCATCTATTCCCACGTCAAAATTTCAAGACTCTCAAAGTAACTTTTTCATTTCCTTGTTTTTCAAAAACTCTAGCCCTTTCACAGAGAAATCATGCCACTGTTTTTAACATGTTGATTGGGACTGTGTTGCACAGTCGTGACCATGCCAATAGATATTTGTTGAGCAATAGTGGATCATAGGAGTACTACAACTTTACTTGAAACGTGAAACCATGAGGAGACTAAAAATTTTACCCATCATAGTATTGCAGCTACATACGGTTACATAACTCAATTGCCGAAATCAAGTGGTTTCCCACATTTAGATCGTTCATTGGCCAGCATCCATTTTGTTGTAATTATTAGAACAACAGTGTTGTAATGACACACGTAAAACATTATCTTATTGTAATTATTAGAAAAATCAGTGCCATAATCTCTACTATTTCGAAGCATCCATTTTATCAGACAATTTCATTCAAGAGTGCCATCGAGTCTATTTACATTAACCTCGAATGGGGGTGAGTAGTTCTAAAATCAAATCCTTTGGGCTAAACATGGAAACAAGTCATCTTTTGGATGCTTTTTCTTGTTGTAAAAATGTTGGAAATATTTTTAACCAAGTTCATTGCTCATTATTTCAAAGCTAAAAAGGAGACTCTAGCAAAGGAATAGAATTTATACGATAACAAGCTAAGTGGGAAGTGGCTCAAGTGCAAGCGAGTAAATAATTATAGGGTCAATTTAAAGTTGCAGAAAAGGTGATTAAAGGAATGTGATACCTTCCCTTGCTTTCTTCGTTCTCGTACTTGAGTCGAACCCCTCTATATTTCCCTATTACCAAGTCACCTGAAATTTAGCATTCTCCGAGAGAAACAAAGAAACAAATTTGCAATAAGAGTTACAACTTTTTTTGTGTGTGTTTTTGGTTTAGAAATGCGAACTGAAAGTAAACATGAAATTTTGAAGAAGTAAAATAAATCTAAAGAAGAAATAAAAATACGAATGCAAGGTTTGGAGGTTTTCAAACCTCCCCCAAGCTTATGCTTTTGCCAGGCTCAGTTGTTTCCGTCGTTCGGCGGCTGGTGCGAATACTGTTGGTAGTAGTCAGTGAAGTGGGTGATGAAGTGACTGAAGTTGTGAGTTAAGGCACTAACATCCTCATTCAATCCTTGTAACGTGTGGTCAATCTCCACACGTGCTGGTTGAGCTGCTGAAACTCTTGATAGGGGATGTTGTTGAACCTCTATTGCTGCTGATTGGGCCATGGGTCCCAAGATCTCCCTATTGTTGTTGATGTCCCTCCCAAGTAGGGTTGTATTCCTGCTCCTACTCATCATCATCCTGCTGCTCTCCTTCTTCATCTTCTTGTTGATCAGGCTGAAATTCAGCCATGATCTCCACCACTTGATCCTTGGTGAGGATCCAGTTGTCCTTCTCCACAATCTTGAAGGCTCGTGGACAGGGCAACGGAACCTACTCGACATGTACATCATCAAGATAACAAAACTGATATGCTCGGATCCTCTTGTTAGCTCAGTAAACACCAAGGAAACTGTGGCGCCCCGCAAAACCACTACTAGAAAATCGCGGTGATTTTGTGCATTGCATCATCATGACCGCATGCTTATGTCATCATGCCACATTGCATTTGAGCATTGTCATGTCATCATGCATTTATTTGTCTAAAACTATTTTCTAAAAGCCTACTTTTGTTTTCTAAATATTCCCCGTCTTAATTGCAAATTAAAACTCTGGTCTTTTCCGGGTCTTTTATTTGTCTAAAAACAATTTACAAAAGTCTATTTTAAATTAAAATAAGAGTTTGCATTATTTTGGCAGGCAGCCCGCTAGGCCCAAAAGCCCGGCCGACCACCTCAAAAATCCCTAATCTACCCAATCCTATTCTACCCAGCCCCCCCTCCACCTCACCCCACCCTATCCCATCGCGCCACCTCACCCTGGCCCTTTTTCCACCCACTCACTCGCTGCCACCTCGCTACCCACGCCTGGACCACTCCCCAGTTTTCCACCTACCCCGCCAGCCACGCGCATCTCCCTCTCCTGCCCGCATGGGCCCCACCCTCCCGGGATGGACAGGCGCACTCCCACGCACGCCACCCACGGACAGCCCCACACCCACCTACCCGTCCCCC
This sequence comes from Avena eriantha, assembly GCA_910589775.1. Lineage (NCBI taxonomy): Eukaryota > Viridiplantae > Streptophyta > Magnoliopsida > Poales > Poaceae > Avena > Avena eriantha. Next base: position 476,155,594 of record OU342745.1, read on the forward strand.
CAGGCGCACGTCCCCACCCTGTCGCCTTTTTCCCTCTGTCCTCGCGCTCTCTCCCCGCGAGGCAACGCCGCCGCCCTGCTCGCTCCTCTGCCGCCGCCAGTATCCGCAACCGTGGCTTTGCCCCGCCTCCGCCATCGAGCCCGTCGCCGCCGGCCCCCTCCCCCACGCCGGCCTCCTCCTCCCGCCGCTCGGGCTCGCCCCACCGTCCACCGCCAGTACCTCGCCTCTCCGGCCGCCTTCTGCTTCTGCACCGCCAGATCCCCGCCGCCGAAGTCCGGTCCGACGCTGCTGCCTGCCTCTCCTCCACGCGCTACCGGACCCGCAGCCCCGACCCGTCGACAAGCTCGCCCCGCGTGCCTCTGACCGCCCGCGCGTCGGCCCCTGCTGCCGAGTTGGCCCTGCCGCCCTCCGCCTCGACCGTCGCAGCCCCGCCTCCTGCTCCTCTCTGCAGAGCCCTGCCGGCCTCGCCGAGCGGCCCCTTCGTCTGCAACCATGCGACCCCGCCGCCGACGAGCTCCGCTGCCTCCGCTTCAGACGCCATCGGGTCCTGCCGCCAGCACATGGCCTCGAACCATGCCGATGGTCCCTCCCTCGAACCTCTCCTACGCTCCGCGTCTGGCCGTCGCCTGCGTTCAACCTCCCCGTCCGTGCCATCAGTGTTGGTCGGGTCTGCCTTTTGAGGCTCTGTAGGTGTGACTCGTGTGCTGGTGTACCCTGTGAACACGTCGGCTAGACAAGCATTTGTACCTGATGCCATGTTGCGGACCAAGACCTACAAGATCTTCGGAAAGATGTACATGCCCTTCTCCGGCTTCCCGAGTACCCCGAGCCGCACGCCGGTAAGACCGATGCTTGGAGATGAACCCGACGGACTTCAACAGACAACCCCATGACCTCCTTCCACGGATTCGAAGACCGAGCCTCGGCACGCCATGCTCTTCTTCATGGAACATCGAGGACCCGCGATACCCGAAGACGCATCGACGCCAAACCAAGTACATCGTCGACAACCGAAGCCGGAACACCATGATCTCCAACACGGGACGCCGAGTGCATCGACACAGACCCGAAGACCGAACCCTGGCGCGCCAAGTTCTTCGACCCCGAGGACCGATCCACAGATGCGACAAGTACTTCTTCCCGGGTCCGATGGCCGAGAACCCGGATGCCAAGGTCGTCGGCACGGATACACCAAGTACTTCCTCGAGGACGCCAAGTTCTTCACCCCGAACGACAAGATCGACACCGACCAGGGCGAATCCGATACGCCCCTGACGCCGGACCAAGTCCTTCTTCCCGGATGCGACAAGACCTACTTCCGTTGTCCGAGACCGATCCCGCCGGAACCGAACCCCACCGACCCCCGGTGAACACCAAGTTCGCCGAACCCTAATGTGATCCCCTAACCAAGACCCCTATTTTTATAAATGCCATCTATATGAATTGTTGCATATCAATTGAACATGCCTGCACACATATTTTGTGGGTCCGGGTTGTATTGTCGATTCATCTAATAATTAAATATGGAGTCCATCTACGGGATATCTTTGTCTTATTCCGGACTCCATTTAAATTAGTGTAGCGAACCGATGCCATGTTTCGCCCTGTTAATACAACATTTAAATTGCGGGGGTTCTAAATAACTTGAACCATTTAATTAAATGTCGGGACCCCGGTTCCGCTTAATACTGCCTAATTGCACCACATCTGTATCATATCATAATCATGTCGGATCTTCTGCCGTAGTATTAAATATTGCATCCAGTGTTTCTTCTAGTGTTTGCTTCTTCGCGGATTAGTCTAGTGAGTTGATGCGAGTGTCAACAAGTTCTCCGGATATGAACCTTCGGCAGTGTTTTCCCAGGCGAGCATCTCTCCCCCTTCTACCTATTTTGCATTTGTAGTCTTTACTTCCTCCTGTTGATCTATTGCTATCCGTGTCGCGATGCTTTAGTTTTCCATACACCAGTTATATCCCGTGCAGCCTCTATATTGCCTTGGACACCTCCTATTACCTGTGTTTGGTAGATAGCTGGCCTTGCGAGTCGTAGTTGCTTGCTCAGGTGTGATCTCGTGTTGTCAAGTACCACAGTTGTTGGAATGCTGGCAGATGTTTATTGGTGGAGATGCTTATTGGTGGAGATGATCCTGACTTTAAATACAACTATTAAAATGCTAGATATAACTAATGGAGAGGCATCGGTGGGCAATAGATGTTATTTGGTTCTTCCACGCTCACTTGTGTCTCGTAGGACCCTGAGTACTTGATACCTGTTCCTTGACTATTCGCACTATCCACATCCGGGAGGCCTTATGGACCCCCCTGAGCCAGAGCTTGATTCATTTCTATTTCTTGGGGCCACAAGTAGTTTGGGGCTTTATTACTATTCTGTACCTATGCCATGCGTTACTGCTTTATTTAAGATTATGCGTGGAGCACCTGTACTATTTTGGAACATGGAATGTTTTTGCGGTATAGACAAGCCTAGTCACACTTTCGGGTTCCGAGTCGTTTACAGCCATTGACACAAACCCTGGGTCCGTTCCGGAGCCGGCCAACTTCGTTGCGGGTAGCTTAGTGGGGTGGCCCCCTGAAATATTTTATGAATCCTGTGATCGCTTTGTGCTGAATGCCTCGTTGGGTTTTGAGTTGGTTTTTCCGAGGTTGATCGAGTGTGTGTTGCTTTTTGTGCACCCCTGCAGGGTAAAACTTTCTGAAAGCCGTGTCCGCGGTTATGGACGACTTGGAGCACAGTATCTCGATCATAGACAAGCATAACTAAAGTAGTGCTATAAACTTGACTTAATATATGACTAGTAATCAGATTCAACTATAACGGAATGGATATTAAAAATGCCAACAACTGGTGGATCTGGGTTGTTTGTTATATATGCCTAGTAAGTATTGCAACTCCAATGGAATGTGATAAAAGTGCCAACAACTGCTGGGTTTTGGGATTCCTCAGGACAATTTATATCTGACTAGTAAATGTTCCAACTACAATGGAATGGTTAATCAAACTGCCCACTACTTATGCTTCAGGATGACTCATTCTATCTACACCTGACTAGTAAGTGCTTCAACTATAACCGAATGAATAAAACTTCCAACTGTGTGAGTTCCTCGGTTTGACTTCCTCGTTTGGTCTCGAGGGGGAATACCAGGATGGGTATGTTTGGTGTTACTTTCAGGTTGGATCCGAATAGGTCTTTCTTGCCCCTCTCTGATAACCGCCAGTTGTCTCGAGTCTCTATAGGTTGTTTAGTGCCACTGCGCTGCCGCTCCAGCCACCAGACCTATGTAGGCGAGAGCCGCCGAATTCTAGCCTCGCCGTGTACTGGCCTCAGTACTGACGCTCCTCCTTTTCCTTTGCCCCTTGTTGGCACCCCTTTTGTTTTAGCAGGTTTGAGATCGACGTTGTTAGCAGGGTTACCCTTCCGGCTTGGCCTGGGCAGGGTTATGGACGCCATTGGTTATTCTTCAGGGCTCTTAGCCCCATTTGCATCTTGTCCGTAGTCGGACGTCCTATCGATTTCAAGGTGATTTGGATCTTTGTATTGTATATCTGTATTCTTGACTCGTGGAGTCGTGTTGAATATATATATGTTCTGTGGGTCCCATCGAGGACTGTTGTGTAATGTTATTACTTCGTTTTCCACCTGCACGAAAGTGCCTGGTGGGCCTCCTTGAATCGTTTCTATGCGGGTTTGGCGGAAAGGGCTAAAACTTGCATAGGGCCGATTTGAGGGTGTTTCAGAAACCACAAGCATTCATATATTTGACATCCATAAGTTTGAAGCCATCAACATGTTGCATCACAGGTAATGTAATGTTCAATGCTAGGGCAAGATGGGTCACCAATCCACCAATGGGAATGTCACCTTTCTTTTTGTTGCTCTGGTGGCAAAGGTGATGGAGGAGTAGAGCTGTAGGATTGGGGCTTTGAGGTGCATTGGGGAAGAGTGCCTTGGTGATCATGGCCATGTCCGCATTGGCCATGGAACCGGTATTTTCTCTTACCAACAGTGTATTGGCGAGGAACAAAGCGTAATAGCGAATTGTTTGGTTCTGAATGGTGAACATCTTCTTTTAGTAGAAGTCCCTACCACCGTTAACAGAAATAACCTCCCAAGTTTCTCCACTAGAGACACTATAGAAATTTGTAACAATTCACTCCCCATTATGAGGGAGGCTAAAAGCATCACAAAATTGTTGGAAACTTATTTCATATGGCTGCTGGTTTACGGTGAAGCTTACCGTGCATGCATTACCTTTCTCCTTGGGGTCATCGTAGAAAGAGGCGAGGAACTCATAGGTGAGCTCAGTGTAAGTATTGTGGCCTCCATAGGCGAGTAGTGATAACCCTGCTTTTTAACACATGAGGTCGAAGTCCGCCCTCAACCCTGCTGTGGTGATAAAGCTATGATCAGCCCAACGTGTGGGCATCACCCTCCTTGATGAAACCATGGCCAACATGTTATTGAGCTCAGCCCGGAGCCTCGAGCTCTCACCACGTTGGTCCTTTCTCTTGTGAAAAATGCTACCAATTTTGTTCATCTTGATGCACTAAAAATTTTCACCATGAAACCTTAGGCATATAGTTTCTACATGATATACGAACGATTCTATGTGGAAAAATTTAATCCTAGTGTGAGAAATCAAAAGCAAAAAACAAAATAAGCCTGAGTTCATCCACTAGATCAATGTGAGAGTTTGAACCATGGAATTCTAAAAATAAAGCATGGATAGGGAGAGAAATATACCGATCTGTTGATTCCCCAACTTAAACGAATGAAATCCGTGGAGAATAAAGCATTCTAGGTGGGTTTTGAGGGGTTTGGAGAGAGAATATGAGAGAAAAAGTGAGGAGGAAGAAGAACCCTAGCCACCCCGGTGCGATTAAGTGGTCACGCCAAAGTATACGGCCGCAACTATACGGGCGGGATAAGTAGTTCCCGCCGTATAGTTGTGGCGACATCGATAATTATGGTTTCTTTATGAGAATCCCAGCTATATGGGCACAACTATCACTAGTAGAGCAAACCCTACCCAGAAAAGGCTCATCACCGGCGCTTCGGTGCTCGCCGGCAACCACCTCGCCGGCGGTAAGTCCTCATCGTCGGCGTTTTCGTAATTCGCCGGTGGTAGTATGCATCTACCGCCAGCGAGCACCTACAAACGCCGGCGGTAAGTCCTCATTGCCGGCTCGTTTGTTTTTCGCTGGTGGTAATATGCTCCAGCGTCGGCGAGCACCTACAAACTCCGAGGATAAGTATGCCTTCCCGGCGCCTCCAATATTCGCCGGTGGTAGTTTAGTACAGGCGAAAGTTTATTCTCCAGGGATAGAACATTATATCACCAAGGGTAACATTATTAGGAGTTAAAAAAAGAAAATCGAAATACACACAGAATACACTATAATATTGATAGAATACACAGGATAATAACAGAATACACACAGCAGATATAGGAAATACACATATGTTCAAATCATGCATCAATAACATTCAAATAGTTCACACAAGTGTAGAAAGTGACCATATATGACATAATATTACAAGTCTCCGGAGTTCACACAAGCGGTAGTTCACACATTCAAACAGTTCATAGTTCACACAACAGATACTAATGGACTCCAACTAGCAAATAGACTAGAGAAGCGGCGGTGGCTGCGAGCATCATCACGACGACGGGGGTCAACCAGCTCCTCCAGATCTCCCTCCTCCGCCGTGCTAGAAACCTCGCGTAGCGAGTTTCCACCTACTCCAAAGTGGCATAGACCTTGTAACTATTCCCGCAGAAACGGTGGACGTGCCTCCTACAATCCTCCCAGTCGTCGTAGACTCCGGGAACCCTGCCCTCGTACACGACATACCACGGCATCTGCGCACACACACACAAGAAAGAAATGTTAGTGTTGTCAGCACATATTCATAATAGAGATATAACATATAGGTATGCAAAAAAGAAAAAGCATCTGATATAGCTAAGTAATTCTATGACCAACATTTGCATGGAAAGATAGGTATGCAAAAAGAAAAGCATAAAATAAACTAATCGTAATTCTATGACTAACATTTTTAGGAGACAAGTTTGTGACTCGATCAGGTTTTCTTCGGCTTCGGCGGGAAGGTATGGATGCCACCTAGCATGGGAAATGTCCTCCCATCGGCGACCGCAGCTAAGCGGTCATCGATCTCTGCATTAGTCAGCAGGATACCGCTGTAGTTGAATGTGGCACCTCTAGTCAAGACATCCCTCCTGAGTATCGTGCCAATCTCCCGCTGGATGGCACGGAACTCGGCTCTGATGTTTGCATCGATCGTTTCCGTAATGTATCTGCCCCTTTTCTCTAGACCGGATGGCATCAAGAGTTGCTCCTCGTCCTTTGCATACTCCCTCATCTGTAGGATGGCGAACCAGGGCTCCATCCCATTGTCAGTCGACGATTGCCTAAGGCAGGGGAAATTGGTTATGTGGGAGTTCACATAGATGCCTTTGGATCTTTTCTCATACTTGAGTGGGCCAACCGCGGCTCTGAAACCGTTAAGGGCTTTATCAAGATTAGACTTGACGTCGGTGTAGTCTTTCTGCACGTCTCTCCCAGAGTCAAGATAGATGACATGGGAATAATACAGTTGAAAGGCGATGAGGACGCACCCATTCTCTCTGCGCAAAACAGTTGGAATAAACCATCATCCTTGGCTGTTAAGGAGATTGACGAAAGAATGTAATAGTAGGAAGTTTAGCGACTGACTACTTACTCGGAAAAGTATGGAAGGAGAAAGCAAGACTTGTCCTTATTCTCCACCAAGAAATCCGTGATATAATTCGCGACAAACACTTGTTCCTTGTCGACGGTGCCTACGGTCATGTAGAAGGGGTCCATGATAGCAAGGTGCAGGGTCTTCTCCACGATGATATCGTGCGCCATTTTTAGCGATACCAGGCGGACCATGTTTCGATCGAGCTGTAACATGTGGAAGAGCTTGAAGATGTCTTCATACGTGATGAAGAACAACTCACCGGGGGTGGTGATGGCGAAGCCACAGTTAGTGGGCACCCTGACCGGGAAGAGAGGGTACGAGGGATTTTTATCTTTGAGAAGCTGCTGCTCTAGATACCAAACAGTCTCATACAGGCTACGCAGGTCCGGCGACAGCGTCTTGACAACGTGGTCCAGCAGGATCCGTTCACCAAGGGAATGCATCGTCCTCCACTTGGTTGGCAGCTTGTCGAGAACTACTTTCTTGCTTGATGCAGCGTCTTTCCCATGCTTCGGCTTCCGCTTCCTCCCGCCCTTCTTATGGAACGGAGGGGTGCCGGTTTGTCTTATCATCTCCATGGCCGTTTCACGGAGTGTCCTCGGGGTAACCTTAGCATGCGGCGGAGCGGTGAAGGCGGTAGCGTCTTCCGGCTCAAGTGTTTCTTGAGAAGAGAAGAGCTTCTTCTTCATCATGGTATCACGGGCGGGTGCCTCGGAAGGAGCAACATCGATGGGAGCCTCCAAATCAGCGATGAATGAATCGATGAGAGCCTTATCGATGTCCACCGCGTTGTCGTGCTCATGTGTCTCGGGCTCGGGAGGATCACCAGCAGGTGGAGGAGTGACCCTTTGGCTTGCTGTCGCAGGCACAGACACTGGAGTGACCCTTTCTTGGCTTTCCGCCACAGGCAAAGACGCTGGAGTGACCATTACTTGGCTTTCCGCCGCAGGCACAGATGTTGGAGTGACCCTTTCTTCGGCGGTCTTCAGCCGAAGTAGGGCTTTCAGCCATAGAAGGACATGATGCTTCAGTTACCCGACCTTCAGCTCTTCTTCGGCACCCGGGGGTTGATGAGGAGGAACCAAGTGTGCGCATCTCGGGAACGACCGATCCACCTCAACCCAGTGCACGCTATTGTCCATAGGCTTGCAGTGGAACGTCCGGTGTGTTGGGTTCATGATGCGTCCCCTCGCAACATCCTTGAGCTTGTTGTCCACACACATGAGCATGGTGCAAGGAACACTTTGCTCCTATGAAGAAACATGCTTGTGTAGGTCAGAGAGGGGTCGGCGACGAAGTAATTAACTTGCGTAGAGCCTCAATTAATTACCGTGAGAGTGTCGAGCTCGGCTCGCGTCGAGGGACCACGGTCAGGCGTGCAATTGACCGAGCGGCTGCTGGCTGCCCCCATGGCCGACGAATCCTCCCTAGCACCTGCATTGGCGCCGGTGGGTGGAGTCACCAATATAGGCACGTCTTGAGCCCGTGTAGCAGGATGCCACATGTTGCCCGAGTTGCTGCCATCTAGGCTGATCACTGGGAGTGGTCCCGTTTGGCCGTTGGCGAAGTAAGTGGAGACCGACACCACCATTCCAGGAATGATCTCATTGAACTGGTTGGCCACCACGCCATCGACCTTGCTAGCCACCTCTGCCTAGACCCTAGTTTCTACCTCGGCTTGGAGGTGTTGGTCAAAGGTTGCATCCAAGTTGGCCACCTTCTCCAATAGAGCCGCGTGCTCCCGGTCCTTCTTCGTCTGCAGCGAGTCCTTGGTGGTGGGCACATCCAAGCCATAATCGACATACTGGCGACCTCCTCCGGCGCCGGGGACACGGCCTCTTGCCAGCCTCTTCAACGGTGGCTGCTCCTTCACGATGTTCAAGCCCCTAATAAAAGGGTTGTCCCACGGGACTTTGCCCGTCGACGTCTGGGTCGAAGCCTGGGACGAGGAGCCAAACTCGTTCGCTTCTTCCGCGAACTGCAAGAAGTAGCATGAAGAATTTTAGAGATGGAGTTGTGGTGAGCATTATGAAACTAGTAAGCTGGTAAAATTGCTTACCACTGCGTTCTCAACTTGCACCACCTTCGGGTTGGTGACCAAGACAACACCCTCCACCACTGTAGGGCTCGTGACAATTTTACCGTCCATCTCTGTACGGTACCGTGACCTGACAAATTCCCTAAAGAGCGGGTCCTTGTACTTGGCCCAAGGGTTCTCGATGCCCTTCTCTTTGTAGGTATGGTCCTCCTTCTGCCACTTGTCCGCCTTGCCGTCGTAACCACGACAACCGAGATGTTGACATCCCATGTTCTTCTCCGCCAGCTCCTTTCCCCAGGCCGACTGATCCTTGGTGTAGGCTAGGTCCTCGTTTTCTAGGAAGCGCGTGTAGTCCTCGGGCGTAAGCCGCGGGAAGTGGCGCTTGATCTCTTCCCATGGCTCGTCGTCAGCAATCATGCCCCTTAGCATGGTTTTATAACTGCTGAGGTTCCTGGTGAACCTGCCGAGGGTGAAGTTGTTCACGATGTTCTCCTTGGGATCCAAGCTCGTGAAGCCCTTGGGGAACTGGTACCGCGTGTGCAGCCGCAAGAGGAGTTGGTCCTGCAGATGCTTCTTCTTCTTCGTTCGGAGTTTCGTCTCGTTGACATTGATGACGTCCCGAAGGATAGCTCCCAACTGGAGGCCGTACCCCCTCGCGAGATGCTTCGGCTCCATAGGGATACCGGTCTTGGGGTCCACCGCTGTGAATGTCTCCTTTGTGGCGCCAACCGTGTTCGGTCGCCGCTTCTTCCGTTCCCTCTTGGCCTCGGTCGCTGTCTCCGAGCCACCCCCGGCGGCACCACTTTCGGTGGTGTCGTCGCCCCTCTCATGACGGCCATCAAGGCCCAATGCCCATCTCCTCACCGCCAACATCGGTGGTCTCATCGTATTCTTTGGCCCTACCTCCTCCAGCTCTGTGTCCTCGGACATGAGCCTGTAGTGCTCCTCTAAGTCTCGCTGGCCCCGATCGTCTTCATTGCGGTTTCCAGAAGACGACATGGCTATACCAAGCAATACATAAGCAAAAAGAAAAGAGTTTAGATACGCAAATTCACGGCGAAATTCTGGCATGACGTTTCCTAAAAATGGTCATGCCTAAGAGCCAGAAATTCGTCAGAACAAAAGTTAATCGACATTCCGGCGAAACATTGGCACTCAATGCACCTGCACAACATTCACAGCTACAGCAACACAACTACAACCACCATATTTGGCACAAAAACAGGGGCAGCCGTAGCTAAACCACCATAATTCAACCACCATGTCAAAAAACAGGGGCAGCCGTAGCTTAAGCCACAAGAATCCATCTCACAACATCACCAAATAAAAAGGTGCTCACCGAGGGTGCCGAGCACCTGGAGCGTAGGCTTGATGTAGCGCGCGGTCGCGGACGAAGTGGATGTGGCGGTGCTCGGGCCTCCTCCTCCACGTTCTTCTGCAAAAAGAAAACAAATTAGGAAAATTAGTTAACTAACTATCATACATAGAATAAAGATCCATACATAGAAGTTTTAAAAAGGTCCATGGTAGCCTATTGATTCTTGGGGAAAAGCCACATAACACCATTAAATGGATAATAACATTAAAAAGGTCCATGGGAGTCTGCAGTGGAGTGTCGGGCTTCTCTCTCCTCTCCTAGGGCTGGGAGACTAACTAGAAGTGGTGCTCCGGGTAAGGAGACAAAGGAGGTTGGGGTGGCCGCGGCGGGCGGGTTTTGTGTGGTGGTGGTGGCTTTTTTCCTCCAAGGAAATTCGGCCGTGTTTGATTGCAGCTTAGACTTAACCTTCATCGACCAACTAATTCTACTCTTTTTGTCTAAAAATAAATAAGCTAATCCTACTCCTGACATTCTCGGTGGTATCAGTCAGTGTCACGGTTAATGGACTACCTATCAATCATTTCTCTATTTTCTAATGGCGAGGGGGAGAGATGAAGAGAGTGGAGAGGGGGCCAGGTAGGACTCACCTCGCTGACGGTGGACGGCGGCGGATCGACGGGGTCGATGAAGGGCGGACGGTGGCAAATCGACGGGCAGGATGCACAAGATCTCGGCCGGCGTGGGGCACCCTGTGTACTCCTCGATGGTGGAATTGTAGTGGAGAGGCTAGGGTTAGGTAGTGGAGGGCGAGGGGGAGAGTGGAAGGGAGGGGAGAGAGGGCCGGGTGGGACTCACCTCGCTGACGGCAGACGGCGGCGGATCGACGGGGTCGACAATGGGTGGACAGCGGCAAATTGACGGTCAGGATGCGCAAGATCTTGGCCGGCGTGGGGCATCCCGTGTACTCCTCGATGTGGACTTGCAGTGGAGAGGCTAGGGTTAGGTAGTGGAGGGCGAGGGGAAGAGAGGAAGGGAGGGGAGAGCGGGCCGGGTGGGACTCACCTCGCTGACGGCGGACAGCGGCGGATCGACGGGGTCGACGACTGGCTGGCGGTCGAGGCAGTGTGTGGTGGGGATCGATCTATCGTTAGAGTGTGGTGACGACACCCTTATCCCGCGGGTGGGACCCCACAGTCAGAGTACCCCCGGCGTATGAGTGTAATCGTCGGTGATAACCTTAGGGTCACTAGCAGGTGTGGCCAGCGCGTTGTACCCCTGGCGTATGTCCCAAATTCGCCGGGGGTAAGTTTTTTTAGGCAAATTAACACCTTTTAAATGGTAACCTTAGGGTCACTGGCAGGTGGGGCCAGTGCGTGGTACCCCCGGCGTATGGCCTAAATTTGCCGGTGGTAAGTTTGTTTTAGGCAAGTTAACGCACATTAAATGATAACTAGGGATGTAGTCGGATCGGACCACCGGAGGCAAACACACATAAAATGATAACAATTCCATCGCAGGCAAACACACATAAAATGATGGCTAGGTTATATTAGTTGCAATTCCATCGCCATCTCCGTAGGAGTTTAATGAGTATGTAGTACACACGTATACATAAAATCATTAATAAGATATACACATAAAATGAGGAGTGTTAATTTCTTGACCACACAAATCTTATTGTTTCTTCTTCGCACTCTGCTTCTTCTTCTTGCCCTTCTGCTTGGTCTTTTTTAACTTGACCCCGTCAGTCTCATCATCGTGACTCCTTGTGTACGGAGGAGTTGTTGTAGCTGACGACCTAGGTAGCGTGGTCCTTCTTCTTCTTTTTGTGTATGCTGCATCATCTTCATCGGGTTCTTCCATCATCGAGTCACCGACGAGTCCGTCGAAGTCTTTCTCGTCAGCGACTCCATCCATTTCGATGAGGGCCCTTTTGCCTCTCCTCACGACGATACGGCTAGGCCTTGATGGGTCGGTAATGAAGAAGCATTGCTCGACGTGCTTAGCCAGTACCCATGGCTCATTTTGCGCGGTGGGTTTCTTTGTCTTGGATTTGTTGGGCAAACGCATGGTGGATGTAGCTACCTCAGACCCTACGCTCTAAGTTCAAGCCTGGATGGTTAAAATAGTATAGCGGGGGCCCAGGGGACCGCCCACGTGTAGACCCGTCGGCCGTCCTAACCACTTCCAAGACATCGGGACAAGAGCGAGCGGCGTAGGCAACAGGCGAAGAGATCAAATACATACACAAGTGAGTATGTATGCAAGCTACCTTACAACAGTTCTCAGAGACATTCCATCTAAAAGAAATAGAAATATAGCAACGCCGTACGGCAAGATCCAAATATCCTAAATAGAGATAATAGTTTAGGATAGCTTCTCATACATCAAACATCAGAGTATCAGGCAGGAGCGGAAAACAAGATCCGAGTACGGATAAGAAGCAAATCGGCATAAGATGCCACATAAATAAACACATCCCGCCCACAGATCTCGCGGATCCCCATCGCTGGAATCTCTACACTGAGTGAGCGTTGCCAACATCATCTGTCTCCTCCACCCAGTATCCATCTTGCGAATACACCTATTCATCTGAATCAAACAATTTATCGTGTGAGACCCTAGGGGTACTCAACAAGTCTTTATGCCTCTAAAGGGGACATATACCTGGGGTGACGCAATTGCAGCAAAAAAAATAACTAACAAGTCTAGAGATACTCGCTAACCATCCGCCCAACCAATGATAGACGGATGTCCGTTAATTAGTAACAACAGTAATAAAAGTATAAAGTAACAGATCCATCCTCCTTCTCGCTTACCAACGAGAAAGCGGACGGACAACCCATCTGTTGGCAGTTTTATTAACCATTCCATGAGTATTGCACTATTTACTAGTCAGGTATTTAGTCAGATTTAAAGTGGTACTTTAGTTATACTTGTCTATGATCGAGAAACTGTGCTCCAAGTCATCCATAACCGCAGACACGGCTTTCAGAAAGATTTACCCTGCAGGGGTGCACAAATAGCAACACACACTCGATCAACCTCGGAAAAACCAAATCAAAACCCAACCAGGCATTCACAACAAAGCGATCACAGGATTCAGAAATATTTCAGGGGCCACCCCATTAAGCTACCCGCAACGAAGTTGGCTAGCTCCGAGACGGACCCAAGGTTTGCGTCAATGGCTGTAAACGACTGGGAACCCAAAAGTGTGACTGGGCTTGTCGATACCGCGAAAACACTCCGCATCCAAAACAGTACAGGTGCTCCACGCACAATCTTAAATAAAAAAGTAAAGCATGGCATAAGTACAGGATAGTAACAAATCCCCAAACTACTTTGTGGCCCCAAGAAATAGAAATGAATCAAGCTCTGGCTCAGGGGGGTCCACGGCCTCCCGGATGTGGATAGTGCGAATAGTCAAGGAACAATAATCAAGTACTTGGGGTTCTATGGGACACAAGTGAGCATGAAAAACCAAAAAGCAGATATTGCCCACCGATGCCTCTTTCATTAGTTATCCCATTACTACTCAGGTTAAGTTGTTTAGGTACCTCATTATACATCAGACACTCACATACCCTACACATGCTGTTCTACGACTCGCATGGCTCAAACAACTCCTGTAGTAATGGCTCATGGAATGGAGGAACAAGCTTCGGTGGGGTTTAAAAGTAAAGGTTATGCAGCACTTGGGATTCAATTTAATGCAATCGCGACTCAATGATGCAAGAATAAGACAGAGGAAATATGTACTATATGTATGCAAGCATGTGGTAGTGCTTGCTTGGCAGCTCAGTTGAAGCGAGAGACGGATCTGGGTAGTACTCCTAAGATTCCTGATATTTCCCCTGCTTGGCGTCTATCCAAAAGAAGAACCAAACAAACAATGGCCAACATAAATGAAGTGCACAAGCATATAGATAAAATGCGACAAGCAAACAAGCATGCCATGATGAATGATGCACAATTTACATGGCAATAATGTAGCATAGCATGGGTGAGGTGTGGGGTACAAGAATAAAGCGTTTTATTAAGTTTTAGTCATGTTTTGCTCCCATAACACTTGCTGTCCACTTAATATTTATATGATGCATGGTGCAATTCAGAACATGGAATGCATAGTTAGAACGGGCTCGTCGCACTGATCGATTTAGACATATTATTTGTCAAATTTGGAGTTGTGGATTTAAAGTTATTAAATAATTGAGGAAAGGCTTTTTTATTACATTTAAACAATTTCGAAAATTTAAATTAGTCAAACATTAATTTGGATGGCAGATTTGAAATCCTCACATTTTTCTAATTCAAAAACATATATTATTTGCCAAACTTGGTATTACCATTTAAAAGTTATTAATTTCTGGAGTTAAAATCATATTACACATTTCTGAAAACATTTTTATTAAACCAAAAAAGGGTCACAGACTTTTTATACGCATCCGAAGCTAGCCCATGTCACCGACAGGTGGGGCCTGGGCTGAGCTAGCGCAAACTGCGTGCGGTCTACTTTTCTTACCGCTCGTCTAGCTAGCCACAACCGCTGACAAGCGGGCCACGGCTGCCACGGGGCCACCGCGCGCGCGGTCCAGCCAGGGCGTGCCACGCGGCAGGGACAGGGGCTTGCTCATGCTGGCGCATTATATCTAGGGGCCTCTCTGTAAGGTTTGCACCGATGCAGACAAGTGGGCCAGGGTGGAGCGCGGGTTAAGAAAACAAAACGGCGCAGGGGTTATATGCAAAAGTGGCCGCGACACTGTTTTTCTTCCTCTGTTTGTCTGACGAAACTGATAGAGAACACGCGGCTGGCGGGACAGGGGATCGATCCCGTGACCTGGCGCTTGCGCACGGTGGCGGCTACCACTGCGGTGGGGCTGTTTTGGTGAGAGGAAACGCAGGCGCGGCCAGATAAGGCAAAAACGGCGAGAGGACGGTCCTTGACGACGGCGAGCGTGTTACACAGAAGGCGTTTGTCCGACGGTTTGGCGCGTACAGGAAGCAAAGACGAGCGGGAGGTTTTCTGGGGTTTTCGGGGGCTCACCGCGGTGGGGTTGGAGGAGCTGGATCGGGCTGGGAAGCGGAGAGTCACCGGAGAAGCAAGCGCACCGCCGGTTAGTGTTTCTCTCGGGCAACGTCGGCGTGCCGCGGGGGTGGGCTTCTCCTCCTCGACGCCGAACAGGGGGGACGCCGGGGACCTCGTGGCCTTCCTCGCCAACCTCGACGCCACGCCCGCCTCCTCGATCTGGTGTAAGAGTTGGATGCCGACGGTGGTGGCCGGAGGTGGAAGGGAAGGTCGGCAGGGGAGAAGGGAGGAAGGGGCTGCGGCGGCAGGCCCTGGGGAATCTGGGGTAGCGGCATGGTAGGCAAGGAGGTAGATATGCAGAGAGGAGAGGGGGGGTGCCGTGAGAGACTCAGAGTGGAAAATGGTGGCGTGGAGGCCACCTTTCCCTCCTCTCGCACGTGCTCGACGTGGCTTGGCAGAGGTGAGGGGCTGCAACTGGGGCCAGGGCGAGGTCAGGCAGGGCTGGCTCGTGTGTGGAGCCGGTTTGCAGCAAGAGAGAGAGAGAAAAACTGAGGGGAGGCTTGGGTTGCCATGGAGCTAGGGTTGGGGATCGGCTAGGGTTAGGAGGAGTGGATGGGGTAGATGGGGTGGGTCCCTGGCTGACACACACACATACAGAGAGAGAGAGAGAGGGAGAGAGAGCAGCTAGGGAGGTGCTCGGCATGGTGAGGGTAAGGTGGTTTGGCTTTGGGTTTTGAGAGAGGAATAAGGGAGAGAGGGTAGGGGTAGGGTCTTAGGGTTTTGGGTCTTGGTATGATCTAAACAAGATCATGCAAGGGTGTGGTGATGGCAAGGAGAGTTAGGTGAGAGAAGAGGTGGTGAGGTTAGGGTTTTAGGTGTTGCATGATCATGTGCAAGATCAAACATAAGGGGGTAAGATGGATATGGAGTGAGGTGAGGATCTTGATGCACATGGCAAGAAAAGAAAAACAAGGATCAAGATGAGGAGGTTGATTAAGAGAAAAAGAGGAGCTCAACAAAAGAAAAGATACACTCAAAATCAAAGGAAAACCAAAAGAGAAAATAAGATGGTGGTGATCTTGCATGGCCCATGCATGAATAGTAAATGCCATGTTTAATTTTGTGAAAACAAAATAAAGTCTCATGGCATTTATTCCCATGCATCCCTAAATTATGGAGACAAGGCCAAGCCAAAAGAATTTAAATGGATGTTTCATGTGGAGTAGATGGAGATGCTCAAATTTGAATATAATTTGGACTTGCTAGTGTGTATGTCCTACTAGGTGCTTAATAGCCTAAAAAATATCCCAACATGAGCTTACATTCAAAACAATCCATATGGAGGCTTGAAAAGGGTTCCACTCACATAGCATGTAAAGGTGCCCATGTGGCTCCACATATTAATAAGGTGAAAACATCATGATGCATATATGGGAGCATGTGTAATTAGAAGTGGATCCATCCCAACTCACATGAGCTAGAGGTAAAACCAATTAAAATGCAAAGCTCACATGTAGTAGGGTGGTGGAATTATGGGGTGGTGACAAGAAAGGTGGTGGAGTTAATAAAAGATATGCCCCCAACTCAACTTGGGCATCAAGCATTTATCAAGAACCAACTACAATGTAACAAGAGGCAAATACAATCAATAAATGCATATGAGATGAGAACCAAAAAAAGGGTTTTATATGATGCTCAAATGCAATGTGGCATGATGACATGAGCATGATATAATTATGATGCAACAATTATATGTAGGAAGTAGCATTTTATTATTAGACCATGTAGCATTATAGATGTTAGACAGATGGGATGCTACAACTCTCCCCCACTAAACAGGAATCTCGCCCCGAGATTCTAGGAAGAAGAAGAAGACACGAAGAGGGTAGGATACTTGGCACGGAGCTCATCCTCGCGTTCCCAAGTGGCTTCATCAACGGAATGGTGCGACCACTGTACCATACAGAACTTGATGGACTTGTTGCGAGTCCTTCTTTCTGCGACTTCTAGGATTTTTATGGGGTGTTCTTGATAAGACAGATCTTCTTGGAGATTGATGAGTTCATGGTCCATGGTCCTGCCGGGATCCTTGAAGCACTTCTTGAGTTGAGAGATATGGAAAACATCATGGACCTTGAGTTTTTCAGGGAGCTCAAGAGCATAAGCGACTTCTCCTCTTCTTCCACGAACTTTGAAAGGACCGATGTATCTAGGAGCCAGGTTTCCTTTGATACCAAAACGGTGTGTGCCTGTCATGGGAGTGACACGAAGGTAAACAAGATCACCAGGGACATATTCCATGTCCGTGTGTTTTCTGTTATAGTTGCTCTTCTGGCGACTTTGAGCAACCTTCAGGTTTTCAAGAATGATGTGAACCTTCTCCTCCGCTTGAGTTACAATGTCGGGACCAAACAATGTTCTTTCACCTGCGCCCGACCAACCAATCGGAGTTCTGCATTTGCGGCCATAGAGAACCTCAAATGGTACCATCTTTAGACTTTTCTGGAAGCTGTTGTTGTAAGAGAATTCAGCATAAGGAAGGCATTCTTCCCACTTCATGCCGAAAGAGATGACGCAAGCACGAAGCATATCTTCCAGAATCTGATTGATCCTTTCAACTTGTCCTTGCCACGGAGGGTGGTAAGCTGTGCTGAAGTTCAATTTTGTTCCCAAAGCATTTTGGAAACTTCCCCAGAACTTGGAAGTGAAGATGCTTCCACGGTCTGAGCTGATCTCAAGAGGAAACCCATACAGAGAGACAATTCTGTTGATATAGAGCTCAGCCAACTGAATTGCAGAAATTTTTTCCTTGACGGGAAAGAAGTGAGCCACTTTAGAAAGCCTGTCGATGACAACAAAGATTGCATTATTGCCCTTCTGTGACCTTGGAAAACCAGTTATGAAGTCCATCTCTACTTTCTCCCATTTCTATTCCGGAGGCTTCAATGGTTGTAGAAGACCGGAAGGTTTTTGATGGACAGCTTTAACTCTGCGGCAGACATCACACTCGGAGACATACTTGGCACAACATTGTTTCAACCCAGGCCACCAATATTGTGTGTTCAAGTCCATGTACATCTTAGTGCTACCAGGGTGGATAGAAAGAATAGAATCATGCGCCTCCTTAAGAACTTGCTCTCTCAAACCCGAGTCGTTCGAAACGAACATCCGGTGTTCAAAGAATAGAGCTCCTTGATCATCGATGTGGAAGGACTCATACCTCGGCAGCTGAATGTTGGAGATGATGTTTTTGGCGTAAGCATCACCTCGCTGACTAGCACGAATCTTTTCTTCCAAGAGAGGGGTTGCCAGAAGATTCAGAAGATACCCTTGATCCACAATTTCAAGGTTGAGGTGGCGGAATTCCTCGCACAAGAGAGGTTGTTGTTCTTCCACCATGCGGTTGTTGACATAAGCTTTTCGGCTGAGAGCATCGGCCATGACATTAGCTTTTCCCAGAGTGTAGTTGATTGTGAGATCGAAATCATTAATTGCTTCAATCCACCTCCTCTGACGAAGGTTGAGATCAGGTTGTGTGAAGATATTCTTCAGACTCTTGTGATCAGAAAAGATTTCACAACGGTTGCCAAGCAAGTAGTGCCTCCATACTTTCAAAGCAAAGACAACTGCTGCGAGTTCAAGGTCATGTGTTGGATAGTTGAGCTCATGAATTTTCAACTAACGAGAGGCATATGCAATGACTTACTTTTCTTGCATGAGTACCGCACCCAATCCTTGCAATGAGGCGTCACAAAATATCTGGAAAGGCTTTGATGTATCTGGAGGAATCAAGACTGGTGTGGAAGTGAGCTTCTCTTTGAGTGTTTCAAAGCTTGCTTGACATGCAGGAGACCAAAGGTATTTCTTTCCTTTCTTGAGGAGATTGGTAAGAGGCTTCGCAATCTTCGAGAAATTCTGAACGAAGCGACGGCAGTAACTAGCTAATTCAAGGAAACTCTGGACTTCTTTGACAATTTTGGGTGGAAGCCAGTCAACAATTGTCCGAACAGTTTCCGGGTTGACGGCAGTGCCCTTGGCAGAGATGACGTGACCAAGGTAGGTGACTTTAGGCAGCCAGAACTCACACTTGGAGAACTTTGCATACAGGCGGTTCTCACGAAGCTTGTTTAGGACACACAGAAGGTGTTCTTCATGTTCTTCCTTTGACTTAGAATAGACTAGGATGTCATCCAGATAGACCACAATGAACTTATCAAGATACTCCATGAAAACCGAGTTCATAAGCCTCGAGAAGGTGGCAGGTGCGTTGGTGAGACCGACAGACATGACCGTGTACTCATACAGGCCATAGCGGGTGGTGAAAGCTGTTTTGGGAACATCTTCCTTGCGAATCTTGATTTGATAATATCCACTTCTCAAGTCAAGCTTAGAGAAAACCACAGCTCCAGCTAGCTGATCAAAGAGACCATTAATCCGCGGAAGGGGATATTTATTCTTGATGGTTTTAGCATTGAGAGCCCAATAGTCAACACTAAGTCTATCAGTCTTGTCTCGCTTCTTCACAGAGATGGTTGTGCTACCCCAAGAAGAAGTACTGTGCTGAATGAAACCCAACTTCTCTTGTTCATCAAGCTGACGTTTGAGTTCAGCCAATTCAGCAGGACCCATTTTATAAGGCCGCTTGGAGATAGGAGCGGTTCCAGGTTCAAGCTTAATCACAAACTCGACCTCTCGGTTAGGAGGCATACCTGGTAACTCTTCAGGAAAAACCTTTGGGAACTCACGGACCACCGGAACACTCTGAATAGCTTCCATAGCATCATCATTCAGAGCCGCCAAAAATAAAAGCTTAATTGTAGGAGTCAGACTTGGGGAATAGACTATATGGGCTTCAGGAATTTTCAGAGAAACCGATCGTTCAGCACAATCAATCACAGCTGCATTTGCTGTTAACCAATCCATGCCCAAGATAACATCAATGTCAGAATTGCCCAGAATAATTAAGGAAGCCGGGAACGAAGAACCACCAATCTCAATTTGATTGCCATGGCTGATTTTGGAAGATGCCAGTGTTGCTCCAGGAGAAAGGACCATTAAACGTTTAGGGAGAGGATCCATTGCTAACTCATTCTCATTTGCAAACTTGTTAGAAACAAAAGAATGCGATGCACCAGAATCGAACAAAACCCGTGTAGGAACTGAGTTAACAGGAAGCATACCCATCACAACTCCAGGTGCATGCTCCGCTTGAGCGACGTTGACACAGTTGGCACGAGCAATAGTGGACCCGGGATTGGTGTTGATGTTGAGAGACCGAGGTGGAGGTGCACGAACCATAGAAGAACTTGCCGCAGGTCTTGGAGGTGGTGGTGGGAGAGCTTTGTTGTTCATGGGACAACTCCAGTGTTGATGCCCAGTGTTCCCACAGGTGTAACAAGCACCAGGTGGACGTGGAGCAGCGTAGCCAGGGACTCCACCAGGCGCTCCAGGGTATTTGTGGCTGTAGCCCCTAGGAGCCGCGGTGAAGGAGTTTGGTGGCCTTGCTGCGTAGCTTGGAGTTCTTGGTGGAGCCGGGAGCGACGGTGCGGTATTAGGAACCCACACGGGGCGCTTAGAAGGAGCTTTCATAGATGAAGAGCTTGCTACGTCACGGCTGTGCTTCATGGACTCCTCAAACACTTGCCTACTTGCTTCTTCCTGTAGAGCTGTATGTTGGAGTTCTAGAAAACACCTTGGCCTTGCATGAGTGATTGCATATTTGATAGATGCATTGAGCCCTTTCCTGAACCTCTTTTGCTTCTTCTTGTCATCAGAGATCTCATCGCCACCATACCGAGAAAGGTTCATGAAGTTTCTGATATAGGTATTGACATTGTCATTACCCTGCTTGAGGTTGAGAAACACTTCCTTCATCCTTTCCATGACAATTTCTGACAGGTATTGCTCTTTGAAAGCCCCAGTGAACTACTCCCAAGTAGGCTGAAAACCAGAGTGGTTTGCCTTGAGGTAATTCTCCCACCACAGAGTTGCGTCTCACTTCAAAAGGTGAGTGGCGCATTTTACCCATTCTTACTCTGGAACATCAGCAGTCATCAGCCAATCATCAGCGTCCAGTGGCTGATCAGACACCTCAAAGTGGGGTGGGTTGAACTTCAGAAAGCTTTTGATGTCTCCTTGCTTGGGAGGTGGAGGTAGCGGAACAAACTCATTCCTCCTGACACTTTCTTCAAAACGCTGCTGGTTCTGCTGCATTGCTCCCAAGGCATTAGCAATAGTTGCCAACACAGCCCCCAGTTCAGGTGGTATGTCCTCCTCAGAACGGCGTGGTGGTGCCATCCTAGGATTGATATAAAACTCAAGTCAGTATCATAATGGAGAATAATAATAATCCAAAATAGTACCAAAATGGAATTAACCAAGATTAAAGGATACAAATCACTAGGATGATATTAAAATATCAACAAAGTTCAAAGCACCTAGAAGATATTAAGCATATCACACACGACTGAACAAGGAGTGTGGTACACAAATCTATCAAAGAAAAAGTTTCCGCAAATTTTGGCATTAAAATACCACTATATGCGCAAAACCACTTAACGAATAAAGATTAGTAACTCTACCAATTCAATATACAAGAGCGAATGATAAAAGTAGTGGTATGGTCGCGACTCCATCCCGCACTCAAATCATTACTCCGCACATGAATAAGTAAAACAGATATCCCCACTTCCTTTCTTCTTAAGATGAACCTAAAGATTAGCAACTACGAAAACAAACACCCCTAACAAGATAGCGTCGGATATCAAAGAGTAAGATAGATCGCGCTGATATACAACGAATCAGATAGATCGCGTTGGTTTACAAAGGCCTGTCGGTATGGAATGTACCAACAGTTGATAACCAAAAGGCAGATAGCGATAGCAAGTTGGATGCAACAGATAGACAAGGAATTCACACACACACACACAACCTATGGTACTACGGAACCCAGAACACGTGAATCCTAGTTTGAATTATTAGAAGAGGATTGAAAACGTTACACTTCCTTACCAGAAATGGGTGGGTGGGTGGGTAAGAAGAAAAATGGAAGCAGTCCTACTCTCATGTTTTTGTTTTTCCCTAGTATACATAGCTACCAAAAATATTTGCTAGACTGACAACGACCATTTGGCTGAGACCCTAAAAGGCGGGATGGCTCTGATACCAATTGTAACTACCTCGGACCCTACGCTCTAAGTTCAAGCCTGGATGAAACGGAAGTGGTTAAAATAGTACAGCGGGGGCCCAGAGGACCGCCCACGTGTAAACCTGTCGGCCGTCCTAACCACTTCCAAGACATCGGGACAAGAGCGAGCGGCGTAGGCAACAGGCGAAGATATCAAATACATACACAAGTGAGTATGTATGCAAGCTACCTTACAACAGTTCTCAGAGCCATCCCATCTAAAAGAAATAGAAATATAGCAACGCCATACGGCAAGATCCAAATATCCTAGATAGAGATAATAGTTTAGGATAGCTCCTCATACATCAAACATCAGAGTATCAGGTGGAAGCGGAAAACAAGATCTGAGTATGGATAAGAAGCAAATCGGCATAAGATGCCACATAAATAAACACATCCCGCCCACAGATCTCGCGGATCCCCATCCCCGGAATCTCTACACCGAGTGATCGTTGCCAACATCATCTGTCTCCTCCACCCAGTAACCATCTTGCGAATACACCTGTTCATCTGAATCAAACAATTTATCGTGTGAGACCCTAGGGGTACTCAGCAAGTCTTTATGCCTCTAAAGTGGACATATACCTAGGGTGACGCAATTGTAGCAAAAAATAATAATAACTAACAAGTCTAGAGATACTCGCTAACCATCCGCCCAACCAATGATAGACGGATGTCCGTTAATTAGTAACAACAGTTATAACAGTATAAAGTAACAGATCCATCCTCCTTCTCGCTTACCAACGTGAAAGCGGACAAACAACCCATCCGTTGGCAGTTTTATTAACCATTCCATGAGTATTGCACTATTTACTAGTCAGGTATTTAGTCAGATTTAAAGCGGTACTTTAGTTATACTTTTCTATGATCGAGAAACTATGCTCCAAGTCGTCCATAACCGCGGACACGGCTTTAAGAAAGATTTACCCATGCAGGGGTGCACAAATAGCAACACACACTCGATCAACCTCGAAAAAACCAAATCAAAACCCAACGAGGCATTCACGACAAAGAGATCAGAGGATTCAGAAATATTTCAGGGGGCCACCCCATTAAGCTACCCGTAGCGAAGTTGGCCGGCTCCGAGACGGACACAAGGTTTGCGTCAATGGCTGTAAACGACTGGGAACCCGAAAGTGTGACTGGGCTTGTCGATACCGCGAAAACAGTCCCCATCCAAAATAGTACAGGTGCTCCACACACAATCGAAAATAAAACAGTAAAGCATGGCATAAGTGCAGGATAGTAACAAAGCCCCAAACTACTTTGTGGCCCCAAGAAATAGAAATGAATCAAGCTGTAGCTCAGGGGGGTCCACGGCCTCCTAGATGTGGATAGTGCGAATAGTCAAGGAACAGGAATCAAGTACTTGGGGTCCTACGGGACACAAGTGAGCATGAAAAACCAAAAAGAAGATATTGCCCATCGGTGCCTCTTTCATTAGTTATCCCATTACTACTCAGGTTAAGTTGTTTAGGTACCTCGTTATCCATCAGGCACTCACATACCCTACACATGTTGTTCTACGACTCGCATGGCTCAAACAACTCCTATAGTAATGGCTCATGGGATGGAGGAACAAGCTTCGGTGGGGTTTAAAAGTAAAGGCTATGCAGTACTTGGGATTCAATTTAATGCAATCGCGACTCACTGATGCAAGAATAAGACAGAGGCAATAGGTATTATATGTATGCAAGCATGTGGTAGTGCTTGCCTGGCAGCTCAGTTGAAGCGAGAGATGGATCTAGGTAGTACTCCTGGGATTCCTGATATTTCCCCTGCTCGGCGTCTATCCGAAAGAAGAACCAAACAAACAAGGGCCAACATAAATGAAGTGCACAAGCATATAGATAAAATGCGACAAGGAAACAAGCATGCCATGATGAATGACGCACAATTTACATGGCAATAATGTAGCATGGCATGGGTGAGGTGTGGGGTACAAGAATAAAGCGTTTTATTAAGTTTTAGTCATGTTTTGCTCCCATAACACTTGCTGTCCACTTAATATTTATATGATGCATGGTGCAATTCAGAATATGGAATGCATAGTTAGAACGGGCTTGTCGTGCTGATCGATTTAGACATATTATTTGTCAAATTTGGAGTTGTGGATTTAAAGTTATTAATTAATTGAGAAAAGCATTTTTATTACATTTAAACAATTTCGAAAATTTCAATTACTCAAACATTAATTTGGATGGCAGATTTGAAATCCTCACATTTTTCTAATTCAAAAACATATATTTTTTGTCAAATTTGGAATTACCATTTAAAAGTTATTAATTTCTGGAGTTAAAATCATATTAAACATTTCTGAAAACATTTTTATTAAACCGAAAAAGGGTCACAGACTTTTTATACGCATCCGAAGCTAGCCCATGTCACCGACAGGTGGGGCCTGGGCTGAGCTGGCGCAAACTGCGCGCGGTCTACTTTTCTTACCGCTCGTCTAGCTAGCCACAACCGTTGACAAGCGGGCCACCGCGTGCGGTCCAGCCAGGGCGTGCCACGCGGCAGGGATAGGGGCTTGCTCGTGCTGGCGCATTATATCCAGGGGCCTCTCTGTAAGGTTTGCACTGAGGCAAACAGGTGGGCCAGGGTGGAGCACGGGTTAAGAAAACAAAACGGCGCAGGGGTTATATGCAAAATTGGCCGCGACACTGTTTTTCTTCCTCTGTTTGTCTGACGAAACTGACAGAGAACGCGTGGCTGGCGGGACGGGGGATCGATCCCGTGACCTGGCGCTTACGCACGGCAGCAACTACCGCTGCGGTGGGGCTGTTTTGGTGAGAGGAAACGCAGGCGCGGCCAGATAAGGCGAAAACAGCGAGAGGACGGTCCTTGACGACGGCGAGCGCGTTGCACAGAAGGCGTTCGTCCGGCGGTTTGGCGCGTACAGGAAGCAAAGACAAGCGGGAGGTTGTCTGGGGTTTTCGGGGGCTCACCGCGGTGGGGTTGGAGGAGCTGGATCGGTGCGGGAAGTAGAGAGTCGCTGGAGAAGCAGGCGCACCGCCGGTTAGCGTTTCTCTCGGGCGATGTCGGCGTGCCGTGGGGGTGGGCTTCCCCTCCTTGACGCCGTGAACAGGGGGAACGCCGGGGTCCTCGTGGCCTTCCTCGACAACCTCGACGCCATGCCCGCCTCCTCGATCTGGTGTAAGAGGTGGATGCCGATGGTGGTGGCCGGAGGTGGAAGGGAAGGTGGGCAGGGGAGAAGGGAGGAAGGGGCTGCGGCGGCAGGCCCTAGGGGAATCTGGGGTAGTGGCACGGTAGGGGAGGAGGTAGATATGCAGAGGGGAGAGGGGGGTGCCGTGATAGACTCGGAGTGGAAAAAGGTGGCGTGGTGGCCACCTTTCCCTCCTCTCGCACGTGCTCGACATGGCTCGGCAGAGGTGAGGGGCTGCAGCTGGGGCCAGGGCGAGGTCAGGCAGGGCTGGCTCGTGTGTGGAGCCGGTTTGCAGCGAGAGAGAGAGAGAGAAAAAAACCGAGGGGAGGCTCGGGGTGGCATGGAGCTAGGGTTGGGGATCGGCTAGGGTTAGGAGGAGTGGATGGGGTAGATGGGGTGGGTCCCTGGCTGACAGAGACAGAGGGAGAGAGGGAGAGAGCAGCTAGGGAGGTGCTCGACATGGTGAGGGTAAGGTGGTTAGGGTTTGGGTTTAGAGAGAGGAATTAGGGAGAGAGGGTAGGGGTAGGGTCTTAGGGTTTTGGGGTCTTGGTATGATCTAAACAAGATCATGCAAGGGTGTGGTGATGGCAAGGAGAGTGAGGTGAGAGAAGAGGTGGTGAGGTTAGGGTTTTAGGTGTTGCATGATCATGTGCAAGATCAAACATAAGGGGGAAACATGGATATGGAGTGAGGTGAGGATCTTGATGCACATGGCAAGAAAAGAAAAACAAGGATCAAGATGAGGAGGTTGAGTAAGAGAAAAAGGGGAGCTCCACAAAAGAAAAGATAGACTCAAAATCAAAGGAAAACCAAAAGAGAAATAAGATGGTGGTGATCTTGCATGGCCCATGCATGAATAGTAAATGCCATGTTTAATTTTGTGAAAACAAAATAAAGTCTCATGGCATTTATTCCCATGCATCCCTAAATTATGGAGACAAGGCCAATCCAAAAGAATTTAAATGGATGTTCCATGTGGAGTAGATGGAGATGCTCAAATTTGAATATAATTTGGACTTGCTCGTGTGTATGTCCCACTAGGTGCTTAATAGCCACAAAAATATCCCAACATGAGCATACATTCGAAACAATCCATATGGAGGCTTGAAAAGGGTTCCACTCACATAGCATGCAAAGGTGGACATGTGGCTCCACATATTAATAAGGTGAAAACATCATGATGCATATATGGGAGCATGTGTAATTAGAAGTGGATCCATCCCAACTCACATCAGCTAGAGGTAAAACCAATTAAAATGCAAATCTCACATGTAGTAGGGTGGTGGAATTATGGGGTGGTGACAAGAAAGGTGGTGGATTTAATAAAAGATATGCCCCCAACTCAACTTGGGCATCAAGCATTTATCAAGTACCAACTACAATGTAACAAGAGGCAAATACAATCAATAAATGCATATGAGATAAGAACCAAAAGAAAAAGGGTTTTATATGATGCTCAAATGCAATGTGGCATGATGACATGAGCATGATATAATTATGATGCAAGAATTATATGTAGGAAGTAGCATTGTATTATTAGACCATGTAGCATTATAGATGTTAGACAGATGGGATGCTACAGTGGATACTCGTCTTCTTTTCTGACATTTGTAGCCCATGTGACACGGAACATCGGTAGCTTCTCCCCGACGTAGTCGAGCTCCCAAATTTCCTCGATCCTTTCGTAGTAACTTTTCTTCTCTTCACCCGTGTAAGATTCCATCGTCACACCTGAGTTCTGATAATCGCTTCATTTGTCTCTCTCCTCCGTGTAGAATGTGTAACCACTGATGTCGTATGCTTGATAAGTCATGAGGTTTGGCGCGGGCCCGTAAGACAAGGCCACTGTGATTCTGTCCGCGACGCATGTCATTGGCGGGGGATTGGCATCAATCTGGTCTTTGCACTAGTGCGTGAAAGAGGAGTTGTGCGCTCTAAATACCTCTTCTTCCATCATCGGACTATTAGCATTGTTCTTGATCATGGTTTTGTGTTTTTCTACCCAAGGCGTGACATCGTCCATGTGCTGTAGAGATACTAAGTGGGCCCTGTCAAAGTCGGCTCTCCTATCAGACGGATCCACGTCCATTTCCTTCTTGTCGGAGCGGTGGCCTACTCCCTCAAACCTGCCGAGGTGCTTGTTCGTGGGCAAACCAATCGAATGTGGGTTTTCCTCGTTTAGATAATTCTTGCAAAAAGAGACGCACTCCTCGGTGAGAAAGCCCTGGACGATGCTTCCATCCGGATGTGCCTTGTTATGGACGTATCCTTTGATGATCCCGTTCATTCTTTCTAATGCCATCATGTTTTGAAGGAACAAAGGCCTGAGATCCTCGATATCGTCCACTATATGCAGCAGCAGGTGGAGCATGATGTCGAAGAATGCGGGCGGGAAGTACATCTCCATCTCGGATATGATGGTGACTATCTCTTCCTGTAGCCTCCCGAGTTTCTTGACGGTTATCGACTTCCGAGTGATGATGTCGAAGAAGTTACAGACGCTAGTCAGCATTGCACGGACGTGTGGTTCCATGATCCCTCGGATTGCAACCGGAAGTATCTGCGTCATCATGATGTGAGAGTCATGAGACTTCATCCCGCTGAAGATGCCTTTCGTCGGGTCCAGCCATCTACGTATCAGCCCCGCGTAGCCTAAGGGATACTTGGTTTCGAGGAGGCAACCGATCATCTGTTCGAGCTCGTTAGGATATAGAGTGAAGCAGGAGGGACGCGGGGTTTCACTCTTCTTTGCCCTTTTTCCCTTAGGATCTTCCGTCTCCTCCTCAACTAGCTCCTTCCCCGCCCTTTTGCGCTTGCGGTCGTTTGTCTCCTCCTCAACCCTAGAAGAAGTCAGGGGGTGAAGCTCTTCTCTGATATTCAGGGCCTTCAAGTCGTGTCTTGCTTTTAGCCCGTCTTTGGTCCTATCTGGCATGTTGAGCAGAGTGCCAAGCAAGCTTTCACACACGTTCTTTGTGATATGAATGACATCATGGCTATGAGGCGTACCGAGGATCTTCCAGTATGGCAAGTCCAAAACACGGACCTCCTTTTCCGTACCCCCATGAGCGGGCTGTGTTCCTTTTCCTTCTTCTTATCTCCTCGCTTTCGGTTATTCTTCTTTATCTTACCCAACGGAGGGCACTATTTCCAGCTTTTCAATAAAGCATCGATCTCCTCGCCACTGCGCTTAGGCGGAGGTACTTCGAGCTCATCCTTGCCGTTGAATAGATCTCCACGCTTCCTCCACGAGTCATTCTCGGGTAGCCACATCCGAGTCCTCATGTAGAAGGTTTTCAAAGACCCGGGATCCTTACCCAACTGAAGAAACAACGTCCTTTCCATGCACCTCACACAAGCCTTGTGTCCGTGGCATACCTGGCACGCGATATATCCGTATCCGAGATAGTCCTGCACCGTTGTGATCAGCGCTGCTTTCAGACGGAAAGGTTGTTGGAGGTGAGCGTCCCATGTTTCTACCCCTTCGTCCCACAACATGGCTAGCTCCTCCTTCAATAGCTCAAGATAAAGGTTGATATCGCTCCCTGGCTGCGTCGGCCCTTGGATTAGCATGCTAATGTGTATGTACTTCTTCTTCAGGCATAGCCATGGGAGGAGGTTGTACATCCATACAAACAATGGCCAAGTGATGTGCTTGCTGCTCTGGTTCCCGAACGGATTGAGTCCGTCGGTGCTTGCACCCAATCTGATGTTCCTTGGTTCTTTCCCAAAATCTTCGTACTCATCGTCTAATCCTTTCCACTGGTTTGCATCCAAAGGGTGCGGCAACACTGGGTTTTCAACCCGCACTGGATCGTTCATCACCGCCTCCTTCATTTCCGCTTGCCAGCGCATGAGCTTCGCTTCCTTGGGGTCTGCGAAGTACCGCTAGAGACAGGGCCTGAGCGGGAAGTACCACACAACTTTTCGAGGAGCTTTTCTCGTCCCTCTCGTGTATCGAGGCTCACCGCACCTTGGCCACGCGATCAAGTCCTTGTGCTTGTTTCGATACATCACGCAGTCACTGATGCATGCGTGGTATTTTTCGTGCGGTAAATCGAGAGGGCACACCACTTTCTTGGCCTCCTGTAGGCTACCTGCCAACGTGTTATCTTTAGGTAAGTGCTTCTTCAAGTATCGGAAGAGGTCGTCTGCGCTTGCGTCGTTCCATCCGTATTTTTCCTTCATCTCTAAAAGATCGAGAGTTACTCTCAAGCGGGTCTCCTCCGGCCCACGACCTGCGTCGTACAACAGAGTTCTCGAGTCTATCTCAAGTTGATCCAGCTTAGACTTCCGTCTACCGGCGAATCTAGGGTCGGTCGATTCGTTGCCAATAAGAATTTCCTGAAGATGAGGGTCGTGCACGGCTGTGGTTAGCAGGGTATTACTACTCCTGTCCTCATCGTCCGCATGTTCTTCTTCTTCCCGACCTTGTTCATCACCGTCGTCATCGTGTGTGACATCCTGTTCTTATCCCTCCGCATCCTCTTCATTTTCGTGCTGAACGTCATCCTCTTCCTCATGGTCATTTTCATCATCCATCCACTGAGTGTAGACCTCCATGAAACTATACCTAAGCAGGTGCTCATTCACCGTGCGTTACAAGGGGTCAAACAATGACGATACTTTGCATTTTCGACACAGACATTTTATTTCCATGCGGTTATTTTGATACATGTCGGCAGTCGCGCATTCCACGTATCTATCCATGTCTCTTTCCTTCATCTCGATTACCATCATCGCCTGCACGATAAGAGAATAGATTATAACCATCGGCTCGGCTTTCACGGAAAAATTCGGCATGACCTTTGCTAAAAATGGTCTCGCCAGTGTGCCAGAAATTCATCGGAATGGAAGTTAATCGACATTCCGGCAAAACATTGGCAACTCATTGTACATGCACATTCCACCTGCAAAACAACACAAAAAAGGTCCACATATGCGTGCAACCACTTTTCACCATCACAAGTGACATCACCACAGTGACTTGGAGCCAACTCATGCACACATTCCACCACATTATACCTATTAGTTCACGTGAGGTCAAGAGCACCGGAGAGACGCCAAACGTCGACCGAAGAGAGTGTGTGTGTGTTGTCGGGACCTTATGCTCGAGATCTAGATCTACCAATAGAGAAAAGTGGAAAAGGTGGTGGATAGAGATCTAGATCTAGATCTTGCTAGGTAGATCTAGTAATGCATGCGACGGGAGCGACATATCCTCAAATATATCAAACTTGGTTGGTTGAATTAGCTAAAATGGGTGGGGAGAAGTGGGGGAATGAGCTAGCAAACTTGGGGTTGAGTTTCCATGAAAAGTGAGCTAGTGGTGAGTGAGGAGGTGTTGATAGGTGGCTGGTTCGAGCTGGTAATAAATCCCAGGTTACCACCAGCGGAAACAGCAAAGGCGCCGGCGGTAATAACACGGCCCAGTGCCCACCCGACTCCACATCATCCCCGGCGAGCGTATAAGAATTCGACGGTGGTATGTGCACCTATCCCCGGCGCGTGCAGGCCGTTTCGCCAGCGGTGAGTGGCGGCCCATCTGGGGGGCACGCGGCCCACACTATCCCTGGCGAGCTCGGGCCTGGTTCATCGGCGCTCCTTCTTCTAGCCCTGGCGTGCAAAGCCAGTTTTGCCGGCGGTAAGTGGCGCCCCATCCGGGGTGCACGCGGCCCACCCTATCCCTAGCGTGCACGTGACGAGTTCGCCGGCGGTACGTGTCATAGCCCCGGCGTGACAAGTGTGTTTTGCCGGTGGTAACCGTACGCAGGTCTGGAAGCCCTTACCACCGGCGAGCACGTTCCCACTTCGCCGGCGGTAAGGGGTGCTGCTATAAGATTTTCTCTAGTAGTGTATACAGCCAGATCAAAATTGTCCTGCCATATAGTTGGTCGTCAAACCTTCTAGAACCTCGAGGTAAATTTTCCGAAATAGGCATCAAAAACTAAATGCCCAAACTATACGTCCGGAATTTTTATTCCTGCCGTATAGTTGGTCGTCAAACCTTGAGTATCATGGAAAATAAATTTGAAAGCATCGATATCTATATGGCCGGAACTATACGGCCAGAATTTTTATTCCCGCCGTATAGTTGGTCGATAAACCTTCTGTACCTAAGAAAGAAAATTTGTCGATGTCAAAGATATCTATATGGACCAAACTATACGGCCGACATTTTTATTCCCACCGTATAGTTGGTCGTTAAACCTTCATTAGATATCAAAATATTTCTATTTCTTCGAGAATTCTTTCTTATCCCAAAACTTAGCAAAACACCTTGCGTTTGACAGAAAAATCACAGTAAAAATTGTTGACCAACAACAGCATGTACAGAGTAGGATTTTTAGTACTACCGAACTTCTTCTCCTGAACTAGAGATTCACTTTTTAATCTGGACAAAATGATTAAGCTAGGTTTTGTAGATAAACTCAAACTTTTATTTTTATACTTATTCTACCCTTCTTCAATCGATATTTCTACTACTTTTTGACAGCTGCATTTTCACGGGCGCGCTTCCGCAAGAATGTCTGTGAAAAACTTGAAGGAATGCAAAGAAAATTTTATTATTGAATTTACTTTATTAATATGAATGGTTGACTCCCATTAAGCACTTTATTAATAATGGTTGAAAATTGCAATGCCTTGGGTTGCCCCTTATCAAAGGCACTTGCCATATGAACTTGTTTTGCTGGTAGAATATATCTTTGTCCTGCTTCTAGCTTTCTGGGAAAATACTAGATGATTTCAGCATCATAAACATTGAAGATTATTTCCCCTCAGCAAAATCAATTGACGCTCCTGCAGTGCTAAGGAACGGTCTTCCAAGTATTATGGATAATTTTTCATCCTCTGACATTTCAAGAATAATAAAATTAGTGGGAATAACATGCTCATCTATTCTAAGTAGAACATACTCAATAATACCAATGGGTTGTTTAGTGGACTTGTCAGCCATCTGTGAAGTGATAGTAGTAGTGCAATACTCCCCTAATCCTAACCTTTTATACAGGGAATATGGCATTACACTAACTCCTGCACCTAAATCACACAAAGCATTGTGAATGTATGTTTTGCTAATTGAGCATGAAATAGTTGGTATACCGGGATCTCCCGATTTAGACAATAGCTTCTCATTAGCAGGATAACTAGTCACCATGGCAACAGTTTCAGTTATTTCTTTCTATCTACCAAGAATATCACGGAGGAATTTAGGATAGGTAGGAACTTTTATTGCATCCGCAAATGGAATTTCTAGACAAAGATCACCAAGTGCCTTTTTGAAAGAATCATAGATTACCTGATCTGATGCTTTCTTTTTTCGATCTGGATAAGGAAGCTTTTGCTCACCTATCTTATTCTTGTCTTTTACCTTTTGTGGGGGATCAGACTCTTTTGTTGCTTTCTTTTCTTGTTGCTTGCCGCTTTTCTTATTTTCTACTACAACAACTTCATCTTCATTCCTATTAACTACAGTTTTGGGGTTCAGTGCGAGTTACAACGACCATAAGCCCCAATACAGGTCTGAGAGTTATGACCAAAAACATGTCATGTTCGTGCTTCATGGATGTTTAAATGAGCTATTGCCCACATTTTTGGTGTTCCACGGTGATTTGAAACAACAATAAGACCCGATTTGAGAGTTATGACCAAAAACTCGTCATTTTTGCGCTTTATGGCTATTTTCATGAGCTATTCCCCACAGTTTTGGGGTTTCATACCGATTTTACAACGACCATAAGACCCGATACATGTTTGAGTGAAATGACCAAAAAATCACCATTTCGTGTTTTATTGCTGTTTTCACGAGCTATTGCCCATATTTTTGGGGTTCTAGGGTGATTTACAACGACCGTAAGACGCCCTACATGTTTGAGAGTTATGACCAAAAACTCGTCGTTTGTGCGCTTTATGGCTGTTTTCATGAGCTATTGCCCACAGTTTTGTGGGTTTCATACCGATTTTACAACGACCGTAAGACACAATACACGTTTGAGAGGTATGACCAAAAACTCGTCGTTTTCGCGCTTTATTGCCATTTTCATCAGCTATTGCCCATAGTTTGGTGATTCTAGGGCGATTTACAACGATAGTAAGACTAGATACATGTTTGAGAGTTATGATAAAAAAGCTCGTAGTTTTCACGTTTGATGGTTATTTTCATGAGCTATTGTCCATAGTTTTGGGGTTCCACGACGATTTACAACGACAGTAAGACCCGATACATGTTTGAGAGTTATGACCAAAAACTTGTTGTTTTCATGCTTTACGGCCGTTTTCGTGAGCTATTGCACATACTTTTGGGGTTGTAGGTCGATTGTCAATGACCATATGACCCGATACATGATTGAGAATTATGACCAAAAACTCATCGTTTTCGTGCTTTATGGCCGTTTTCGTGAGCGCCCATAGTTTTGGGGTTCTAGGGCGATTAACAATGATAGTAAGACTAGATACATGTTTGAGAGATATGACCAAAAACTCGTTGGTTTCGCCATTTATTGCTATTTTCATGAGCTATTGCCCACAGTTTGAGGGTTCTAGGGCAATTTACAACGATAGTATTATTATATTCATGTTTGAGAGATATGTTCAAAAACTCGTAGTTTTCACATTTTATGGTTATTTTCATGACCTATTGCCCATAGTTTTGGGGTTCCAGGTTGATTTACAACGATAGTAAGACCCGATACATGTTTGATAGTTATGACCAAAAAGTCATCGTTTTCGTGCTTGACAGCCGTTTTCGTGAGCAATTTCCCATACTTTTGGGGTTGTAGGGCAATTTTTAAGGACCATAAGACCCGATTCATGATTCAGTGAAATGACCAAAAATCGTCGTTTTCGCGCTTTACGGCCGTTTTCGTGAGCTATTTTGCCACTAGTTTTCGGGTTCCAAGGCGATTTACAATGGCCGCAAGAGCCGATACATGTTTGAGAGTTATGACAAAAAACTCGTTGTTTTCGCGCTTTATGGATTTTTTCATTAGCTATTGCCCACAGTTTGGGGGTTCTAGGGCAATTTACAACGATAGTAAGATTATATTCATGTTTGTGAGATATTTTCAAAAACTCGTAGTTTTCACATTTTATGGCTGTTTTCATGAGCTATTACCCATAGTTATGGGGTTCCAGGACGATTTACAACGATAGTAAGACCCGATACATGTTTGATAGTTATGACCAAAAACTCGTCATTTTCGTGCTTGACTGCCGTTTTCGTGAGCTATTGTCCTTACTTTTGGGGTTGTAGGGCGATTTTCAACGACCGTAAGACCCGATACATGATTGAGTGAAATGACCAAAATCGTCGTTTTCTCGCTGTACGGCCGTTTTCGTGAGCTATTTTGCCCTCAGTTTTGGGGTTCCAGGGCAATTTACAATGGCCGTAAGAGCCGATACATGTTTGAGAGTTATGACAAAAAACTCGTTGTTTTCGCGCTTTATGGATTTTTTCATTAGCTATTGCCCACAATTTTGGGGTTCTAGGGCGATTTACAACGACCATAAGACACGATACAGTTTGAGAGTTTTGACAAAAAATATGTCGTTTTCGCACTTCATGGCCATTTTCATGAACTATTGCCCAAAGTTTTGGGGTTCTATGGCGATTTACAACAACTGTAAGACCCGGTAAATGTTTGAGAGTTATGACCAAAAACTCGTCGTTTTCGCACTTTATTGCCATTTTCATCAGCTATTTCTCACAGTTTGAGGGTTCAAGGGCAATTTACAATGACAATCAGACTAGATACAGGTTTGAGTGATATGATAAAAAAACTTGTAGTTTTCACGTTTTATGGCTATTTTCATGAGCAATTGTCCATAGTTTTGGGGTTCCAGGACGATTTACAATGATAGTAATACCCGATACATGTTTGATAGTTATGACCAAAAACTCGTCGTTTCGTGCTTGACGGCCGTTTTCGTGAGCTATTGCCCATATTGGTCATCGGATTATCTCATAATGGTCATTGTATCAAGAAGAGAAGATCACCTTTTACGAGGATATCCCCCAAGCGTGGGTATTAACCTATGAAGTTGGACCCTTTTGCTAAGTTACACATGAAGCAATAAATTCCCCATGGTCGCAAAGGACCTCAATGGGAAAGGCCATGACCTACTAAGATATTTCGAAACAGACATCTAGACTAAGTTCATAATTTGAGTTCAATCCTAATTGAGCTTCCACTAAAATTGTCATCCCTAGACGATTTTACTGATCAAACGATCCTAATCCGCTAAACCACCCCGGATCGTCAAGGCCGGCAATGCAGTTTTAAAGGTAGACATTCCCCAGTGTTAATCACATCAACCATGTGACTCATGATCGACCTTGCGGTGTATTGTGTTCCGAAGCCATGTCTACACATGCTAGGCTCGCCAAATCTAACTTTTGTGTATTTGAAGTGCAACATGGCTTACACCCACTGTATGCAAACATATATATGTCTAGCGCCCGATCGTCACTACCGGCTTCATAATGGCAAACTTTCTTGGTGGTGCACACACAAGGGGAACACTATCATTGGAATATTTAGGGATTATCTTATTTTCTATTGTTGACTATCTTAATACTAGCATACAATAAGATGAATAATAGGTATCAACATCACATATATATTGTGATATGATATAGTCCTTCTTCTTGAGCCTTGATCTCCATCGAGCGCTGCGGCATGATCTCCATCTTGCCCCTGGTTTGACGCCAAGTCCACGATGCCACCAGCAGGTCATCCATCGGAATGATGGTTATTACCATATTACTTAGTAACATAAAATTAAACTAATTTACCTTCGTAACGACCAATACAATATCATAATACAAGCCCTCCTGCAAAATAAAGTTAGACGCCTCTACTTTATCTATTGCAAGTTTTATGTTGTTGTTAGGGCTTTCGCAATAGAACCGTTTCTAATCTACGAACTTTCCAACCACAACATGGATCCAAAAGTTGTATCTACTACACCCCTTTCGAGGCCCTCCGTTGTAAATGCTATATCAACTATTGAGTGAGAGACAGACACCCGCTAGCCACTTATACGGTACAAGCCGTATGTTGAGCGTAGAACCAGTCTCACGTATGAATATGCGTAAGGTCGGTCCGGGCTTCTTCATCAAACTATACTGTGATATAAGCAAGTACACGTTTGAGGGTAACAACTAAGGGATCAATGCCGCACAATACTTATGCATACTTGCCGTACATCACTCCTACACATAGATCGGCTCTGATACCACTGAAGGGTTCCGTAGTAGAAAACAAAAAAATTCCTACGTTGGAACTCCTTAATGCCCAAGAGCTATCTATGTAGTAATGCAATAACGACTGGAGTATATACAATACATACCCTTGTAGAACATACGCGATTAACATTCCGAGGGGAACGTGGTTGAACTAGTCGAACTCGTAGCCAACCACAAAGTCACGAAGATCCACGCAGGTCACCCCTTGCTCCTTCATCGTGAAGTAGCTCCGGTTCACGACATCCAAGGTTCCTCAAGTGAGGCCCCTCGTGGTTTCGTACACATACGGTGTATGATGATGACCTCCGACTCCTTGATCTGCCGGGAGTGCGGAAGTAGATCTCCGGCTTATAATCCCTGCAACACAATGGTGTGTTGTAGGTGCGTCGTCTCTTGTGCAAACATTCCTTTCTTGGGACCGTGCCAACAGGTGGAGACAACTATGAAGAGAGAGAGAGAGGGAGGAATTCTCTAAGGAAAATGCCTTAGAGAACATCTAAAATTGTGTGTTTAATCCCACCCATGGGCACCCCTTTATATAGGGGGGGAGGTGTGCCCTCGTTTTTGGGATTCCCATGTGGGACTATTCAAGGGAGAGAGGGGGAGGCGCATGGGCCTCACGGGCCTGCCGGCCAGGGGTGGGCCCCACCCTGCGCACAACCCTTGGCTGTCCGGGTGGGCCCCCTTGAGGCAGCTAGGCCTTGGCCCTTGGCCCTTCCCTCTTACGGTTTTCCCTCATGGGCCCTTTAGTGGAATACCCTTTCAAATTAAATTTTAATACTATATTTAATATTAATTACATTAATTAACATGTAAATACATATTACAAAATCCGATTTGACCCAAAACACCTTTCGGTTCCCTTTCGATTTCCTTCGAAAGACTTTAGAACTTTCCTGTAATGATTCCGGTTCTCTCACAGAACTTTTCCGAGTTCCTTTTCTCTTTCATATGGTGATTCCAACTTACAGAGGATCTCTAGCTCATCATACCCTTAAGTGTATTTCCCAACGGCTCGGGAATGGCACATACATGATCCCCATCAATGATCAATAGTGCGACCGGGATGCCCATAATGACCCATGTGTATTCCATGATGATACAGTCGTTTGAACCGTAAACGAAGTTTCCCATTCCCTTTGCCACTTGATACCTAGTTCACCCGAGATTTGATCTACAGTAACTCAATACCTTCGTTCGATCTCGTTACCGATGAAATTGTTTTCTCGTTCCCATGTTGTTGCATTCCGTGACCCAGTCACATGCTTGCAAGCTTCGTTAATGCAACATCACCTTGATGGCCACAAATTTTATTTGTCCGTTACATGGATGGCCAAATCATGGTCTTGATATGTACTAAACTACACGCCTCTTTGGGAAACCTGAGTGGCACCTTTTTGATCATCCAGTCATGGAATGATACTTGATAACCATCTAAGCTCCCTCTAGAATGGTGATTTGCATTATCTCATAGTCTAAGGATTAGGTTGAGACATTTCCTTAGTTTATCATTAATGGTGAACTTTGTAACTAGATCTCATTATGATACAACTTGTTGGGTTGTTTGTCTATCACATTATTCAACTAATGACATGACTTCATTGTCAATTGGCATAAATGCCCATTATCTCGAAACCCTAGATCATCAACATGACCAATGAACTAGTTCGCTAGAGATAACTAGAGACTTGGTTTGTTTACATACCACACATGTATTAACGTTTCGTATTAATATAGTTATAACACAGTAGGAAACTATTATGAACTAATTGAGATATGACAATAAAAACCTATTTATTATTTGCCTCTAGGGCATATCTACTTCACATGGTACATGGATTCTGGTGCCACGGATCACACGACGAACGAGCTCATCAAGCTCGCCTCCTACCAGCCCTACTATGGGCATGACAAGGTCCACACCGCTAATGGCGCAGGTATGCCCATCTCTCATATTGGCCAAGCATCTCTTTTAACTAGTCATCCTTCTAGGCAGCTTCATCTTCGCAATATTTTGCGGGTACCCTCGGTAACTCGTAATCTTTTATCTGTTCCCAAGCTCACCTTTGATAATAATGTCCTATGTGGATTTCACCCTTTTGATCTTTTTATTAAGGACCGAGCAACCTAGGACGTTCTGCTTAGTGGTCGCTTGAGCCAGGGCCTGTACCGTTTGGTGGATTGATACATTGCAAACGTATCCATAATTTTGGATGTTCCATGCTTAGTTTTATCTAATTTCTTATGTTTTGTCCACACTTTGGAGTAATTTCTATACACTTTCTTGGACTAACCTATTAATAAGAGCCAAAATGCCAGCTGCTTGTTTTCTGCTGTTTTTGGTTCCAGGAAAGTCAGAAAATGAATATTCTCGGAATTGGACGGGACCAAAGCCAAAGTCAGTTTTTCACCGAGGAGGACACGGAGCCAGAATCCGAGACGGAGAGCGGACAGATGGCCGCCACACCACCTGGCCGTGCGGCCAAGCCTGGCCTGCGCCAGGGGGTGGTCTCGCCGCCTCGGGCACCTCCTCGCCTCCCCTTTCGCCTATAAGATGCCTCCGATACATAAACCCTAAGTACCCGATCATAATTCCATGAAAGAGTCTGTAGCCGCCGTCATCTCCATCCCTAGACCAGGAGGGATCTGAAGCTCTTCCTGGCACCCTGCCGGAGGGGAGAATTCACCCTGGAGGCCTTCTTCATCACCATGCCAGCCTCAAGTGTGATGCGTGAGTAGTTCATCGTTGGACTAGGGGTCCATGTAGTATCTAGATGGCTGGTTCTTCTCATTTGTGCTATCATGTTTAGATCTTGTGAGCTCTGTTCATGATCAAGATCATCTATTTGTAATCCTACATGTTGTGTTTGCGGGCATCCGATGGATATTGAGATGCTATTTCAGATTGATTATTGATTCTATCATGTCTTTGTTATTTGTGATTTTGCATGCTTTCCGTTGTTAGTAGCTATCTTGGCCAAGTAGATGCTAGCAACTCCAAGAGTTAGTATTTATGCTCGATAGTGGGTTCATGCCTCTAATAATCTGGGGAAGTGACAAAAATCTCTAAGGTACTAGACGTGCTGTTGCTACTAGGGAGAAAACAACAATCCTTTGTTCAAAGAACAATCGTATTGTTTACTTTACACGCAATGCGTAATGCTATTATCTGTTGCTTGCAACTTAATACTAGAGGGGGTTCGGATGATAACCTGAAGGTGGATTATTAGTCATAGATGCAATTGGATTACAGTCTATGTATAATGTTGTAATGGCCAATCAAATCTCAAAGGAGTCAAGATGAGTAGTATATGCATGTATTGCTTTCTCGATGTTTGTCAATTGCTCCGCTATAATTTGTTCACCCAACATGCCATCTATCTTAAGGAGAGCCACCACTAGTGAAATATGGACCCCGATCCTTTCTTTTACCATCAATCTCAAAATGTTTACTGCTTTCTGTTTACTTTCTGCAAACTATTACTTTCTTCCACACAATATGTTTAATCCATTGCTTTCAGGAAAACCGGTGAGATTGACAACCTCACTGTAAGTTGGGTGAAAAGTTCTATGGTTGTGTTGTGCATGTCTCCATGTTGTTGTTGGCGCCGGTAGTGCGCCCTGCCAAAGTCCAGCTAGCAACACCTTGGAGGTGTTTCCTTGCTCCTACTGGTTCGATAAACCTTGGTTTCATAACTGAGGGAAAACTTGCTGCTGTGCTCATCATACCTTCCTCTTGGGGTTCCCCAACGAGCTTGATATATTTTGAGCCATCAAGGATCCATCCGCCCTCTGTGTCTTCAGCGGTGTTTGAGTGTCGTCGTCTCAGTGGCACTCTCTCCTTGGTCACCCAGCCACTCCCATAGTTCGCCACATTCTCCACCGTCATGAGCTGCCATTAGATTTTACCATTAAAGAGATGGTTGTGTGTGATGCCTGTCAGCAGGGGAAAAGCTACCAGCTCCCATTTGTTCCATCCACTAAAGAAGTAAACAATCCTCTTGAACTTCTGTTCTTAGATGTGTGGGGTCTAACACAAACCTCTATTAGTGTTCACAACTATTCTGTCAGTTTTGTTGATGCTTATGGTCGATTTACTTGGCTTTATCATATTAAGCATAAGTCTAATGTGTTTGATATATTTGTTCAGTTTCAAACGCATGCTGAACGTCTTCTCAAGCATAAGATTATTCATGCTCAGTCGGATTGGGGGAGCCTATATCCTAATCTCCACACGTTCTTTCATAAGTTTTGGGATTTCTCATCGTTTGGCATGTCCATATACACACCAGCAGAATGGCATAGTTGAGCGCAAGCATCATCATATAGTTGAGACCGGCCTCACACTCCTCGCCCATGCGTCTGTCCCTTTTAGCTTTTGGAGTGATGCCTTTGCTACTGCATGTTTTCTCATCAACAGATTACCTACGTGGGTTCTTAATATGAAAACTCCCATTGAGCTTGTTTTGCATGAAGCCCCTGATTATACCTTCTTGAAGGTTTTTGGGTGTGCTTATTAGCCACACTTTCACACATATAATCGAACACTTGAGTTTCGGTCAAAATATGTGTGTTTCTTGGGTATAGTTCTCTCCACAAAGGCTACAAGTGCCTCCATGTTCCAACAAATTAGGTCTATATTTCTCGTGATGTTGCTTTTGACGAGAACATCTTCCCCTTTTCAGCAATGCCACAACTACCCACTGACCCATCCATGCATTCATCTCCTATTCAGCCTGTCCAATTTGAAGATATTGCATATTCGCATGTGTTGCTGTCTAACCATGGTGCAGGAACTGGTCGCGGTGCTCATTTGGAAATACTACCCGATGCTCTTACTTGTGCTACGACACCTTACGTCGATCGGCTGGTGCATGGGCATGCACCGTCTCCCACCCTCGACACATCTACGACAGTGTCGCCCGCCCACACGCCTAGGCTGGCCTCGGTGCCTGCCTCGCC
Source organism: Avena eriantha (assembly GCA_910589775.1). Classification (NCBI taxonomy): domain Eukaryota; kingdom Viridiplantae; phylum Streptophyta; class Magnoliopsida; order Poales; family Poaceae; genus Avena; species Avena eriantha. The sequence goes on from OU342745.1 coordinate 476,197,303, forward strand.
CGCACCTACGTCGCTGCCTCGCTTGGCATCTCCTTCCACGGGTGCTTCCGTGTCGCCCACGCCAGGGTCATCTAACCCCGCGTCCGAGCCACGCACGTCGCCTAGGCCGACCATGTCGCATGGGCCAGCTACACCCGCCTCATCGCCAGCATCCCCTGGGCTGGCGTCGCCCATGGGACCATTGGAGCCTAATGTTGTACCACCAGCTCCGCCGCGTCCGCATACGCGTAGCTGTAGTGGCATCCACCTTCCCTTGGTACACACCGACCACACCGTTGCTTGGATGGCTGAGTATGCACCGACCGCACCGTTGCTTGGATGGCTGCGTACATGGCTCATGTTGTGGAAGAGCCGACCTATGAACCACACAACTATCAAGCCGCTATGAGTATCCCTCATTGGAGGGCTGCTATGGAACAGGAATATCAGGCTCTAATGCAGAACGAGACATGGACCCTTGTTCCCCCTCCACCTCGTGGCAACATCATTGACTCAAAGTGGGTCTTCAAGGTGAAGAAACATGCTGATGGTTCCGTTGATCACTACAAGGCACGTCTTGTGGCCAAGGGTTTCAAACAACGATATGGCCTGGATTATGAGGATACGTTTAGCCCCATCGTCAAGCCTACTACTATTCAGCTTCTTCTGTCCTTGGCAGTCTCTCGAGGACGGTCTCTTCTTCAGCATGATGTGAAGAGTACCTTCCTTCATGGTTTTCTTGAAGAAGGGGTATATATGCATCAACCACCAGGATTTGTTGTTCACACTCAGCCTCATCATCTCTGTCATCTGACGAAGGCTCTCTATGGTCTAAAGAAAGCGCCTCGTGCCTGGCACGCTGGCTTGGCTTCAGCTCTTCGGACTCATGGCTTCATTCCCTCGACAGCAGATACTTCACTGTTCTTGTTTCACCGACAGCGTGTGACCATGTACTTGGTCGTATATGTTGATGACACTATCCTGCTCAGTTCTTCTTCAGCGGCTGCAGATCCTCTGATTTCTGCTATTGGTGTTGACTTTAATGTAAAGGATTCGGGATAGCTACACTTCTTCATGGGTATTGAGGTTTCTCATCGGTCTCATGGCTTGGCAATAACACAGAAGAAGTACTCTTTTGACATCTTGCATCATGCTGGTATGCTCAAGTGCAAGACGACGACCACGCCCATGTCCTCCACTAATAAACTTTCAACGTTTGATGGTGCTCCCTTATATCCTTAAGATGCGTCTGTGTACCGTAGTATTGTTGGTGGCCTGCAGTATCTGACGATCACACATTCGGATCTCTCTTTTGTCGTCAACAGGGCATGCCAGTATCTACATGCTCCTACTGACGTCCGTTGGTGTGTTGTCAAACGCATCTTGTGTTATGTGCGCCTCACTACATCTTTTGGTCTACACCTGCATGCTAGTCCATCTGGAGTTCTCTCTGCTTTCTCTGATGCTGACTTGGCTGGTTGTCTAGATAACAGGTGCTCTACGGGGGATAGGCTGTGTTCCTAGGTCCTATTTTGATCGCTTGGAGTGCACGCAAGGAGGCCATTGTCTCTCGCAGCAGTACAAAACCTGAGTATAAACTATTGCCAATGCAATAGCTAAGCTTATATGGGTTGAGTCCCTACTTCAGGAGTTGGGAGTTTCCCAACCTCATCCTCTGGTTCTTTGGTGTGACAACATCGTTGCTACGTTCTTATCGTCGAATCAGGTGGTTCATCCAGAAACCAAGCATATCGAGATTGACTATCATTTTGTGAGGGAACATGTTGCATAGAAGCTACTACAAATCAAATTTATCTCTTCAAAGGATCAACTTGCAGACATCTTCACCAAGCCTCTACCTTTGCCCATGTTTGAGGTCTGTAGGCGAGCCCTCAATGTCCTAGATGATTCAGGAGTGAGTTGAGATTTCGGGAGGGTGTTAGATTTATATAGCCATTGTATTTGTATAGACAACATACTATCCTTTCTTGTATTCTTGTATTGGTACTTTGTACACCTATATATATGTGACATGCCACCCCTAGAGGGTTGAGCAAGTTCCCCAAAACATACGTCTAATAGTGTCTGACTCTCCAACACTAGTTGATATGGCAATTACAAAGGATAGCCCTAAAAGGGACATAAAGCAATAACTAGTCAATCCATGTTGTGGTTGATATTTGTTGGTAAGAAATGGTTCTTGTGCAAAAGCCCAAACAACCACGTAAAACATGCAAAGATAAAGTAGTGTCGTCTAACTTTATTTTGCATGGGATTGTGGTATGTATGGTGAAGGTAAGTGTTTATGAGATGAACTGTTGAAGGCAAGGTGGCACCATGAACCTGGTGACTTACACATGAACCACATTATTCAGTTTTTTTAACGGATCACAAGAAAATTGAAGGCATGCAATGTTAACTTTTGCTTGAAGTTTTAGACCCTTTTCACATATTCAAGCTTGAAGAGGAGGTCGGCAGCGGACATCAATGTTCATATTCTGGAAATCAATCTACCTAGCTTCCACATTAATTAAAAAGTTTTTAAAAAATAACATAAACTGGTAAGTTCATACTCAGCTAATAAGTAACAATATCTTTGTTACCACAAATCTTGCATCAAAGATGTGGCGCCAACTTTCAGAAGAAAACCCATAAATCCTGAAGTCTAGGGCCTGCACCACAGACAACTGACAAAAGTTATCGTGCCTCATGGTCCTATCTCTATTTTGAAGTCTGACCCATAAATCCTCGTCATTTTCGGGCTTTATGGCTTTTTGCATTAGCTATTGCCCATAGTTTTGGGGTTCCAAGGAGATTTACAACGACCGTAAGACCCGGTATAGGTTTGAGAGTTATGACCAAAATATGTCGTTTTCGCACTTCATGGCCATTTACATGAACTATTGCCCATAGTTTTGGGGTTCGAGGGAGATTTACAACAACTGTAAGGCCCGATACATTTTTGAGAGTTATGACCAAAAACTCGTTGGTTTTGCGCTTGGTAGCTATTTTCATGAGATATTGCGCACAGTTTTGGGGTTTCATACCGATTTTACAATGACCGTAAGACCCGATACATGTTTGAGTGAAATGACCAAAAATTCATGATTTTCACACTTTATTGCCGTTTTCACGAGCTATTACCCACAGTTTTGGGGTTCTAGGGCGATTTACAACAACCGTAAGACCCGGTACATGTTTAAGAGTAATGACCAAAAACTTGTCATTTTTGCGCTTTATTGCTCTTTTCATGAGCTATTGCCCGAAGTTTTGTGGGTTTCATACCGATTTAACAACGACCATAATACACGATACACGTTTGAGTGATATGACCAAAAACTCGTAGTTTTCACGTTTTTGGCTATTTTCATGAGCTATTGTCCATAGTTTTAGGGTTTCAGGGCATTTTCAATAACAGTAAGACCCGATACATGTTTGAGTGATATGATAATAAAAACTCGTAATTTTCACGTTTTATGGCTATTTTCATGAGCTATCGTACATAGTTTTGGGGTTCCAGGACGATTTACAATGAGAGTAAGACCTGATACATGTTTGAGAGTTATGACCAAAAACTCGTCCTTTTCGTGCTTTACGACCGTTTTCGTGAGCTATTGCCCATAGTTTTGGTGTTGTAGGGCAATTTTCAACGACCGTAAGACCCGATACATGATTGAGACATATGACCAAAAGCTCGTTGTTTTCATGCGTTACAGCCGTTTTTCTGAGCTATTGCGCATAGTTTTGGGGTTCTAGGGTGATTTACAACGACCATAAGACCCGATACATTTTTGAGAGTTATTACCAAAACTCGTTGTTTTTGCCCTTTATGGCTATTTTCATGAGCTATTGCCCACAGTTTTGCGGTTTCATACCGATTATACAATGACCGTAAGACCCGATACATGTTTGAGTGAAATGACCAAAATTATCGTTTTCACGCTTTATTGCCGTTTCCATGAGCTATTGCCCACAGTTTTGGGGATCCAGGGCGATTTATAAAGGCCGTAGGAGCCGATGCATGTTTGGGAGTTTTGACAAAAACACGTCGTTTTCGTGCTTTATGGATTTTTTCATTAGCTATTGCCCAAAGTTTTGTGGTTCTAGGGCGATTTACAATGACCGTAAGACCCGATACAGTTTGACAGTTATGACGAAAAATATGTTGTTTTCGCGCTTCATGGCCGTTTACATAAACTATTGCATATAGTTTTGGGGTTTTAGGGCGATTTACAACGACCGTAAGACACGATACACGTTTGAGAGATATGACTAAAAACTCATTGCTTTCACGCTTTATTGCCATTTTCATGATCTATTTCCCACAGTTTGGGGGTTCTCGGGAAATTTACAACGATAGTAAGATTATATTCATGTTTGAGAGATATGATCAAAAACTTGTAGTCTTCATGTTTTATGGCTGTTTTTATGAGCTATTGCCATTAGTTTTGGGGTTCCAGGACGATTTACAACGATAGTAAGACCCGATACATGTTTGATAGTTATGACCAAAAACTCGTCGTTTTCTTGCTTGACGGCCGTTTTCGTAAGCTATTGTCCATACTTTTGGGGTTGTAGGGCGATTTTCAACGACCGTAAGACCCGATACATGATTGAGAATTATGACAGAAAACTCATCGTTTTCGTGCTTTACGACCGTTTTCGTGAGGTATTGCCCATAGTTTTGGGGTTCCACGGCGATTATAAATGATAGTAAGACTAGATACATGTTTGAGAAATATTATAAAAAACTCATAGTTTTCATGTTTTATGGTTGTTTTCATGAGCTATTGCCCACGGTTCTGGGGTTCAGGGCGATTTACAAACACCATAAGACCTGATACATTTTTGAGAGTTATGACCAAAACCTTGTCGTTTTGGCGCTCTATGGCTGTTTTCATGTGCTATTGCCCATAGTTTTGGGGTTTCATACCGATTTTACAACGACCATAAGACCCGATACATGTTTGAGTGAAATGACCAAAAATTCGTCATCTTCGCGCTTTATTGCTGTTATCACGATCTATTGCCCACTGTTTTTGGGTTCTTGGCCGATTTACAACGTGTATAAGAACCACTACATGTTTGAGAGTTATAACCAAAAACTCGTCGTTTTTGCTCTTTATGGCTATTTTCATGAGCTATGAACCACAGGTTTGTGGGTTTCATACCGATTTTACAACGACCGTAAGACATGATACATGTTTGAGAGATATGACCAAAAACTCGTTTTTTCACAATTTATTGCCATTTTCATGAGCTATTGCCCACAGTTTGGGGGTTCTAGGCAATTTATAACGTTTAGTAAGATTATATTCATGTTTGAGAGATATCATCAAAAACTCATAGTTTTCACGGTTTATGGCTGTTTTCATGAGCTATTGCCCATAGTTTTGGGGTTCCAGGACGATTTACAACGATAGTAAGACCCGATACATGTTTCATAGTTATGTCCAAAAACTCGTCGTTTTCATGCTTGACGACCGTTTTCATGAGTTATTGATGGCTCAATGCACGGCGCCCAGAAAAATGCTTGATGACGGTGTTGATGTAGAGCTCGTTGGGAACCCCAAGAGGAAGGTATGATGAGCACAGCAGCAAGTTTCCCTCAATTATGAAACCAAGGTTTAATCGAACCAGTAGGAGCAAGGAAACACCCCAAAGGTGTTACTAGCTGAGCTTTGGCAGGGCGCACTACCGGTGCTAGTAGGAACGTGGAGACCTTCACAACACAACCACAGAACTTTGTCCCCAACTTGCGATGAGGTTGTCAATCTCATCGTGTTTTGCGGAAAACAAAGGATTAAACATATCGAATGGAAAGAAGTAAAAGTTTGCAGAAAGTAAACACAAAGTAGTAAACAGTTGTAGATTGTATGTATAGAAAAGGACCGGGATCCATAGTTCACTAGAGGTGGCTCTCCTTAAGATAGATAACATGCTAGGTGAACAAATTACAGCGGGACAATTGACAAACACCGAGAAAGCAATACATGCATATACTAATCATCTTGACTCCTTCGAGACTTGATTGGGCATTACAACATTATATATAGACCGCCACCCAACTGCATCTGACTAATAATCCACCTTCAGGGTTATCATCTGAACCCCCTCCAGTATTAAGTTGCAAGCAACAGATTATTGCTTTACGAACTGCATGTAAAGTAAACAATACGATTGTTCTATGAACAAAGGATTGTTGTTTTCTCCCTAGTAGCAACAACACATCTAGTACCTTAGAGATTTCTGTCACTTCCCCAGATTACCAGAGGCATGAACCCACTATAAAGCATAAATACTAACTCTTGGAGTTGCTAGCATCTACTTGGCCAAGATAGCTACTAACAACGGAAAGCATGCAAGATCACAAATAACAAAGACATGATAGAATCAATAATCAATCTGAAATAGAATCTCCATCGGATCCCCGCAAACACAACATGTATGAATTACAAATAGATGATCTTGATCATGAACGGAGCTCACAAGATCTAGACATGAAAGCACAAAGGAGGAGAACCAGCCATCTAGCTACTACATGGATTCGTAGTCCATGGATGAACTACTCACGCATCACACCAGAGGCTTGCATGGTGATGAAGAAGGCCTCCAGGGTGAATTCCCCTCTTCGGCAGGGTGCCGCTAAGAGCTTCAGATCCCTCCCGATCTAGGTATGGAGATGACGTCGGCTACAGACTCTTTCGTGGATTTTTTTGATCGGGCCCTTAGGGTTTTCGTCCCGAGGGCAATATATAGGCGGAAGGAGAGGCCGAGGGGGTGCCGGGAGCGGCCACACCACCCCTGGTGCGGGCCAGGCCTGGCCGCTCGGCCAGGTGGTGTGGTCGGCCCCTGGCCCTTCTCAGTCTCGTATTCTGGCACTTGATGTCTTCCGGAAAAATAGGCACTTTGGCTTTTGTCCCATCCAATTCCGAGAATATTCATTTTCTAACTTTCCTGCAACCAAAAACAGCAGAAAACAGGCAGCTGGCACTATGGCTCTTGTTAATAGGTTAGTCCAAGAAATCATATGAAAAGTACTCCAAAGTTGGAAAAAAAGACAAGAAAGTGGATAAAACCAAGCATTGAACATCAAAAATTATAGATACATTTGCAATGTATCAACATCCCCAAGCTTAACTCCTGCTCGTCCTCGAGTAGGTAAGTGATAAAAAGAAAGAATAATTTTTGAGGTGGCATGCACCATCAAAGACTTGATCAAAGTATTTGTAAAACATTCAAAGCTGGGATCATAGTACATCAATCATAACATGAAAGACAAAGTTCTAGCAATAAGCAAAGAAACTATGATGCAACATGAAAATGCACAAAAAAAATATTCATGAATAACAATGCTTTGCAAGACGTTTGTTTGTTTCACATAAAGAAAACATAGCATAATAGTATTCAGCTAGTCCCTTAATAGAGTAGCAAATATAAATGCATAGGACACCTTCAAAGTTCATAAGAGTGACTAGATACAATAGTTTAAAACAAGCAATATCAAAGTATGCATCAATCAACTAGTCTTGGGACAATGCACATAGAACTAAGAATGGCCACTATGCTCTCAAAGTAGGTGCATAAAGATAGGAGGTGGAGACTCAATATAATGGTGGAAGAAAGGCCTTTTGTAAAAGGAAGTAGGGATTAAAGTCTCATAAAGAGCTTCCAAAACATATGGTACTTATAGCTTTCAGCTCTCATTGCCCCTAGCATAAGCATCTTGAAGTGGTTAAGGTTAAAGTGACACAACTAAGAGGATATGCTTGACAACTTATAAACCGAAATCTCATGCCCCTTACTTACGAAGACCGATCCTCATGGTACTCAACTTTAGTCACGAGTAAGCTCTTGTTATTGTAAGTACATGTGTATCATTAAGAACTGCCAACGGGGTACCCCTTGCACATGATACGGGAGCTTTCCCATAATCAAAACGACAAGGCAAGCAGACAATGAGCATCTCAGTATCTTTTTATTTGCTATTTGCATAGGTTTTTATTGAGGATGCTTCATAGACTGCTCATTATGGTGATGTTGCAAGTTCCCACCATGATTAGGCATGGCTTAGGCTAGCGGCCCAGGCGTTTCTCTAACACACATACAAACTCCATGATCTTACAAGTTCCACTTTTATTTCACACCGCCGGGATCCGTAAGCAAAACAACATGATATCAATGGGGTACAAAGTACAAGTGGAATGTTGAAAGCATTCCCCATGAAACATGGTTCTGCTAATTTCAACTTATAAAGCGCAAGCATATATGCAACAAAGAAGGACCAATGGTTCAAGTTTATTAGAGGCAATAAAGTAAAGTGTGCCATCAAGTTCGTGAGAGCTTTAATCACTAGTTTTCTCATAACAAGTTTAATTTGGAAGGTAAACAAAAGCATGAATATACTTGTAATAACATAAGCTAGTAGGTAGGTATGGTGGACTCTTTGGAATAACTTGGTTTAGGGAGTCGGATACATGAGTGGAACTCATACTTTGTTGTGGAGGCTAGCAAAAGACTGGGAGCGACAAACTAAGAGAGCAATAATGGCCATAATCATGCAGGGCGACAAAACATCATTACTCAAAGCATAAAGTGATACTACGAGTTGAAAACTAAAGGATCATAAAGGCTATGGTGATTTGAGATAGTCATAACATGGTGTGAGCATGCGCCAAGTCAACCCAAATAAAGTATAAAAGGACAATACCACTATACTATGCTTTAATATGCTAAAACAACGCATGATTCATCCAAGGCACATTAAGCAATCTCAATTGTTTATAACAAGTCATGCTACAGCAAAGAATACTAAGCATAAATCCAAAACAATATCAAGCATGGCATGACAAAGCATAGGCCACAGTCAAAAACAAGCTCTTTTTACACATAAGCATGAACTTTCCTACTCTTTTCCAAACCAAACAAAACTATTTTCAAACCAATGTATGAAAGAGGGGGTCCAACAAATTTATTCAGAAAACTAGGCAAACCAAAGAAAAACACAGCTGTGCATGAAACAATAAAAATGAAGCGTTTGGAAGAAACCTGGAATTTTTATTGATGAAGAAGGGGATGCCTTGGGCATCCCCAATCTTTGACGCTTGTACTTCTTGCATATTTCTTGGGGTGACACGCGTGGCATCCCCAAGCTTGAGCTTTAGTCCATCCTTCATCTCATTACTTATTCCTTCAATACACCTGAAATTTTTCCTTCATACAAAACTTCACACAATCTCATTAGCAACATTAGTGCACTTAAGATAAATAACTCTTAAGGTTCAGTTCTAACACCAAATAAACTTCCATTAGAACACTAGCTACTGTAGCACTTCCCTCAGAAAGCTCAATTCCCCAAAGGAACTCAAGAATGAACCAACAAGAAGCAAATGTAGAAAATGGCAGAAATCTGTCAAAACAGACCAGCAGGTAAAGAATAATTTTTTCTAAGACATTCTGTTCCTCAAATCAAAAAGTGTTGAAATATAAACAGTTAGATAACAACCTGGGGCAGAAGCACAAAAAATTACAGCTCAATTGGACATTCAGAGCTCTCTCATGAATTTTTACGGTGAAGCACAAAAATCTGTTTCGGGACAGCAACTTTCCCAATCATTACTTCTCTCTCATTAGAGGTTACTCTTGGCACAAAAAGCAAAAAAAAAGGATAAGGAGAGGTTATTACAGAGTTAACTTCCAAGACTCATCTAAAACTTTTTGGTTATCTCCCAATAAGTACTTTTCTTTAACGCCTTTAAGTTAGGCATAAGAAGCAAAGAAAGAATCAAGAGTTCTCAAATGAAGAAGCATTAAGACCAAATTTTGTTTTCATAGGAGAAGCAAAAGAAATCTTTTCTCTCTTTTTAGGGAAGTGTTCTATACCTTTCTTGAGTGGGAGTTGATATTTAATGGTGCCTTCTTTCATATCAATGATGGCACCAACAGTTCTAAGAAAATGTCTTCCCAAAGTAATAGGACAAGAAGCATTGCATTCAACATCCAAAACATAGAAATCAATGGGGGCATAGGAATTGTTAACCATAATAAGAACATCATTGAGACTCCCCATGAGTTTCTTTTTAGCATTATCATCAAGTGGGACATTCAAATTACAATCTTCAACAGGAGGCAAATCAAGCATATCATAAATCCTTCTAGGCATAATAGAAACACTACTATCAAGATCACATAAAGCTTTTAAATAAAAGTCATTCACTTTCATATTAATGATGGGTTCCCAACCATCCTCTTGTTTTATAGGAATAGAAGCTTTATGTTTCATCTTTTCTTCTTTAATCTTTATGAGAGCATCAATAATGTGTTTTGTAAAGGCCATGTTCATAGCAATAGCATTAGGACTTCTAGCAAGCTTTTGTAGGAACTTAATAACTTCAGAGATATGGCAACCATCAAGATCAAAATCAAATTTATCATCTAAAGTAGTAGAACTATTACTAGCCTCAACACTAGTGGTGGTAATAGTAGAAACACTAATGTTTCTAGCAATTTCATCTTGTCTTTCCCACTTAGCATGTAATTCAGCTAATAGTCTAACATTTTCATCAATTCTTACTTGTATAGCATTAGTAGCTGCACAGGGATTATCATTAGTTTTAGGTTTAGCAGCCATTTTATTCAGAGAAGATTGAGCTTCAGCCAAAGATGCTATATTTCTTTCAGCATTAGAGAGTTTTTCCTCAATAGTTTTATTGAAAGCAGTTTGTTTACTATTAAACTCTTTAAGCATAACTTCAAGTTCAGAGGGAGCACTCTTATTATTGTTGTAAGAATTTCCATAAGCATTACCATTGTTGGGAGTATATGGCTTATAATTGTTGTTACCAAAATTGTTCCTATAAGCATTGTTACCAAAATTGTTATTTCTTATGAAGTTCACATCAATTTGCTCTTCTTGAGCAACCAAAGAGGCTAAAGGAACATTATTTGGATCAATATGGGCTTTCCCATTAACAAGCATAGACATAACAATATCAATCTTATCACTCAAGGAGGAGGTTTCCTCAACAGAATTTACCTTCCTAGCTTGTGGAGCTCTCTCAGTATGCCATTCAGAATAATTAACCATCATATTGTCCAGAAGTATTGTTGCAGCACCCAAAGTGATGGTCATAAAGGTACCTCTAGCAGCAGAATCCAATAGGTTCCTTGAAGAATAGTTCAATCCTTCATAAAAAGGTTGGATGATCATCCAAGCAGTCAGTCCATGAGTGGGACAATTCTTTACCAAAGATTTCATTCTTTCCCAACCTTGAGCAACATGCTCATTATCAAGTTGTTTAAACTTCATTATTTCACTTCTCATGGATATAATCTTAGCAGGAGGATAGTATTGAAGGAAATATGCCCTAAGAGGCAATATTAAAGTTGTTATTATGTATTCCTTATATATGATAGATGTTTATTTTACATGCTAGAATTGTATTGATCGGAAACATCAATACATGTGTGTTTAATAAACAAAAAGGGTTCCTAGTTATGCCTCTCTTATAAACTAGCTTGTTGATTAACAAGATGATCAAGGTTTCCTGATCATGGACATTGGATGTTGTTAATAACAAGGTCACACCATTGGTGGAATGATGTGATGAACGTTCATCCGAAGTATAGCATTACAATCAATTCATTATGTTTATATTTCTATAACATCATACGAAGTAATCTTTATCCTTAGACCATGAGATCATGTTAATTGCTAACGCCGGAAGAGTATCTTGATAACATCAAACGTCACACCGTAACAGGGTGACTATAAAGATGGGTTCAGTACTATGAAGGTGTTATGTTGAGGCTCATGGATCAAGAGTGGAATTTGTCAATCCTGATGACGGATAGATATACTCTGGGCCCTCTCGGTGATATCACATTGAGATAGCTTGCAAGCAAGTGATGTGATCACTAGAATGTTATATCACGGGAACGAGAAAAGAGTGCATGTCGGTAACGAGATCAAACTAGGTATGGAGATACCGATGATCGAATCTCGGACATGTAATATATCGAGAGACAAAGGGATTTAGTTACAAGCGTTAAAAGGTTCTCATGATCACAGAAGTCATTATTGAATGTGTAGGAGTCAGTACGGATCTCCAGGTCCCGCTTCTGATTATTGATCGGAGAAGGGTCTCGATCATGTCTACATTATTCACGAACCGTAGGGTGGCACACTTAAGAGTTACCGGACACCATTTTGGAGCACATATGTTTTAGACGAAAGAATTGCAAAGCGCAGGAATTGTTTCAATTGAAACCGGAAATTGTTTCGGGTGAAATTGCAGAAAGTGGTTCTGCATGTGATATTGAAATATTGCAAATATGTGAATGTTTGTTAATTAAAGTAATTAACAAAATTCTGAATAAATTTAATAAAATAGTTTTATTAAATGAGAGAGCATTAAATTTGGAGAAAATGAATGCATTTAAAGTGGAGACTTTAAAAGGGAATGTGAAGAGGCATTTTAATGTGGAGGGGTTACCACCACATGAATGGGGGAGGTGAGGGGTCACCCCCCATGCGCCGGCCATGGAGAGAGGGGCACCCCCCTCCTCCTATAAAAGGCCACCCATTCCCTCCTTCATCCACATACCTCCTTGTGAATGATCTCTCTCCTCCTCTAGAATTATTCCCCCATGGTCTCAGATTAGCGAGATACATGTTCCCGGTGGCATTTCGTCTGGAAGGAGTTGCTGCTTCCGCTGGATCGCTGGAGCGAGGAGGTGGAGGTTGTCCGGTGGCTTGAACGTGTGTGCGAGTACGGATGCGCTGCTGAGTTGCGATGCTCGGACTTCCTCACGATCTTGAGATCGGCCAGTGTACGACTACATCAACCACGAGTTCCTACTCGTTAACAAAACTCGTTGTCTTCCAGGGTAAGTTCTCGTTGGATGTATGTCCACCTGTTGCTTTGTACCTAGTAGATAGATGTTGGCGTGTAGTTCACACCATAGGAAATTTTTTGTTTTCTATGTTGCGGACCCATCAGTGGTATCAGAGCCTGATCTATGAGTAGGTGCTTTGCAAGAGTAGTACACATATGTTTATATGTGGGCGCTGATGATCATGTTATTGTATCTTCTATGTATTTTGGATATTGGTGGATAGTGGGATGAAGCGGCCCGGACCAACCTTACATGTCATCGTACATGAGACCGGTTCCACGAATGACATGCAACTTGTTTTGCATAAGTGGCTGGCAGGTGTCTGTCTCTCCTACTATAGTCAATATCTGATTTACAACGAGTTGCTAATAACTTGGTTATCCTTGTTGTGGTTCATGTTCATAGGTGAGAACGGTTCTATCTCCGAAAGCCCTAAGACACGTAAAACTTGCAATTGATAAATTAGAGGCGTCTAGTTTAGATCGTTGCTGGGCTAGTGTATTGATATGGTATTGTTGTAAGTAGATGTATGATAGATACTCTTACAACACACTCAACGTGTAAGTTCCATAGACCTTGGCCTTACACACAAAGGAATGATAGAGATCATACCACGATGCAAGTGATAGAGATCAAAAGCATGGACCATATCATCTCACTTTACACATTAGATGTTAGCATCTTATACTGCTAGTTTTGTGCTTTTGGTAGCATTGTAAGATGATCCCTCATTTAGATATCAAGATAAAAATGTGTTATTCCTTAAGTATGCACCGTTCTATGGATCGTGTTTCGAGACATCACGTGATGATCGGGTGTACTCGAATCTACGCTTTCATAGGAATGGGTGTAAGACAGTTTTACACACGCGAATACTAAGGTTCTTACTTGGCGAGCCTAGCATGTACAGACATCGCCTCGGAACACGGACCGAAAGGTTAAGCATGAGTCATATAGTTGATATGATGCCCATATAGATGCTCGCCTTTGAAGCTACATCAACTCACGTGATGATCGGAGTTGGTGTAGTGGATTTGGTTCATGTAATCACCAAAAGGACACGAGGGATGTCGTTTTTTAGTGGGAGTTCATTAGTAATTTGGATTAGTTGAACTCAATCTATCATAAACTTAGTCTAAATAAACTTTACAAATTCTGTTGTAGATGGCACCACATGCTTTTAATTTCAATGTGTTCACGGAGAAAGAGAAACTTGCTGCGAATGGTAGCAACTTCACCAACTGGGCTATGGATTTGAGGATTCTCCTCACTGCTACACAAAAGCAATATGTGCTAGATGCGCCGCTAGGCCCCCCACCAGCTCTTGATGCCCCTGACGAGGAAAAGAATGTCTATGTGACTCGTCAGGAGGACCACAACTTAGTTCATTGCGGCATACTGTATGGGCTAGAGCCAGAACTTCGAAAGCGTTTCGAAAATGGCAATGCCTTTGATACCATGGGAGAATTGAAAAAGATTTTCGATATCCATGCTGCCATAGAGAGTTATAATGCTACAAAAAAGTTCTTTAGCTGCATGATGGAGGAAAACAGCTCCGTTAGTGAGCACGTACTCAAAATGTCTAGGTACGCCGATAAGCTTGTGTCCTTGGGAATAACGATTCCCATTGACTTAGGCATACATCATGTTCTCCAATCTCTGCCACCTAGCTACAAGAGCTTCGTGATGAACTATAATATGCAGGGCATGAAGAAGTCTCTTCCCGAGCTTCTGTCAATGCTTAAGACTACAGAAGTGGAGATTAGGAAAGAACATCAAGTGTTGATGATCAGTAGAACCACCGGTTTCAAGAAGGACAAGAAAGGCAAGCACCAGGAAAAGAAGGGTGGCAAATATGTTTCCGCGCCTGAAAAGAAACCCTGAGCTGGCCCTAAGTCCGATACCGAGTGCTACTATTGTAAGGAGATTGGGCATTGGAAGCGCAACTGCCCCAAGTATTTGGCGGACAAGAAGTCCGGCAAGGCAAACAAAGGTATATGTGATATACATGTTATTGATGTGTACTTGACTAGTACTCGCAGTAGCACCTCGGTATTTTATACGGGATCGGTTGCTAATATATGTAACTCGATTCAGGGGCTACGGAACAAGCGACAACTAGCAAGGGATGAGGTCAGGATGCGGGTGGGCAATGGATCAAAAGTTGATGTGATCTCCGTCGGGACGCTACCTCTCCATTTGCCATCGGGATTAGTTATAAACCTAAATAATTGTTATTTGGTGCCTGCACTTAGCATGAACATTGTATCCGGATCATGTTTGATGCAAAGTGGTCATTCCTTTAAATCTGAAAACAATGGTTGTTCGATTTATAAGAATGATATCTTTTATGGTCATGCACCTAGGTTGAATGGTTTATTTCTGATAGATCTCAATAGTAATATAATGCACATTCATAATGTTAATGCTAAAAAGATTAAACTTGATAATGATATATCTACATACATGTGGCACTGCCGTCTAGGTCATATTGGCGTTAAACGCATGAAGAAACTCCATTCTGATGGACTTTTGGAATCACTTGATTTTGAATCATTTAATACATGTGAGCAATGCCTTATGGGTAAGATGACTAGAATGTCATTTTACGGTTCAATGGAACGGGCGATAGATCTATTGGAAATCATACATACTGATGTGTGTGGACCAATGAGTGTGTCGGCGCGAGGTGGATATCGTTATTTTGTCACTTTCACGGATGATTTGAGTAGATATGGGTATATCTATTTGATGAAACACAAGTCTGAAACTTTTGAAAAGTTCAAGGAATTTCAGAATGAAGTGGAAAATCATCGTAATAGAAAGATCAAATTTCTACGGTCTGACCGTGGAGGAGAGTATCTAAGTTACGAGTTTAGCACACACATGAAAGAGTGTGGAATAGTTTCACAACTCACGCCTACCGGAACACCACAGCGTAATGGTGTGTCGGAACGTCGTAATCGTACCTTATTGGATATGGTTCGATCTATGATGTCTCTGACTAACTTGCCACTGTCATTTTGGGGTTATGCACTTGAAACAGCTACATTCACTTTAAATCGAGCACCATCTAAATCCGTTGAAATGACACCGTATGAATTATGGTTTGGCAACAAACCTAAGCGGTCATTTCTTAAAGTTTGGGAATGCGATGTTTATGTGAAGAAACTTCAACCGGATAAACTCGAACCCAAAGCGAAAAAATGCGTGATCATAGGATACCCTAAGGAAACGATTGGGTATACCTTCTATCATATATCCGAGGGTAAGGTTTTTGTTGCCAACAATGGATCCTTTCTTGAGAAGGAGTTTCTCGCGAAAGGTGTGAGTAGTCGGAAGGTAGAACTCGAAGAGGTTATTCAACCTTCTCTTCATGGAATGGCGAGTGGCATAGCACCGGAAGTTGTTTCCGAGTTGACTTCACCTGATGAAGAGAGAGCTAATGATAATGATCATGAAACTCCAAAAGAGGACACTACCAAACCTCGCAGGTCAAGCAGGACACGTGCAGCTCCTGAACTGTACGACAATCCTGTTGTGAATTTCATGGTTGATGAAATGGATGACCCTGCGACGTATGATGAAGCGATGATGAGCCCGGATTCCAACAAATTTCTAGAAGCCATGAAATCCGAGATGGAATCCATGTACGAGAACCAAGTTTGGAACTTGGTGGACTTACCTCACGATCGAAAGGCCGTTGAGAATAAATGGATTTTCAAAAGAAAAACTGATGTTGATGGTAATGTGACCATCTATAAGGCTCGACTTATCGCAAAGGGGTTTCGACAAATTCAAGGAGTTGACTACGATGAGACATTCTCTCCCGTAGCGATGCTTAAGTCGGTTAGGATTATGTTAGAAATTGCTGCATATTTCGATTATGAAATATGGCAGATGGATGTGAAAACCGCGTTCCTCAATGGTAATATTGAAGAAGAGTTGTATATGATACAACCTAAGGGTTTTGTCGATCCTAAGGATGCTAATAAGGTATGCAAACTTCAGCGATCCATCTATGGACTGAAGCAAGCATGTCGGAGTTGGAATCTCCGCTTTGATGAGGTGATCAAAGAGTTTGGATTTGTCCAAACTTATGGAGAGGCTTGTATTTACAAGACAGTGAGTGGGAGCAATGTGGCATTTATGATATTATATGTGGATGACATATTATTGATTGGAAATGATATAGATCTTTTAAACAGTGTTAAAAGTTATCTAAACAGCAAATTTTCGATGAAAGACCTTGGTGAAGCGTCATATATATTAGGCATTAAAATCTATAGAGATAGATCAAGGCGCCTAATTGGGCTATCGCAGAGTACATACCTTGATAAGATATTAAAGAAGTTTAATATGGACGAAAGTAAGAAGGGGTTCTTACCTATGTTGCAAGGCAAGACATTGAGTAAGACTCAAAGTCGGCTACAGCGGAAAAAAGAGAGATGATTGGTAAAGATCCCCTATGCCTCGGCCATAGGCTCTATTCTGTATGCCATGCTATGTACAAGACCGGATGGGGCACATGCTATTAGTTTGACTAGTAGGTACCAATCTGATCCAGGTCCAGAACACTAGATATCGGTAAAGAACATCATCAAGTACTTGAGAAGAACTAAGGATATGTTTCTTATATACGGAGGTGAAGAAGAGCTAGTCGCTAAGTGTTATGTCGATGCTAGCTTTAAAACCGATCCAGATGACTCTAAGTCTCGATCCGGATACGTATTTCTCTTAAGCGGACCAGCAGTTAGTTGGAGGAGTTCCAGACAACCTGTGGTGGCTGGATCAACGACGGAGGCGAAATATGTTGCTGCTTCAGAAGCGGCGCAGGAAGAGGTTTGGATGAAAGAGTTCATTACGGAACTAGGTGTAGTTCCCAGTGCGTTGGACCCAATGGTGATCTATTGTGACAACAATGGAGCCATAGCCAACGCAAAGGAACCAAGGTCTCACAAGAATTCCAAGCATATTAAGTGCCGGTTTCACTCCATCCGCGAGCATGTCAAGGATGGAGATATAAAGATTTGTAAAGTACACACGGACCTAAATATAGCAGATCCGTTGACTAAAGTTCTCCCTAGGGCAAAACATGATCAACGCCAGAACTCCATGGGTGTTAGATTTATCACTATGTGAACTAGATTATTGTCTCTAGTGCAAGTGGGAGACTGAAGGAAATATTCCCTGAGAGGCAATAATAAAGTTGTTATTATGTATTCCTTATATATGATAGATGTTTATTTTACATGCTAGAATTGTATTGATCGGAAACATCAATACATGTGTGTTTAATAAACAAAAAGGGCTCCTAGTTATGCCTCTCTTATAAACTAGCTTGTTGATTAACAAGATGATCAAGGTTTCCTGATCATGGACATTGGATGTTGTTAATAACAAGGTCACACCATTGGTGGAATGATGTGATGAACGTTCATCCGAAGTATAGCATTACGATCAATTCATTATGTTTATATTGCTATAACATCATACGAAGTAATCTTTATCCTTAGACCATGAGATCATGTTAATTGCTAACGCCGGAAGAGTATCTTGATAACATCAAACGTCACACCGTAACAGAGTGACTATAAAGATGGGTTCAGTACTACGAAGGTGTTATGTTGAGGCTCATGGATCAAGAGTGGAATTTGTCAATCCCGATGACGGATAGATATACTCTGGGCCCTCTCGGTGTTATCACATTGAGATAGCTTGCAAGCAAGTGATGTGATCACTAGAATGTTATATCACGGGAATGAGAAAAGAGTGCATGTCGGTAACGAGATCAAACTAGGTATGGAGATACCGATGATCGAATCTCGGACATGTAATATATCGAGAGACAAAGGGATTTAGTTACAAGCATTAAAAGGTTCTCACGATCACAGAAGTCATCGTTGAATGTGTATGAGTCAGTACGGATCTCTAGGTCCCGCTGTTGATTATTGATCGAAAAAGGATCTCGATCATGTCTGCATTATTTGCGAACCGTAGGGTGGCACACTTAAGAGTTACAGAACACCATTTTGGAGCACATATGTTTCACACGAAAGAATTGCAAAGTGAAGGAATTGTTTCAATAGAAACCGGAAATTGTTTGGGGTGAAATTGCAGAAAGTTGTTCTGCATGTGATATTGAAATATTGCAAGGGGCTATATGTGAATATTTTTTAATTAAAGTAACTAACAAAATTCTGAATAAATTTTATAAAATAGTTTTATTAAATGAGAGAGCATTAAATGTGGAGAAATTTAATGCATTTAAAGTGGAGACTTTAAAAGGGAATGTGAAGAGGCATTTTAATGTGGAGGGGTTACCACCACATGAATGGGGGACGTGAGGGGTCACCCCCCCCATGCGCCATCCATGGAGAGAGGGGGCACCCCCCCTCCTCCTATAAAAGGCCACCCATTCCCTCCTTCATCCACACACCTCCTTGTGAAGGATCTCTCTCCCCCTCTAGAATTATTCCCCCATGGTCTCGGATTAGCGAGATACATGTTCCCGGTGGCATTTCATCTGGAAGGACTTGCTGCTTCTGCTGGATCGCTGGAGCGAGGAGGTGGAGGTTGTCCGGTGGCTTGAACGTGTGTGCGAGTACGGATGCGCTGCTGAGTTGCGGCGCTCGGACTTCCTCACGATCTTAAGATCGGCAAGTCTACGACTACATCAACCATGAGTTCCTACTCGTTAACAAAACTCGTTGTCTTCGAGGGTAAGTTCTCGTTGGATGTATGTCCACCCGTTGCTTTGTACCTAGTAGATAGATCTTGGCGTGTAGTTCACACCGTAGGAAATTTTTTGTTTTCTATGCTACGGACCCAACAAGTATTTTCCAATAAAAGCATCTTTGCACTTAGTCCAAGAATCAATACTATTCTTAGTTAAAGAATTCAACCATTCTTTAGCTTTTCCTCTCAAAGAGAAAGGAAACAATTACACCTTAATAATATCACCATCTATATCCCTATGCTTTTGAATCTCACAAAGTTCAACAAAGTTATTTAGATGGGAAGAAGCATCTTCATTACCAATACCATAAAATTGTTCTCTCATAACAAGATTGACCAAAGCAGGTTTTATCTCAAAGAAAGTATTTTTAGCCACAGGTGGAGTAATAGGTGTGCTCCTAAGATCATTGTTGTTGGTGCTAGTGAAGTCACACAACTTAGTCTTTTCAAGAGTAGTCATTTTTTTGGGTTTTCAAATAAGAAAGCAAACTAGTAAAACTCATTTTTTTGTGTTTTTGAAATAAGAAAGCAAACTAGTAAAACTATTTTTTTATGTTTTTGAAGAACAAAACAAGCAAACAAAGAAAAAAGAAAACTAAGCAAAACAAAAACAACAAAGTAAAGAGATTGGTTATGAGGGACTCCCCTTGTGAAGATGTCCTTGACTCCACGGCAACAGCGCCAGAAAATCGCTTGATGGCTCAATGCATGGCGCCCAGAAAAATGTTTGATGGCGGTGTTGATGTAGAGCTCGTTGGGAACCCCAAGAGGAAGGTATGATGAGCACAACAGCAAGTTTCCCTCAGTTATGAAACCAAGGTTTAATCGAACCAGTAGGAGCAAGGAAACACCCCAAAGGTGTTACTAGCTGAGCTTTGGCAGGGCGCACTACCGGTGCTAGTAGCAATGTGGAGACCTACACAACAGAACCACAGAACTTTGTCCCCAACTTGCGATGAGGTTGTCAATCTCACCGTTTTTTGCGGAAAACAAAGGATTAAACGTATCGAATGGAAAGAAGTAAAAGTTTATAGAAAGTAAACACAAAGCAGTAAACAGTTGTAGATTGTATGTAAAGAAAAGGACCGGGATCCATAGTTCACTAGAGGTGGCTCTCCTTAAGATAGATAACATGCTGGGTGAACAAATTACAGCAGGGAAATTGACAAACACCCATAAAGCAATACATGCATATACTAATCATCTTAACTCCTTTGAGACTTGATTGGGCATTACAACATTATACATAGACCGCCATCCAACTGCATCTATGACTAATAATCCACCTTCAGGTTATCATCCGAACCCCCTCCAATATTAAGTTGCAAGCAACAGATTATTGTTTTACGAACTGCGTGTAAAGTAAACAATACGATTGTTCTATGAACAAAGGATTGTTGTTTTCTCCCTAGTACCAACAACACCTCTATTACCATAGAGATTTCTGTCACTTCCTCAGATTACCAGAGGCATGAACCCACTATCGAGCATAAATACTAACTCTTGGAGTTGCTAGCATCTACTTGGCGAAGATAGCTACTAACAACGGAAAACATGCAAGATCACAAATAACAAAGACTTGATAGAATCAATAATCAATCTGAAATAGCATCTCAATATCCATCGGATCCCCGCAAACACAACATGTATGAATTACAAATAGATGATCTTGATCATGAACGGAGCTCACAAGATCTAGACATGAAAGCACAAAGGAGGAGAACCAGCCATCTAGCTACTACATGGATCCGTAGTCCAAGGATGAACTACTCACGCATCACACCGGAGGCTTGCATGGTGATGAAGAAGGCCTCCAGGGAGAATTCCCCTCTACGGCAGGGTGCTAGGAAGAGCTTCAGATCCCTCCCGATCTATGGATGGAGATGACGGCGGCTACAGACTCTTTCATGGATTTTTTGATCGGGCCCTTAGGGTTTTCGTCCCGAGGGAAGTATATAGGCGGAAGGAGAGGCCGAGGGGGTGCCGGGAGCCACCACACCACCCCTAGCGCGGGCCAGGCCTGGCCGAACAACCAGGTGGTGTGGCCGGCCCCTAGACCTTCTCCGTCTTGTATTCTGGGACTTGATGTCTTCCTGAAAAATAGGCACTTTGGCTTTTGTCCCGTCCAATTCCGAGAGTATTCATTTTCTGACTTTCCTAGAACCAAAAACAGCAGAAAACAGGCAGCTGGCACTGTGGCTCTTGTTAATTGGTTAGTCATCATATGAAAAGTACTCCAAAGTTGGAACAAAACACAAGAAAGTGGATAAAACCAAGCATGGAAAATCAAAAATTATAGATACATTTGTAATGTATCAGTTATCTCCCTTACTTTTGGGGTTGTAGGGCGATTTTCAATGACCGTAAGACCCGATACATGATTGAGAATTATGACCAAAAACTTGTCGTTTTCATGCTTTATTGCCATTTTCATGGGCTATTGCCCATAGTTTTGGGGTTCCAGGGCGATTTACAATGGCCGTAAGAGCCGATACATGTTGGAGAGTTATGACAAAAAACTCGTCGCTTTCGCGCTTTATGGCTTTTTTCATTAGCTATTGCCCACAGTTTTGGGGTTCCAGGACAATTTACAACGACTGTAAGATCCGATACAGGTTTGAGAGTTATGACCAAAA
This sequence comes from Avena eriantha, assembly GCA_910589775.1. Taxonomy (NCBI): domain Eukaryota; kingdom Viridiplantae; phylum Streptophyta; class Magnoliopsida; order Poales; family Poaceae; genus Avena; species Avena eriantha. The sequence continues at coordinate 476,219,553 of OU342745.1, forward strand.
ATATGTCGTTTTAGCACTTCATGGCCATTTACATGAACTATTGCCCACAGTTTTGGGGTTCTAATGTGATTTACAACAACTATAAGACCCGATACATTTCTGAGACCAGATACATGTTTTCATGAGCTATTGCCCACAATTTTGGGGTTTCATACCGATCTTACAACGACCGTAAGACCAGATACATGTTTGAGTGAAATGACCAAAAAATCGTCATTTTCCCGCTTTATTGCCGTTTTCACGAGCTATTACCCACATTTTGGGGTTCTAGGGCGATTTACAAGGACCATAAGACCCGGTACATGTTTGAGAGTTATGACCAAAAACTCGTCGTTTTTGCGCTTTATGGCTATTTTCATGAGCTATTGCCCGAAGTTTTGTGGGTTTCATACCGATTTTATAACAACCGTAAGACACGATACACGTTTGAGAGATATGACCAAAAACTCGTCGTTTTTTGCGCTTTATTGCCATCTGCATGAGCTATTGCCCACAGTTTGGGGGTTCTAGGGCAATTTACAGTGATAGTAAGACTAGATACATGTTTGAGAGATATGATAAAAAAACTCATAGTTTTCACGTTTTATGGCTGTTTTCATGAGTTATTGCCCATAGTTTGGGTTCCAGGACGATTTACAACGACAGAAAGACCCGATACATGTTTGAGAGTTATGACCAAAAACTCATCATTTTCGTGCTTTATGGCCGTTTTCGTGAGCTATTGCCCATACTTTTGGGGTTGTAGGGCGATTTTCAACGACCATAAGACCCGATACATGATTGAGAATTATGGCCAAAACCTCATCGTTTTCGTGCTTTATGGCCGTTTTCGTGAGCTATTGCCCATAGTTTTGGGGTTCTAGGGTGATTAACAACGATAGTTAGACTAGATACATGTTTGGGAAATATGATAAAAAAACTCATAGTTTTCATGTTTTATGGTTCTTTTCATGAGCTATTACCCACAGTTTTGGGGTTCAGGGCGATTTACAACGACCGTAAGCCCCAATACAGGCTTGAGAGTTATGCCCAAAAACATGTCGTTTTCGCGCTTCATGGATGTTTAAATGAGCTATTGCCCATAGTTTTGGGGTTCTAAGGTGCTTTAAAACAACTATAAGACCAGATACATTTTTGCGAGTTGTGACCAAAAACTCGTCGTTTTTGCGCTTTATGGCTATTTTCATGAGCTATTGCCCACAGTTTTGGGGTTTCATACCGATTTTACAACGACCATAAGACCCGATACATGTTTGAGTGAAATGACCAAAAAATCGCTTTTTTCATGCTTTATTGCCGTTTTCATGAGCTATTGCCCATAGTCTTCGGGTTCTAGGGTGATTTACAACGATCGTAAGACCCGCTACATGTTTGAGAGTTATGACCAAAAACTCGTCGTTTTTGCGCTTTATGGCTGTTTTCATGAGCTATTGCCCATAGTTTTGTGGGTTTTATACTGATTTAATAACGACCGTCAGACACGATACACGTTTGAGAGATATGACCAAAAACTCATCGTTTTCGCGCTTTATTGCCATTTTCATCAGCTATTGCTCACAGTTTGAGGATTCTAGGGTAATTTACAACAACAATCAGACTAGATACAAGTTTGAGTGATATGAGAAAAACACTTGTAGTTTTCATGTTTTATGGCTATTTTCATGAGCTATTGTCCATAAATTTGGGGATCCATGACGATTTACAACGACAGTAAGACTCGATACATGTTTGAGAGTGATGACCAAAAACTCGTTGTTTTCATGCTTTAAGACCGTTTTCGTGAGCTATTGCACATACTTTTAGGGTTGTAGGTCGATTTTCAATGACCATAAGACCCGATACATGATTGGGAATTATGACCAAAAACTCGTCGTTTTCATGCTTTATGGCCATTTTCGTGAGCGCCCATAGTTTTGGGGTTCCAAGGTAATTAACAACGATAGTAAGACTAGATACATGTTTGAGAGATATCACCAAAAACTCGTTGGTTTCGCGATTTATTGCCATTTTCATGCGCTATTGCCCACAGTTTGGGGTTCTAGGGCAATTTACAACGATAGTAAGATTATATTCATGTTTGAGAGATATGTTCAAACGCTCATAGTTTTCACATTTTATGGCTGTTTTCATGAGCTTTTGCCCATAGTTTTGGGGTTCCAAGAAAATTTACAACGGTAGTAAGACCTGATACATGTTTGATAGTTATGATCAAAAACTCGTCGTTTTCGTGCTTGATGGCCATTTTCGTGAGCTATTGCCTATACTTTTGGGGTTGTACGGAGATTTTCAATGATCGTAAGACTTGATACATGATTGAGTGAAATGGCAAAAAATCGTCGTTTTCGCGCTTTACGGCCGTTTTCTTGAGCTATTTTGACCACAGTTTTGGGGTTCCAGGGCGATTTACAATGGCCGTAAGAGCCGATACATGTTTGATAGTTATGACAGAAAGCTCGTTGTTTTCGCGCTTTATGGATTTTTTTCATAAGCTATTGCCCACCGTTTTAGGGTTTTAGGACGATTTACAACAACTCTACGACCCGATACATGTTTGAGAGTTATGACCAAAAACTCGTCGTTTTTGCGCTTGATAGCTGTTTTCATGAGCTATTGCCCACAGTTTTGGGGTTTCATACCCGGTACATGTTTGAGTGAAATGACCAAAAATTCGTCATTTTCGCGCTTTATTGCCGTTTTCATCAGCTATTGCCCACAGTTTGGAGGTTCTAGGTCAATTTACAACGATAGTAAGATTATATTCATGTTTGAGAGATATGATAAAAAAACTCATAGTTTTCACGTTTTATGGTTGTTTTTATGAGCTATTGCCCATAGTTTTGGCGTTCGAGGATGATTTATAATGATATAAAGACCCGACACATGTTTGATAGTTATAACCAAAAACTCGTCGTTTTCGTGCTTGACGGCCGTTTTCGTGAGCTTTTGCCCATACTTTTTTGGGTTGTAGGGCAATTTTCAACGACCGTAAGACCCGATACATGATTGAGAATTATGACCAAAAACTCATCATTTTCGTGTTTTATGGCCGTTTTCGTGAGCCCATAGTTTTGGGGTTCTAGGGCGATTATCAACGATAGTAAGACTAGATACATGTTTGAGAAATATGATAAAAAAACTCGTAGTTTTCATGTTTTCTGGCTGTTTTCATGAGCTATTGCCCGATTTTGGGGTTCAGGGCGATTTACAACGACCGTCAGACCCGGTACATTTTTGAGAGTTGTGACCAAAAACTCGTCGTTTTTGCGCTCTATGGCTATTTTCATGTGATATTGCCCATAGTTTTGGCATTTCAAACCGATTTTACAACGATCGTAATACCCGATACATGTTTGAGTGAAGTGACCAAAAATTCGTCATTTTCGCGATTAATGGATTTTTTCATTAGATATTGCCCACAATTTTGGGGTTTCTCGGCCAATTTACAGTGACTGTAAGAACCAGTACATGTTTAAGAGTTATAACCAAAAACTCATCCTTTTTGCACTTTATGGCTGTTTTCATGAGCTATTAACCTCAGTTTTGTGGGTTTCATACCGATTTTATAACGACCGTAAAAGCACGATACACGTTTGAGAGATATGACCAAAAATCATTTTTTTGCGATTTATTGCCATTTTCATGAGCTATTGCCCACAGTTTTGGGGTTCTAGGGCAATTTATAACGATAATAAGATTGTGTTCATGTTTGAGAGATATCATCAAAAACTCGTAGTTTTCACGTTTTATGGCTGTTTTCATGAGCTATTGCCCATAGTTTTGGGGTTCCAGGACGATTTACAACGACAGTAAGACCCGATACAAGTTTCATAGTTATGACCAAAAACTCGTTGTTTTTGTGCTTGACGGCCGTTTTCGTGAGTTATTGCCTTTACTTTTAGGGTTGTAGGGCGATTTACAATGACCGTAAGACCCGATACATGATTGAGATTTATGACCAAAAACTCGTCGTTTTCGTGTTTTATTGCCGTTTTCATGAGCTATTGCCCACAGTTTTGGGGTTTCAGGGCGATTTTCAACGGCCGTAAGAGCCGATACATGTTGGAGAGTTATGACAAAAACTCGTCGTTTTCGCGCTTTATGCCTTTTTTATTAGCTATTGCCCACAGTTTTGGGATTCCAGGGTTATTTACAACGACCGTAAGACCCGATACAGGTTTGAGAGTTATGACAAAAAATATGTCGTTTTCGCACTTCATGGCCATTTACATGAACTATTGCCCATAGTTTTGGGGTTCCAGGGTGATTTACAACAATTGTAAGACCCGATACATTTTTGGGAGTTATGACCAAAAACTCGTTGTTTTTGCGCCTGATAGCTGTTTTCATGAACTATTGCCCACAGTTTTGGGGTTCTAGGGCGATTTGCAACGACCGTAAGACCCGATACTTGTTTAAGAGTTATGACCAAAAACTTGTCATTTTTGCGCTTTATGGCTCTTTTCATGAGTTATTGCCCGAAGTTTTGTGGGTTTCATACCGATTTTACAACGACCATAACACACGATTCACGTTTGAGTGATATGACCAAAACCTCGTAGTTTTCACGTTTTATGTCTACTAGGAAAAATGCCCGTGCGATGCACCGAAAGAAAAAAAAGCTTCAAAACAAAAGACATATATGCTTATTGAAAGCGTTCTACTCCCTAGAGAATTTCACTACTCAAAAACATTTTTTGTTAAGGGAATAAGTAAATTTCTTATTTAAATTCACCTAGAAATTTTTGATAATATAAAAGAAGATGGAAAATTCGTCTAGAGCCTAGAGAGAAATAACATAGTAAACCTACAACTGGACTACTTACGTGGAGGTCGTGCTTCAAGTGATGCGCCAGGTTATGGTCGTTCTCAATCTTCTTCAAGTGTAACAAACTTTCGATGATCACCTCCCATAAAAAACATTAAACCGATCACCACCTTCGGAGGTGCACAACGTTTAGGTTACGGAAGAGAAGAGTCAGAGGATGAAGGGACTATAATTTTCTTTACGTATCTTGTACCTAGTGGATCAATCGAAATACTGGAGGCAGATAATTGAAGCAATAGGGTTGACGTATACCGCGTATACTGTGATCCGCCTCTTTGTTTTGTTCATGCAAGCATCAACGCGATGTTGTACATTGAATTTTGCTTCAGATTCAACTCTTTTTGCACTCTAGTGCATGGAATCGAGTGCATGCTCTTTTATTTTGGTTTTGTCTTGGATCAACGCCATGGAAGGGTCGTTGATAACAGACGCGTGCACCGGCCTCGCGTATGGTGCCGATCACTACCAAATAGCTGGAGGATATAGGAGGTCCCAGACCTGCATTATGGAACGCGCCTAGAGCAGCATGTTTTTGAAAGAAATCAGTGGACACGGGATTTGCACTTTCATTTGCTGCACGGTCACCAAACGAAAGAAACGGTCATATAGCCCTGCGGATTGACAATCGGTGGCATGCAGGCGAGAGAGTATGCTTGCTAGAGCCCCGTCTGAGCGACGCCCATGACGTCGGTCTCCCAGAGGCTGAGCAGCATAGAGGCCATCCAAATCAGCGTCGGCGTCCCGTACCAAGCCCCCTCTCAACCGGTACGCCTAGCTAACATCTTCTCGCCGGGTCGCTAGGGTCGATGCTGGTGAGGAAACTGTGATCCTAGAGGAGCAGGAAACGTTCTTTAACGACCCCAAGTACTCCATGACCGTAGAGTCCAGCTCCTTCTCTCGCTCCCTCTACCCCATCTTCTATGCTCCCTCTACCCCATCTTCTATAGCCGATCTTCAAGGATCGAGTGGAGGAGGAGCGATGCTGGTGGTGGCGCTTGCGCGTGTGCTTTTCACGGGAGAGAGGAACCCAGGGCTCAGCTTGGTGCCGATGGACTTCTAGATAATGCTCGTACGTGCCAAGTTTGTATTGGAAACTCAGGGAGGCATGTACTTGCAGACATATGGTTCGATTGTGAAAGCTAGGGCCTGACCAGGCCACGATTTAAATGCCCATGACGTGCACGACTTCAGGTTGATTACTACTCGGACAGCTCTCGGATGTACATGGGAAAACCATCGACCAAGGAAACGACGCACAACCGATCAAACGGAAAAACATACGCGCCTTTCTCGATGGACCAAAGCGTATTGTGACGGACGAAGAGAGAAACACTTCTTCTTTTATTATTAGGTATATATTTTAATGAGCTATTCTCCATAGTTTTTGGGTTCTAGGGCAATTTACAACGATAGTTAGACCGGATACATGTTTTTGAGATATGATAAAAAAACTCGTAATTTTCACGTTTTATGGCTATTTTCATGAGCTATTGTCCATAGTTTTGGGGTTCCAGGACGATTTACAATGACAGCAAGACCTGATACATGTTTGTGAGTAATGACCAAAAACTCGTCATTTTCGTGCTTTACGACCGTTTTCGTGAGCTATTGCCCATACTTTTGGGGTTGTAGGGCAATTTTCAACGACTGTAAGACCCGATACATGATTGAGAATTATGACCAAAAACTCGTTGTTTTCATGCTTTACGGCCGTTTTTCGTGAGTATTGCCCATAGTTTTGGGATTCTAGGGTGATTTACAACGATCGTAAGACTCGATACATTTTTGAGAGTTATGACCAAAACCTCGTTGTTTTTGCGCTTTATGGATATTTTCATGAGCTATTGCCCATAGTTTTGCGGTTACATACCGATTTTACAACGACCATAAGATCTAATATTTGTTTGAGTGAAATGACCAAAAATCGTCGTTTTCGCGCTTTATGGATTTTTTTCATTAGCTATTTCCCAAAGTTTTGGGGTTCTAGGGCGATTTACAATGACCGTAAGACCGATACAGTTTTAGAGTTGTGATCAAAAATATGTCGTTTTCGCGCTTCATGGCCGTTTACATGAACTATTGCCCATAGTTTTGGGGTACTAGGGCGATTTACAACGACCGTAAGACACGATACAGATTTGAGAGTTATGACCAAAAACTTGTTGTTTTTGCGATTTATTGCCATTTTCATGAGCTATTCCCCACGGTTTGGGGGTTCTAGGGCCATTTATAGCGATAGTAAGATTATATTCATGTTTGAGAGGTATCATCAAAAACTCGTAGTTTTCACTATTTATGCCTTTTTTCATGAGCTATTGCCCATAGTTTTGGGGTTCCAGGACGATTTACAACGATAGTAAGACCTGATACATGTTTGATAGTTATGACCAAAAACTAGGTGTTTTCGTGCTTGACGACCGTTTTCATGAACTATTGCCCACGGTTTTGGGGTTCTAGGGTGATTTACGATGGTCGTAAGAGACCATACATGTTTGAGAGTTATAACCAAAAACTTGTCGTTTTCGTGCTTTATGGCCGTTTTAGTGAGCTATTGCCCATAGTTTTGGGGTTCCAGGGCAATTATCAACGATTGTAAGACTAGATACATGTTTGAAAAATATTTTAAAAAAACTCGTAGTTTTGACTTTTTATGGCTGTTTTCATGAGCTATTGCCCACGGTTTTGGGTTCAGGGCGATTTACAACGACCTTAAGACCTGATACATTTTTGAGAGTTATGACCAAAAACTCGTCGTTTTTGCGCTCTATGGCTGTTTTCATGTGCTGTTGCCCATAGTTTTGGGGTTTTCGTACCGATTTTACAACGACCGTAAGACCTGATACATGTTTGAGTGAAATGACCAAAAATTCGTCATTTTCGGGCTTTATTGCCGTTTCACGAGCTATTGCCCATAGTTTTGGGGTTCTCGGCCGATTTACAATGACTATAAGAACCAGTACATGTTTGAGAGTTATAACCAAAAACTCGTAGTTTTTGCGCTTTATGGCTATTTTCATGAGCTATTAATCCACAGTTTTGTTGGTTTCATACCGATTTTATAACGACCGTAAGACACGATACACATTTGAGAGATATGACCAAAAACTCGATTTTTGCGATTTATTGCCATTTTCATGAGCTATTCCCCACAGTTTGGGGGTTCTAGGGCCATTTATAGCGATAGTAAGATTATATTCATGTTTGAGAGGTATCATCAAAAACTCGTAGTTTTCACTATTTATGCCTTTTTTCATGAGCTATTGCCCATAGTTTTGGGGTTCCAGGACGATTTACAACGATAGTAAGACCCGATACATGTTTCATAGTTATGACCAAAAACTCGTCGTTTTCGTTCTTGACAACCGTTTTCGTGAGTTATTACCCTTACTTTTAGGGTTGTAGGGTGATTTTCAACGACCATAAGACTCGATACATGATTGAGAATTATGACCAAATACTCGTCGTTTTTGTGCTTTATTGCCGTTTTCATTATCTATTGCCACAGTTTTGGAGTTCTAGGGCGATTTACAATGGCCGTAAGAGCCGATACATGTTTGAGAGTTATGATAAAAAACTCGTCGTTTTCGCACTTTATGGCTTTTTTCATTAGCTATTGCCCACCGTTTTGGGGTTTTAGGGCAATTTACAACGGCTGTAAGACCTGATACAGGTTTGAGAGTTATGACCAAAAGTATGTCATTTTCGCACTTCATGGCCATTTACATGAACTATTGCCCATAGTTTTAGGGTTCTAGGGCGATTTACAACAATTATAAGACCCGATACATTTTTGAGAGTTATGACCAAAAACTCGTCGTTTTTGCGCTTGATAGCTGTTTTCATGAGCTATTGCCCAGAATTTTGGGGTTTCATACCGATTTTACAACGACTGTAAGACCCGATACATGTTTGAGTGACCAAAAAATCGTCATTTGCCTGCTTTATTGTCGTTTTCACGAGCTATTACCCACATTTTTGGGATTCTAGGGCGATTTCCAACGACCGTAAGACCCGGTACATGTTTGAGAGATATGACCAAAAGCTCGTCGTTTTTGTGCTTTATGGCTATTTTCATGAGCTATTGCCTGATATTTTGTGGGTTTCATACCGATTTTATAACAACTGTAAGACACGATACACATTTGAGAGATATGGTCAAAAATTCGTCGTATTCGCGCTTTATTGCCATTTGCATGAGCTATTGCCCACAGTTTGGGGGTTCTAGGGCAATTTACAACGATAGTAAGAGTAGATACATGTTCGAAAGATATGATAAAAAATCGTAGTTTTCATGTTTTATGGCTGTTTTCATGAGTTATTGCACATAGTTTGGGTTCCAAGATGATTTACAACGACAGTAAGACCCGATACATGTTTGAGAGTTATGACCAAAAACTCATCGTTTTCGTGCTTTACAACCGTTTTCGTGAGCTATTTCCCATACTTTTGGGGTTGTAGGGCGATTTTCAAAGACCGTAAGTCCCGATACATGATTGAGAATTATGACAAAAACCTCGTCGTTTTCGTGCTTTATGGCCGTTTTCGTGAGCTATTGCCCATAGTTTTGGTGTTCCAGGGTGAATAACAAAGATAGTTAGACTAGATACATGTTTGAGAAATATGATAAAAAACTCATAGTTTCACGTTTTATGGCTGTTTTCATGAGCTATTACCCACAGTTTTGGGGTTTAGGGCGATTTACAACGACGGTAAGCCCCAATACAGGTTTGAGAGTTATGACCAAAAACATGTCGTTTTGCGCTTCATGGGTGTTTAAATGAGCTATTGCCCACAGTTTTGGGTTCCAACGTGATTTACAACAACTGTAAGACCCGATATATTTTTGAGAGTTATGACCAAAAACTCGTCATTTTTGCTCTTTATGGCTATTTTCATGAGCTATTACCCACAGTTTTGGGGTTTCAAACCGATTTTACAACGACCGTAAGACCCGATACATGTTTGTACTTTATTGCCGTTTTCACGAGCTATTGCCCATAGTTTTGGGGTTATAGGGTGATTTACAGCGACCGTAAGACCCACTACATGTTTGAGAGTTATGACCAAAAACTCGTTGTTTCCGCGCTTTATGGATTTTTTCATGAGCTATTGCCCATAGTTTTGGGGTTCAAGGGCGATTTAGAACGACCGTAAGACACGATATAGTTTGAGAGTTTTGACCAAAAATATGTCGTTTTCGCACTTCATGGCCATTTACATGAACTATTGCCCACAGTTTTGGGGTTCTAGGGTGATTTACAACAACTGTAAGACCCGATACATGAGAGTTATGACCAAAAACTCGTCGTTTTTGCGCTTGATAGCTGTTTTCATGAGCTAGTGCCCACAGTTTTGTGGTTTCATACCGATTTTCCAACGATCGTAAGACCCGATACATGTTTGAGTGAAATGACCAAAAATTCGTCATTTCCGCTCTTTACAACGGCTATAAGACCCGATACTACAATGGCTATAAGACCCGATACATGTTTGAGTGAAATGACCCAAAATTCGTCATTTTCGCGCTTTATTGCCGTTTTCATGAGCTATTGCCCACAGTTTGGGGGTTCTAGGGCAATTTACAACGATAGTAAGATTATATTCATGTTTGAGAGATATGATAAAAAACTCATAGTTTTTATGTTTTATGGCTGTTTTCATGAGCTATTGACCATAGTTTTGGGTTCCAGGACAATTTACAACGATAGTAAGACTCAGTACATGTTTGATAGTTATGATCAAAAACTCGTCGTTTTTGTGCTTGACAGCCGTTTTCGTGAGCTTTTGCCCATACTTTTGGGGTTGTAGGGCGATTTTCAACGACCGTAAGACCCGATACATGATTGAGTGAAATGACCAAAAATCGTTGTTTTCGCGCTATACGGCTGTTTTCGTGAGCTATTTTGCCCACAGTTTTGGGTTTCCAGGGCGATTTACAATGGCCGTAAGAGCCGATACATGTTTGAGAGTTATGACAAAAAACTCGTTGTTTTCGCCCTTTATGGATTTTTCATTAGCTATTACCCATAGTTTTGGGGTTCTAGGGCGATTTACAAAGACCGTAAGACACGATATAGTTTGAGAGTTTTGACCAAAAATATGTCGTTTTCGCACTTCATGGCCATTTACATGAACTATTGCCCACATTTTTGGGGTTCTAGGGCGATTTACAACAACTGTAAGACCCGATAGATGTTTGAGAGTTATGACCAAAAACTCGTCGTTTTTGCGCTTGATAGCTGTTTTCATGAGCTATTGCCCACAGTTTTGGGGTTTCATACCGATTTTCCAACGACCATAAGACCCGATACATGTTTGAGTGAAATGACAAAAAATTCATCATTTTCACGATCTATTGCCGTTTTCATGAGCTATTGCCCACAGTTTAGTGGTTCTAGGGCAATTTACAACGATAGTAAGATTATATTCATGTTTGAGAGATATGATAAAAAAACTCATTGTTTTTATGTTTTATGGCTGTTTCATGAGCTATTGCCCATAGTTTGGGGGTTCCAGGATGATTTACAACGATAGTAAGACCCGATAATGTTTGATATTTATGATCAAAAACTCGTCGTTTTCGTGCTTCACGGCCATTTTCGTGAGCTTTTGCCCATACTTTTGGGGTTGTAGGGCGATTTTCAATGACCGTAATACCCGATACATGATTGAGTGAAATGACCAAAAATCGTCGTTTTCGCGCTTTACGGCTGTTTTCATGAGCTATTTTGCCCATAGTTTTTGGTTTCCAGGGCGATTTACTACGGCCGTAAGAGCCGATACATGTTTGAGAGTTGTGACAAAAAACTCGTTGTTTTCGCGCTCTATGGATTTTTTCATTAGCTATTGCCCACAGTTTTGGGGTTCTAGGTTGATTTACAACGATCGTAAGACACGATATAGTTTGAGAGTTTTGACGAAAAATATGTCGTGTTCGCACTTCATGGCCATTTACTGAAGTATTGCCCATAGTTTTGGGGTTCTAGGGCGATTTACAACAACTGTAAGACCCGATACATGTTTGAGAGTTATGACCAAAAACTCGTCGTTTTTGTGCTTGATAGCTGTTTTCATGAGCTATTGCACACAGTTTTGGGGTTTCATACCGATTTTACAACGGCTGTAAGACCTGATACATGTTCGAGTGAAATGATCAAAAAATCGTCGTTTTCGCGTAAGACACGATACATGTTGGAGAGATATCACCAAAAACTCGTCGTTTTCGCGCTTTATTGCCAGTTTCATGAACTATTGCCCACAGTTTGGGGGTTCTCGGGTAATTTACAACGACAATACGACTAGATACATGTTTGAGAGATATGATAAAAACTCATAGTTTTCACGTTTTATGGCTATTTTCATGAGCTATTGTCCATAGTTTTGGGGTTCCAAGACGATTTACAACGACAACAAGACCCGATACATCTTTGAGAGTTATGACCAAAAACACGTCGTTTTCGTGCTTTACGGCCGCTTTCTTGAGCTATTGCCCATACTTTTGGAGTTGTAGGGCGATTTTCAACAACTGTAAGACCCGATACATGATTGAGAATTATGACCAAAAACTCATCATTTTCATGCTTTATGGCTGTTTTCGTGAGCTATTGCCTATAGTTTTGGGGTTCCAGGGCGATTATCAACGATAGTAAGACTATATACATGTTTGAGAAATATGATAAAAAAAACTCGTAGTTTTAACGTTTTATGGCTGTTTTCATGAGCTATTGCCCATGGTTTTGGGGTTCAGGGCGATTTACAACGACCGTAAGACCCAATACATTTTTGAGAGTTATGACCAAAAACTCATCGTTTTTGCGCTTGATAGCTGTTTTCATGAGCTATTGCCCACAGTTTTGGGGTTTCGTACCGATTTTAGAACGACCGTAAGACCCGATACATGTTTGAGTGAAATGACGAAATAGTCGTCGTTTTCGTGTTTTATTGCCATTTTCACGAGTTATTGCCCACAGTTTTGGGGTTTGATACATTGCAAATGTATCTATAATTTTTGATGCTCCATGCTTGGTTGTATCCACTTTCTTGTGTTTTGTCCACACTTTGTAGTACTTTTCATATGATTTCTTGGACTAACCTATTAACAAGAGCCACAGTGCCAGCTGCCTGTTTTCTGTTGTTTTTGGTTCCAGAAAAGTCAGAAAATGAGTATTCTTGGAATTGGACGGGACAAAAGCCAAAGTGCCTATTTTCCAGAAGACTCGCGGAGCCAGAATAAGAGACGGAGGAGGGCCAAGGCCTGGCCACACAACTCCCAGGCGCGGGCTAGGCCTGGCCGCGCCAGGTCATGGTGTGGTGGCCCCAGGCACCCCCTCGGTCTCACTCTTCGCCTATAAGAAGCCTTCTGACCTAAAAACTCCGAGGGGTTCGACGTTTTTCCACGAAAAGTTCCGCTACGCCACCGTCACCGAAGGAGAGATTCGGGGGACAGAAAGTCTCTGTTCCAGCACCCTGCCGGGACGGGGAAGTGCCCCCGGAGCCATCTCCATCGACCTCCACCATCATCTCCATTGACCATCCATTTTTCCCCCATCTATGAGTGAGTAATCCTCCGCTGTAGGCTAGGGGGATGGTAGGGATTGAATGAGATCGTTCATGTAATGGCGTTAGATTGTTAGGGCATAGTGCCTAGTATCTTTTATTAGTGCTTTATGACTTTGTTGCGACTTGTTGTGCTTAATGCTGGTCACTAGGGCCCAAGTGCCATGATTTCAGGTCTGAACTTATTATTGATTCGTTATGATAGTATTGTTCTTGGTCTTATTGATTCATTAACGTTTTATGGCTGTTTTCATGAGCTATTGCCCACGGTTTTGGGGTCCATGGCGATTTACAATGACCGTAAGACCCGATACATTTTTGAGAAATATGACCAAAAACTCATCGTTTTTGCGCTTGATAGCTGTTTTCATGAGCTATTGCCCACAATTTTGGGGTTTCATACCGATTTTAGAATGACCGTAAGACCCGATACATGTTTGAGTGAAATGACCAAATAGTCATCGTTTTCGCGTTTTATTGCCATTTTCATGAGCTATTGCCCACAGTTTTGGGGTTCTAGGTCAATTTACAACGACCGTAAGACCCGGTACATGTTTGAGAGTTATGACAAAAAACTCGTCGTTTTTGCGCTTTATGGCTGTTTTCATTAGCTATTGCCCGCAGTTTTGTGGGTTTCATACTGACTTTACAATGACCATAAGACACGATACATGTTGGAGAGATATGACCAAAAACTCGTCATTTTTGCGCTTTATTGCCATTTTCATGAGCTATTGCCCATAGTTTGGGGCTTCTAGGGAAATTTACAACGACAATAATACTAGATACATATTTGAGAGATATGATGAAAACGTTTTTATGGCTGTTTTTACAACAACCGTATGACACGATACATGTTTGAGAATTATAACCAAAACCTCGTCGTTTTGCGCTTTATGGCTATTTCATGAGCTATTAACAAAAGTATGATCCGATTCATGTTTGAGTGAAATGACCAAAATTTCGTCAGTTTTTGCATTCTAGGGTGATTTACAACGACCATAAGACCCGGTACATGTTTGAGAGTTATGACCAAAAACTCGTCGTTTTTGCGCTTTATGGCTGTTTCATCAGCTATTGCCCACAGTTTTGTGGTTTTCATACTGATTTTACAACAACCGTAAGCACTACACCAGAACATGAAAATCCTAGCAGCCTTGTTGGTTGGGAAAACAAATATTGTTGTCGGGGTTTTAACGACCAACCATGTCTGTCACCGTATGTCCGGTCGACAAAGGCCTTTCCCAACCAACATTTCTTACCCGACTAACAATCTGCCAACACTGCACATCTTTTCCTGACTAACATATGTAGTCTCGACAGATATATTCTTTCCCAACCAACATATGATTCCCGACCAACCGTCTAATGATGTTTGTTTTTGCCGACCAATAGTCTGATGATGTTTGTTTTGCCAACCAACAATCTTCGGACAAGATTAACTCACTTGACGAATTTCTGTTGCCGCGTCAGAACTAAATATTCACATATCTTTAGAATCGTCTTGCCGAAGAAATATCAATCAGTTTACATATTTGTAGCAGTAACATGTTTGTCATCCAAACCAGAGCTAGTAATTAATCCTCACATACAGAAGTTCATCTGTTCTCAACATAATTGTCAGAAAATTATGAGAAAACATGATCATAGAGTATGCAAGATACCCCAATGTTCCATTTCTAAGATCTTATAGATAGCAGGCAAAAGCACAGATGATTTATGGGCGATGGTATTATGTCCCTTTTAACAGAGACAAAGCTATTAATGCCAGCCACGTTAGTCACTCAGTTGGGTAGATAAAGCATGGTTGGTCTTGGGCTCCCTTTAAGGCATCGTTTATAAAAAAGAATGGAGATAATACTACATAGAAACAGCTAGCACTCACAAAACTAGAATAATTTGTTATGTTTATATAGCGTTGCAGCATAACTCCTCTAGTCACTTGTCCGTATCATGTACAGAAGTACACATCCCTTTCCAACAACAAGCTGTGATTTTCTACAGTTGGGACTATTTGGGATGACAAAGACCAGAATTATTACGAGCAAAGTCTTACTTTAGGGTGTTTCTTGTCATCACACAAGGCACAAAGTGTTTTTTTAAAATCCCAATGGCCAACTTCAGCATACTAGTCAACTGAGCATATTATACAAAAGTGCAAAACGGTAAGTAGCTCAGGAAAGTAAATGGCAGAGTATCCAACCTGATTGTGTAGACATCAAGAAGGAATCCATTATCATCAACTATAGGAAATGGGCTTACTCCATCTGGGCAATGAAAAAAGAAACCATGTATCACTCAGATCCAGAGCTGTTACTTCATAATGATGTAAAAATAGTATTGTTCTTTGAGCTTTGAGCAAAGAACTAAATATATCAAGATAAAAATGAGCACAAGATGAGGCGTAGGTTAAATTTGCTGCAAAATAGAGTCTCATAAACAACCATACATTTCAAATTCCTAGGAAGATTTGCAAAATTAAGAAAATGTATATCCCTGATACATCCATCGAGGACCAGAAGATAGGGACTGAAGATATTTCATTTTGTATTATAGTCAGTGCCACAGGCCTTAAATTATCCAAATCCTTAATCTGAACATTTCAAATTCCAAGAAAGAGCTGCAAGATTAAGTAAATGTATATCCCTAATACATCCATTAGTGGCAGGACGAGAAATACATACAACCCTGGCCTGTAGGCTTCATCTAGCAATGTGATCATGAGTCAGCATCATACATCGAACAATATGAGCTGAGTGGAGATAGCACAGAGTTGTTAATTACCTTGATAGATGGCCATGTGATGCACCATTTTCCTTCCATCCAAGGTGCTTTTCAGCTGCGTCTATGAGATCTTTCTTCAGAATGTACTGCATTTACGTGCAATATAAATCAGCTGTTCCATATCTCATTCGGGCCACTATGGAGTAAAAATGTACAAACTTAACTTCACCCATATAAAAAAACTTGATACTACCATCAAAGGCGCATCATCCTTGTTCTTCGAAACTAGAACATTATCTTTACCAGGTGGTATAAGAATTCTAAATTACAATTTATAGTTTTTCTAAATAATTAGTTCGGACAAGGAACAGTCTGACTAGTTTGAGCCACAGAAACATCGTATCGCAAACTTATTCTCTACGTGACCACTTACTAACCAGTAACCTCACATCTTCAGCTCCAAGAATTCAACAAAAAATAGCAGGTCAGATAACCTGTAACCAGTCTACTAGAAACACTTATTTCCCTAATAGCACAATCAGATCTTGTAAACCATTCAAATATTCTATTGCCTCATGGAAAATTAGTCAGACTGACATCGCCAAACACAGAATTTACCAAAATTACCTATTACGATCTTTAGCCTATCAGTTCATTATCAAAGAGGAAAACAAAATCCAGGAAAAAAAATTAAAACTCACTAGTCAAAAACCTGATTTAAAGTAGCATGGTCGCCCCCCTCCAGGCGGTAACTAGAGGGACCAAGCGCTTCCCCAACTCGCCCATGCCCTTCCGCATCTCATAGCCGTTGTCACCGCCATTGTTGTGCTGGCAGCAGGCCACGACCTGAAGGAGGTGGGGGCTTCCCTTTGGCGTCGGTGGTCGGCCTGCTGGTGGGAGGAGGCGGAGCTCGCCTTGCCCGCGAGGCTCTAGAAGAGTCGTGGCGTCGGGATCCGATACCCTGCTCCCGGATCTAGTATTCGGCGGAGGTAGTGGTTGCTGCGACGTTAGTGCGGATGGAGCTGCGCCGGTTGCTGATTCGGTCTAGATCTGCCATCTGGTGGTCGGGATCTAGTATTCGGCAAGCTGTCCCAGCATGGTGGGGGCGGCAGAGATGAGCGTGAGCACGGGGACAGAGGGGGGGAGGGGTGGTGCAGAGCCCGATGAAGACGAACGGAAGATCTTGGGGCGGCATCGTCGCCGGACTGGAAGAAGGTGGTCGGGGAGATCAAGCCAGGCAACAGGGCTGATGTTTTCATTTTTTTGTTTATAATACTCACGCTGAGAGGATAAGGGTCGCGCGGCTAGCGAGCAAAAAAATGGAGGGACTCGCGGGCTAGGCTAAAATATTGGCGCTTAGATTTTCGGTGGCGCGCGCTCGAGCCCGTAGCATGCCGACCAACAATTTGACAGCCATTTATGCTTTCACGACCTATTGTTGGACATAAAAAAATTTCCCACTGCCGACCAACAATCTGTCAACGTATATTAGTAACGCCGATCAATGGTCCATTAGTACTTTTTCCGACAAACAATATGATGCAATATGTTGACTTTTCCAAACAAACATTGGTACGGAATGTAGTGCTATGGTATAGTGAAGATACGATACACGTTTAAGAGATATGACCAAAAACTCGTTCTTTTCGAGCTTTATTGGCATTTTCATAAGCTATTGCCCACAGTTTTGGGGTTTTAGGGAAACTTATAATGACAATAAGACTAGATACATGTTTGAGAGATATGATAAAAAAAACTTGTAGTATTCACGTTTTTATGGCTGTTTTCATGAGTTATTGCCCACAGTTTTATGGTTCCAGGGCGATTTACAACGGTCGTAAGAGCCGACACGTGTTTGAGAGTTATGACAAAAAAAACTCGTCGTTTTCGCCCTTTATGCCTTTTTTCATTAGCTATTACCCACAATTTTGCGATTTTAGGGCGATTTACAACGACCATAAGACCCGATACAGGTTTGAGAGTTATGACAAAAAATATGTCGTTTTCACGCTTCATGGCCGTTTACATGAGCTATTGCCCAAAGTTTTGGGGATCTAGGGTGATTTACAACAACTGTAAGACCCGATACATTTTTGAGAGTTATGACGAAAAACTCGTCGTTTTTGCACTTTATAGTTGTTTTCATGAGCTACTACCCATAGTTTTGGGGTTTCATACCGCTTTTACAACGACCGTAAGACCTGGTACATATTTGAGTGAAATGACCAAAAACTCGTCATTTTTGCGCTTTATGGCTATTTTCATAAGCTATTAACCGAAGTTTTGTGTGTTTCATACCGATTTTACAACGACCGTAAGACACGATACACGTTTGAGAGATATGACCAAAAACTCGTCGTTTTCGCGCTTTATTGCCATTTTCATGAGCTATTGCCCATAGTTTGGGGGTTCTAGGGCAAATTTACAACGACAATAAGACTAGATACATGTTTGAGAGATATGATAAAAACTCGTAGTTTTCGCGATATATGGCTGTTTTCATCACATATTATCCATAGTTTTGGGGTTCCAAGACGATTTACAACGATAGTAAGACCCAATACATGTTTGAGAGTTATGACCAAAAACTCGTCGTTTTCGTGCTTTACGGCCGTTTTCCTGAGCTATTGCCCATACTTTTGGGGTTGTAGAGCGATTTTCAACGACCATAAGACCCGATACATTTTTGAGAATTATGACCAAAAACCCATCATTTTCGTGCTTTATGGCTGTTTTCGTGAGCTATTGCCCATAGTTTTGGGGTTTCAGGACAATTATCAACGATAGTAAGACTAGATACATGTTTGAGAAATATGATAAAAAACTCGTAGTTTTCACGTTTTATGGCTGTTTTCATGAGCTATTGCCCACGGATTTGTGGTTCAGTGCGATTTACAACGACCGTAAGACCCGGTACCTTTTTGAGAGTTATGACCAAAAACTCGATACATGTTACATACTGTGGTTCAGCTATTGCCCGTAGTTTTGTGGGTTTCCTACAGATTTTTCAACGACCGTAAGACACAATACATATTGGAGAGATATGACCAAAAAGTCATCGTTTTCGTGCTTTATTGCCATTTTCATGAGCTATTGCCCATAGTTTGGGGGTTCTAGGGCGATTTACAACGATAGTAAGACTAGATACATGTTTGAGAGTTATGACCAAAAATTCATCGTTTTCACATTTTGATGGTTGTTTTCATCAGCTATTGCCCGCAGTTTTCTGGATTTCATACTGATTTTACAACGACCGTAAGACACGATACATGTTTGAGAGTTATGACCAAAAATATGTCGTTTTCGTGCTTCATGGCCGTTTACATGAACTATTGCCAACAGTTATGGGGTTCTAGGGCGATTTACAATGACCATAAGACCCAGTACATGTTTGAGAGTTATGACAAAAAACTCGTCGTTTTTGCACTTTATGGCCGTTTTCATCAGCTATTGCCCGCAGTTTTGTGGGTTTCATACTGATTTTACGACGATCGTAAGACACGATACATGTTGGAGAGATATGACTAAAAACTCATCGTTTTCGCTCTTTATAGCCATTTTCATGAGCTATTGCCTATAGTTTGGTAGTTCTAGGGAAATTTACAACGACAATAATACTAGATACATGTTTGAGAGATATGATAAAAACTTTTTTATGGCTGTTTTTACAACGACCGTAAGACACGATACATTTTTTAGAGTTATAACCAAATACTCGTCGTTTTGCGCTTTATGGCTGTTTTCATGAGCTATTGCCCACAGTTTTGGGGTTCCAGGGCGATTTACAATGGTCGTAAGAGCCGATACATGTTTGAGAGTTATGGCAAAAAACTCGTTGTTTTCGCGCTTTATGGATTTTTTCATGAACTATTGCCCACAGTTTTGGGGTTCTAGGGCGATTTAGAACAACTGTAAGACCCGATACATTTTTGAGAGTTATGACCAAAAACTCATCGTGTTTGCGCTTGATAGGTGTTTTCATGAGCTATTGCCCACAATTTTGGGGTTTCATATCGATTTTACAATGATCGTAAGACCCGATACATGTTTGAGTGAAATGAACAAAAATTCGTCATTTTCGCGCTTTATTGCCGTTTTGACGAGCTATTGCCCACAGTTTGGGGGTTCTAGTTCAATTTACAACGATAATAAGATTATATTCATGTTTGAGGGATATGATAAAAAACTCATAGTTTTCACGTTTTATGGCTGTTTTCATGAGCTATTGCCCATAGTTTTGGGGTTCTAGGACGATTAACAACGATAGAAAGACCCCATATATGTTTGATAGTTATGAACAAAAACTCGTCGTTTTCGTGCTTGACAGCCGTTTTCGTGAGCTATTACCCATACTTTTGGGTTCTAGGGCGATTTTCAACGACCGTAAGACCCGATACTTTTGGGTTTTTGCGCTTGATAGATGTTTTCATGAGCTATTGCCCATAGTTTTGGGGTTTCATACCGATTTTACAATGAATGTAAGACCCGATATATGTTTGAGTGAAATGACCAAAAAATCGTCATTTTCATGCTTTATTGCCGTTTTCACGAGCTATTGCCCACAGTTTGGGGGTTCTAGGGCAATTTACCACGATAGTAAGATTATATTCATGTTTGAGAAATATGACCAAAAACTCATCGTTTTCATGCTTTACGGCCATTTTCATGAGCTATTGCCCATAGTTTTAGGGTTCTAGGGTGATTTAGAACGACCGTAAGACCCGATACATTTTTGATAGTTATGACCAAAAACTCATCGTTTTTGCGCTTTATGGCTATTTTCATGAGCTATTGCCCAAAGTTTTGCGGTTCTAGGGCGATTTACAACGGCCGTAAGAGCCGACACATGTTTGAGAGTTATGATAAAAAAGTCGTAGTTTTTGCGCTTTATGCCTTTTTTTCAATAGCTATTGCCCAAAATTTTGGGGTTCCAGGGCGATTTACAAGGACTGTAAGCCCTGATACAGGTTTGAGAGTTATGACAAAAAATATGCCATTTTCGCGCTTAATGGCCATTTACATGAGCTATTGCCCATAGTTTTGGGGATCCAGGGTGATTTACAACAACTGTAAGACGCAATACATTTTTGAGCTATGACGAAAAACTCGGCGTTTTTTGTGCTTTATAGCGGGTTTCATTAGCTATTGCCCACAGTTTTGGGGTTTCATATCGATTTTACAACGACCGTAAGACCCGATACATGTTTGACTGAAATGAGCAAAAACTCGTCGTTTTTGCGCTTTATGGTTGTTTTCATGAGCTATTGCCCACACTTTTGGGGTTTCATACCGATTTTACAATGACCGTATGACCCGATACATATTTGAGTGAAATGACCAAAAATTCGTCATTTTCGTGCTTTATTGCCGTTTTCACGAGCTATTGCCCACACTTTGGGGG
The DNA here is from genome assembly GCA_910589775.1 of Avena eriantha. Taxonomy (NCBI): domain Eukaryota; kingdom Viridiplantae; phylum Streptophyta; class Magnoliopsida; order Poales; family Poaceae; genus Avena; species Avena eriantha. The sequence goes on from OU342745.1 coordinate 476,241,059, forward strand.
TTCTAGGGCAATTTACAACGATAGTAAGATTATATTCATGTTTGAGAGGTATGATAAAAATTTATAGTTTTCTTATTTTATGGCTATTTTCATGAGCTATTGCCCATAGTTTTGGGGTTCCAGGACGATTTACAACAATAGTAAGACCCGATACTTTTGGGGTTTTGTGCTTGATAGGTGTTTTCATGAGCTATTACCCACTGTTTTGGGGTTTCATACCGATTTTACAATGACCGTAAGACCCGATATATTTTTGAGTGAAATGACCAAAAATTCATCATTTTCGCGCTTTATTGCTGTTTTCGTGAGCTATTGTCCATAGTTTTGGGGTTCCAGGGCGATTATCCACAATAGTAAGACTAGGTACATGCTTGAGAAATATGATAAAAAAATCGTAGTTTTCACGTTTTATGGCTGTTTTCTTCAGCTATTGTCCATAGTTTGGGGTTCGAAGACGATTTACAACGACAGTAAGACCCGATACATGTTTGAGAGTTATGACCAAAAACTCGTCGTTTTTGTGCTTTACGGCCGTTTTCGTGAGCTATTGCCCATAGTTTTGGGGTTCCAGGGTGATTATCAACGATAGTAAGACTAGATACATGTTTGGGAAATATGATAAAAAAACTCGTAGTTTTCACGTTTTATGGTTGTTTTCATGAGCTATTGCCCACGGTTCAGGGGTTCAGGGTGATTTACAATGACCGAAAGACCCGATACATTTTTGAGAGTTATGGCTGATACATTGCAAATGTATCTATAATTTTTGATGTTACATGCTTGGTTTTATCCACTTTCTTGTGTTTTGTCCACACTTTGGAGTACTTTTCATCTGATTTCTTGGACTAACCTATTAACAAGAGCCACAATTCCACCTGCCTGTTTTCTGCTGTTTTTGGTTCCAGGAAAGTCAGAAAATGAATATTCTCGGAATTGGACGGGACAAAAGCCAAAGTGCCTATTTTTTCGGAAGTCATCAGATGCCAGAATACGAGACAGAGAAGGGCTAGGGGCCTACCACGAGACGGAGAAGGGCTGGGGGCCGACCCCAGCACACCCTCGGCCTCTCCTTCCGCCTATATATTACCCTCGGGATGAAAACCCTAAGTACCCGATCAAAAATCCACGAAAGAGTCTGTAGCCGCCGTCGTCTGCATCCCTAGATCGAGAGGGATCTAAAGATCTTCCCGGCACCCTACCGGAGAGGGGAATTCACCCTGGAGGCCTTCTTCATCACCATGCAAGCCTCCGGTATGATGCGTGAGTAGTTCATCTTTGGACTACGGGTCCATGTAGTAGATAGATGGCTGGTTCTCCTCCTTTGTGCTTTCATGTCTAGATCTTGTGAGCTCCGTTCATGATCAAGATCATCTATTTGTAATTCTGCATGTTGTGTTTGCGGGGATCCGATGGATATTGAGATGCTATTTCAGATTGATTATTCATTCTATCATGTCTTTGTTATTTGTGATCTTGCATGCTTTCCGTTGTTAGTAGCTATCTTGGCCAAGTAGATGCTAGCAACTCCAAGAGTTAGTATTTATGCTCGATAGTGGGTTCATGGCTCTGCTAATCTTGGGAAGTGACAGAAATCTCTAAGGTACTAGATGTGCTGTTGCTACTAGGGATAAAACAACAATCCTTTGTTCATAGAACAATCGTATTTTTTACTTTACACGCAATTCGTAAAGCAATAATCTGTTGCTTGCAACTTAATACTGGAGGGGGTTCGGATGATAACCTGAAGGTGGATTATTAGTCATAGATGCAGTTGGATGGCGGTCTATGTATAATGTTGTAATGCCCAATCAAGTTCCAAAGGAGTCAAGATGATTAGTATATGCATGTATTGCTTTCTCGATGTTTGTCAATTGCCCCGCTGTAATTTGTTCATCTAGCATGTTATCAATCTTAAGGAGATCCACATCTAGTGAACTATGGATCCTGGTCCTTTCTTTTACATACAATCTACAAACTATTTACTGCTTTGTGTTTACTTTCTACAAACTTTTACTTCCTTCCATTCGATACGTTTAATCCTTTATTTTCAGCAAAACTGGTGAGGTTGACAACCTCATCACAAGTTGGGGACAAAGTTTTGTTGTTGTGTTGTGCAGGTCTCCCCGTTTCTACTAGCACCGGTAGTGCGCCCTGCCAAGGCTCAGCTAGCAACACCTTTGGGGTGTTTCCTTGCTCCTACTGGTTCGATTAAACCTTGGTTTCATAACTGAGGGAAACTTGCTGCTGTGCTCATCATACCTTCCTCTTGGGGTTCCCCAACGAGCTCTACATCAACACCGAGCCATCAAGCATTTTTCTGGCGTCGTTGCTGGGGAGTCAAGACATCTTCACAAGGGGAGTCCCTCATAACCAATCTCTTTACTTTGTTATTTTTGTTTTGCTTAGTTTACTTTTGTTTTGTTTGCTTGTTTCTTTATCAAAAACACACAAAAAAATTGTTTTACTAGTTTCCTTTCTTATTTGAAAAACACAAAAAAACAGTTCCTTTCTTAAGTTGCGACTATGTCTAGCCTTGCTCAAATCACTATGTCACCTGAGGAAATGATTTTCACTTTTAAACAAGGAATTGAGGAAAGCTTCAAGGAAGCTTGGTCTAGAATCTCTGATCTACATGAAAAAACTAAGCCTAAAATGACTCCAAACTTGTTCCTTACTAGTTTTTACCTTGGAATTGATCTTTGCTATAGATATGCTTTAGATGCTGTTGTGGGAGGAGATTTCCTCCAATGTAATGAGGATGATGCTATTTATGCTATAAAGAAATTGATCCTCACTTACTACTTGCCTAGTCAAAGTGATATTTCTTTCGCAAGAATATTTGCTAGGTTGAACACTCTTGAGACTGGCACTCCTAGCTTAAAAGATTGCTATAATACGCTTAGGGAGCATCATAATTATGTCCAAATAAATTCTGAACCATCAAAGTGGCTCCTTACTATAAAGTTTGAGATAACCACTGAAACTTTTCGAGCCTGCTGTGATATCATGTCTGAATTTTGTCTTATGCCCAAAGATATTTATGAATCTTTGAATCTTTGGGGGGCTTACTGAAGGGGGAAAAGAAATATCTCTTGCTAATAATGCTAACATATTACCTATTGGAATAGCTGAAGGAGTGTTTACAAAGATCCTTAGGAAAATGATTCCTACTGATTATCTTGTCATTGAATGTGCAGGAAAAGGACAGATGACACTTGGAAGGTCCTTATTAGAACTCTTTGGAGCAATAATAGATGTGGGAAAGGGGACCATGCACCTTTCTTCTCCACCAAACAATCATATTTTCCCCAAGGTTAAGAATAAAAGTAATAGAGGTAAGGGCAGGAAATTTGGTCTTAATGCTTCTTCATTTGAGAACACTTGATACTTTTTCTTGCTTCTTATGCCTAACTTAAAGGCATTAAAGAAAAGTACTTATTGGAAGATAACCCAAAAGTTTTAGATGAGTCTTGGAAGTTATTACTTTAGTAATAACCGCTCCTTATCATTTTTATTTGCTTTTTGTGCTAAGAGTTACCTCTAATGAGAGAGAAGTAATGATTGGGAAAGTTGCTGCCTCGAAACAGATTTTTGTGCTTCACCGTAAAAATTCGTGTAAAATATCTGAACGTCTTTTTGAGGCGTGAATTTTTGTGCTTCTGCCCAGGTTGTTATCTAACGTTCGTTAGTTCAACACTTTTGATTTGAGCAACAGAAGGTCTTCGAAAAAATTCGTCTATACCTTCTGGTCTATTTTGACAGATTTCTGCCATTTTCTGCATTTGCTTCTTGTTGACTCCTTTTTGAGTTCTTTTGGGGAATTCGGATTTTTGAGGGAAGTGCTTCAGTATCTAGTGTTCTAATGGAGGTTTATTTGGTGTTAGAACTGAACCTTAAGACTTATTATCTTGAGTGCACTATTGTTGCTAATAAAGATTGTGTGAAGTTTTGTATGAAGGAAAAATTTCAGGTGTATGGAAGGAATGAGTAATGAGATGAAGGATGGACTAAATCTCAAGCATCGGGATGCCACGCGTGTCACCCCAAGAAATATCCAAGAAGTACAAGCGTCAAATCTTGGGGATGCCCAAGGCATCCCCCTCTTCATCAATAAAAATCTCAGGTTTCTTCCAAATACTTCATTTTATTGTTTCATGCACAGTTGTGTTGTTCTTGGAGCGTCTTCTTCTTTGTTTTTGTTTTGGTTTTTCGTTTGCTTTGGTTTTCTTAGTTTGCTGAATAAATTGGTTGGACCCCCTCTTTCATACATTGGTTTTCAAATAGTTTGGTTTGGTTTGGAAAAGAGTAGGAAAGTTCATGCTTATGTGGTAAAAAGAGCTTGTTTTTTACTGTGGCCTATGCTTTGTCATGCCATGCTTGATATTGTTTTGGCTTTATGCTTAGTATTATTTGTTGTAGCATGACTTGTTTTAAACAATTGAGATTGCTTAATGTGCCTTGGATGAATCATGCGTTGTTTTAGCATATTAAAGCATAGTATAGTGGTATTCTCCTTTGATGCTTTATTTGGGTTGACTTGGCACATGCTCACACCATGTTATGACTATCTCAAGTCACCATATCCTTTATGATCCTTTAGTTTTCAACTTGTAGTATGACTTTATGCTTTGATCACTGATGTTTTGTCGCTCTGCATGATTATGGCCATTATTGCTCTCTTAGTTTGTCGCTCCTAGTCTTTTGCTAGCCTCCACAACCAAGTATGAGTTCTACTAATGCATCCAACTCCTTAAACCAAGTTATTCCAAAGAGTCCACCATACCTACCTACTACCTTATGCTATTGCAAGTATATTCATGCTTTTGTTTACCTTCCGAATTAAACTTGTTATGAGAAAACTAGTGATTAAAGCTCTCACGTACTTGATGGCACACTTTACTTTTCTTGTCCTTAATAAACTTGAACCATTGTGTCGTCTATGTTGTATATGCTTGCACTTATTTGTTGGGAATTAGCAGAACCATGCTATCATGGGGAACGCTTTCAACATTACACTTGGTACTTTGTACCTAGTTGATATGATGCTCTTTTGTATATGGATGTCGTCGGTGTGAAATGAAAGGGGAGCTTGTAAGTCCATGGAGTTAAGTATATGTGTTAGAGAAACGCCTGGGCCACTGGTCTAATCCATGCTGACATAGTGGAAACCTGCAGCTTAACCATAATGAGCTGTGTATGAAGCATTCTTCTTATAAAAAAAGAGTCATATATTGAGAAAAAAAGAAGATTATGAAAAGAGGAAAGAGAGAAAAAAGCACCATATTCCCATGGTAAATAAGAAGATTGATGAGATGCTCGTTGTCTGCTTGCCTTGTCATTTTGATATGGGAATTCTTCCGTATCATCGGGCAAGGGGTACCCCATTGGCGGTTCTCTATGACACACATGTACTTACTATGACAAGAACTTACCGGTGACTAAACTTGAGTAGCATGAGGAGCGGCCCTCGTATACAAGGGACATGATATTTCTAACTTATACTTCATCAAGCATGTACACCATAGTTTGTTCACTTTAACCTTAATCACTTCAAGATGCTTATGATAGGGGCAATGAGAGCAGAAAGCTATAAGTACCATAATTTTTGCAAGCTCTTTATGAGACTTGAATCCCTACTTCCTTTTACAAAGGCCTTTCTTCCACCATTATATTGACTCTCCACCTTCTATCTTTATGCACCTACTTTGAGAGCATAGTGGCCATTCTTAGTTCTATGTGCGTTGTCCCAAGACTAGTTGATTGATGCATACTTTGATATTGCTTGTTTTAAACTATTGTATCTAGTCACTCTTATGAACTTTGAAGGTGTCATATGCATGTATATTTGCTACTCTATTGAGGGACAAGCTGAATACTATTATGCTATGTTTTCTTTATGTGAAACAAACAAACATCTTGCAAAGCATTGCTATTCATGAATCTTTTGTTTGTGCCTTTTCATATTGCATCATAGTTTCTTTGTCTTATTGCTAGAACTTTGTCTTTCATGTTATGATTAAAGTACTATGATCCTAGCTTTGAATGTTTTACAAATACTTTGACCAAGTCTTTGATGGTGCATGTCACCTCAAAAATTATTCTTTCTTTTTATCACTTACCTACTCGAGGACGAGCAGGAGTTAAGCTTGGGGATGTTGATACATTGCAAATGTATCTATAATTTTTATTGTTCCATGCTTGGTTTTATCCACTTTCTTGTGTTTTCTCCACACTTTGGAGTACTTTTCATATGATTCATTGGACTAACCTATTAACAAGAGACATAGTGCCAGCTGCCTAATTTCTGCTGTTTTTGGTTCCAGGAAAGTCAGAAAATGAATATTCTCAGAATTGGACGGGACAAAAGCCAAAGTGCCTATTTTTTCGGAAGTCATCAGATGCCAGAATACAAGACGGAGAAGTGCTGGGGGACGGCCACACCACCTGGCCTGGCCCGCGCCAGGGGGTGGTCTGGCCGACCCCAGCACCCCCTCGGCCTCTCCTTCTGCCTATATATTGCCCTCGGGACGAAAACCCTAAGTACCCGATCAAAATCCACGAAAGAGTTTGTAGCCGCCGATATCTCCATCCCTAGATCGGGAGGGATCTGAAGCTCTTCCCGGCACCCTGCCGGAGAGGGGAATTCAACCTAGAGGTCTTCCTCAGCACCATGCAAGCCTCTAGTGTGATGCGTGAGTAGTTCATCTTTGGACTACGGGTCCATGTAGTAGCTAGATGGCTGGTTCTCCTCATTTGTGCTTTCATGTCTAGATCTTGTGAGCTCCGTTCATGATCAAGATCATCTATTTGTAATTCTGCATGTTGTGTTTGCGGGGATCCGATGGCTATTGAGATGCTATTTCACAATTATTATTGATTCTATCATGTCTTGATGCGGGGGTCCATGTAGTAGCTAGATGGGGAAGTGACAGAAATCACTAAGGTACTGGATGTGATGTTGCTACTAGGGAGAAAACAACAATCGTATTTTTTTACTTTACACGCAATTCGTAAAGCAATAATCTGTTGCTTGCAACTTAATACTGGAGGGGGTTCGGATGATAACCTGAAGGTGGATTATTAGTCATAGATGTAGTTGGATGGCGGTCTATGTATTATGTTGTAATGCCCAATCAAGTCTCAAAGGAGTCAAGATGATTAGTATATGCATGTATTGCTTTCTCGGTGTTTGTCAATTGCCCCGCTATAATTTGTTCACCCAGCATGTTATCAATCTAAGGAGAGCCACCTCTAGTGAACTATGGATCCCGGTCCTTTTACTTTACATACAATCTACAACTGTTTACTACTTTGTGTTTACTTTCTACAAACTTTTACTTCCTTCCATTCGATACGTTTAATCCTTTGTTTTCAGCAAAACCGGTGAGATTGACAACCTCATCGAAAGTTTGGGACAAAGTTCTGTGGTTGTGTTGTGCAGGTCTCCACGTTGCTACTAGCACCAGTAGTGTGCCCTGCCAAGGCTCAGCTAGCAACACCTTTGGGGTGTTTCCTTGCTCCTACTGGTTCGATTAAACCATGGTTTCATAACTGAGGGAAACTTGCTGCTGTGCTCATCATACCTTCCTCTTGGGGTTCCTCAACGAGCTCTACATCAACACCGAGCCATCAATGACCACAAACTCATCGTTTTTTCGCTTGATAGCTTTTTCATGACATATTGCCCGTAGTTTTGTGGGTTTCATACTGATTTTACAACAACCGTAAGACACGATACATGTTGGAGAGATATGACCAAAAAGTCGTTGTTTTCGCTCTTTATTGCCATTTCACGAGCTATTGCCCACAGTTTTGGGGTTCTAGGGCGATTTACAACGACCATAAGACCCGGTACATGTTTGAGAGTTATGCCAAAATACTCGTCGATTTTGCGCTTTATGGTTCTTTTCATCAGCTATTGCCCATAGTTTTGTGGGTTTCATACTGATTTTACAACGACCGTAAGACACGATACATGTTGGAGAGATATGACCAAAAACTCATCGTTTTCGCGCTTTATTGCCATTTTCATGAGCTATTGCGCACAGTTTGGGGGTTCTAGGGTAATTTACAACGACAATAAGACTAGATACATTTTTGAGAGATATGATAAAAAACTTGTAGTTTTCACGTTTTTATGGCTATTTTCATGAGCTATTGCCCAAAGTTTTGCGGTTCTAGGGCGATTTACAACGGCCGTAAGAGCCGACACATGTTTGAGAGTTATGATAAAAAACTCGTAGTTTTTGCGCTTTATGCCTCTTTTCAATAGCTATTGCCCAAAATTTTGGGGTTCTAGGGCGATTTACAAGGACTGTAAGCCCTGATACAGGTTTGAGAGTTATGACAAAAAATATGCCATTTTCGCGCTTCATGGCCATTTACATGAGCTATTGCCCATAGTTTTGGGGATCCAGGGTGATTTACAACAACTGTAAGACGCAATACATTTTTGAGCTATGACGAAAAACTCGGCGTTTTTGTGCTTTATAGCGGGTTTCATTAGCTATTGCCCACAGTTTTGGGGTTTCATACCGATTTTACAACGACCATAAGACCCGATACAGGTTTGAGAGTTATGACCAAAAATATGTCGTTTTTGCGCTTCATGGCCGTTTACATGAACTATTGCTAATAGTTTTGGGGTTCTAGGGCGATTTACAACGACCATAAGACCCGGGAGATGTTTGAGAGTTATGACCAAAAACTTGTCATTTTTGCGCTTTATGGGTCTTTTCATGAGCTATTGCCCGAAGGTTTGTGGGTTTCATACCGATTTTACAACTACCGTAAGACAGGATACACGATTGAGAGATATGACAAAAAACTGGTCGTTTTCGCGCTTTATTGCCATTTTCATGAGTTATTGCCCACAGTTTGAGGGTTCTAGGGCAATTTACAACGATAATAAGACTAGATACATGTTTGAGTGATATGATAAAAACTTGTAGTTTTCACGTTTTATGGCTATTTTCACGAGTTATTGTCCATAGTTTTGGGGTTCCATGACAATTTACAACAACAGTAAGACCCGATACATGTTTGAGAGTTATGACCAAAAACTCGTCGTTTTCGTGCTTTACGACCGTTTTCGTGGGCTATTGCCCATACTTTTGGGGTTGTAGGGCGATTTTTAAGGATCGTAACACCCGATACATGATTGAGACATATGACCAAAAACTCGTCGTTTTCATGCTTTACTTCCTTTTCGTGAGCCATTGCACATAGTTTTGGGGTTCTAGGGTGATTTACAATGACCGTAAGACCCGATACATTTTTGAGAGTTATGACCAAAAACTCGTCGTTTTTGCGCTTTATGGCTATTTTCATGAGCTATTGCCCACAATTTTGGGGTTTCATTCCGATCTTACAACGACCATAAGACCCGATACATGTTTGAGTGAAATGACCAAAAATCATCGTTTGAGTATTTTATTGCCGTTTTCATGAGCTATTGCCCATAGTTTTGGGGTTCCAGGGCGATTTACAACGGTCGTAATAGCCGATACATGTTTAAGAGTTTTGACAAAAAACTCGTAGTTTTCACGTTTTATGGCTGTTTTCATGAGCTATTTCCCACAGTTTTGGGGTTCTAGGGCGATTTACAACGACCGTAAGACCCGACATGTTTGAGAGTTATGACCAAAAACTCATCATTTTCATGCTTTACGTCCGTTTTCGTGAGCTATTGCACATAGTTTTGGGGTTCTAGGGTGATTTACAATGACCGTAAGACCCGATACATTTTTTAGAGTTATGACCAAAAACTCGTCGTTTTTGCGCTTTATGGCTATTTTCATGAGCTATTGTCCGAAGTTTTGTGTGTTTCATACCGATTTTACAACGACCGTAAGACACGATACATGTTTGAGAGATATGACCAAAAACTCGTCGTTTTCGCTCTTTATTGCCATTTTCATGAGCTATTGCCCACAATTTGGGGGTTCTAGGGCAATTTACAACGACAATAAGACTAGATACATGTTTGAGAGATATGATAAAAACTCGTAGTTTTCACGTTTTATGGCAATTTTCATGAGCTATTGTCCATAGTTTTGGGGTTCCAAGACGATTTACAACGACAGTAAGACCCGATACATGTTTGAGAGTTATGACCAAATGAAGGAAATATGCCCTGAGAGGCAATAATAAAGTTCTTATTATGTATTCCTCGTATATAATAGATGTTTATTTTGCATGCTATAATTGTATTGATCGGAAATGTCAATACATGTGTGTTTAATATACAAAAAGGGTTCCTAGTTATGCCTCTCTTATAGACTAGCTTGTTGATTAACAAGATGATCAAGGTTTCCTGATCATGGACATTGGATGTTGTTAATAACAAGGTCACAACATTTGTGAAATGATGTGATGAACATTCATGCGAAGTATATCATTACGATCAAGTCATTATGTTTATATTGCTATAACATCATACGAAGTAATCTTTATCCTTAGACCATGAGATCATGTTAATTGCTAACACCAGAAGAGTATCTTGATAACATCAAACATCACACCGTAACAGGGTGACTATAAAGATGGGTTCAGTGCTACGAAGGTGTTATGTTGAGGCTCATGGATCAAGAGTGGAATTTGTCAATCCCGATGATGGATAGATACACTATGGGCCCTCTCCGTGATATCACATTAAGATAGCATGCAAGCAATTGATGTGATCACTAGGATGCTATATCATGGGAACGACAAAAGAGTGCATGTCAGTAACGAGATCAAACTAGGTATTTGGATACCGATGATCGAATCTGGGACATGTATTATATCATGAGATAAGGGGATTAAGTTACTAGCGTTAAAGGTTCTCACGATCACAGAAGTCATCGTTGAATGTGCAGGAGTCAGTATGGATCTCCAGATCCCGCTTCTAATTATTGATCTGAGAGGAGTCTGAATCATGTCTGCATTATTCTCGAACCGTAGGGCGACACACTTAAGGGTTACCGGACACCATTTTGGAGCACATATGTTTCAGACGAAAGGATTGCAAAGCGCAGGAATTGTTTCGATAGAAACCGGAATTGTTTCGAGTGAAATTGCAGAAAGTGGTTATGCATGTGATATTGAAATGTTGCAAGGGGTTTCATGTGAATGTTTGTTAATTAAATTAATTAAAAAAATTCTGAATAAATTTAATAAAAGAGTTTTATTAAATGAGAGAGCATTAAACATAGAGAATTTTAATGCATTTAAAGTGGAGACTTTAAAAGAGAATGTGAAGGGGCATTTTAATGTGGAGGGGTTACCACCACATGAATGGGGGAGGTGAGAGGTCAACCCCCATGGGGCTCCAGCCATGGGGAGGGGTACCCCCCCTCCTCCTATAAAAGGCCCCCCTCTTCCTCCTTCTTCCTCACACCTCCTCGTGAAGGATCTCTCTCCTCCTCTAGAATTATTCCCCCATGGTCTCGGATTAGCGAGATACATGTTCCCAGTGGCATTTCGTCTGGAAGGAGTTGTTGCTTCCGCTGCATGGCTGGAGCGAGGAGGTGGAGGTTGTTTGGTGGCTTGAACGTGTGTGCGAGGACGGATGCGCTGCTGATTTGCGGCGCTTGGACTTCCACACGATCTTGAGATCAGCAAGTGTACGACTACATCAACCACGAGTTCCTACTCGTTAACAAAACTCATTGTCTTCGAGGGTAAGTTCTCCATGGATGTATGTCCACCCGTTGCTCTGTATCTAGTAGATAGATCTTGGCGTATAGTTCTCATCGTAGGAATTTTTTTGTTTCTATGCTACGGACCCAACACCAAAAACTCGTCATTTTCGTGCTTTACGGTCGTTTTCGTGAGCTATTGCCCATACTTTTAGGGTTGTAGGGCGATTTTCAACGACTATAAGACCCGATACATTTTTGAGAATTATGACCAAAAACTCATCGTATTCGTGCTTTATGGCTGTTTTCGTGAGCTATTGCCCATAGTTTTGGGTATCCAGGGCGATTATCAACGATAGTAAGACTAGATACATGTTTGAGAAATATGATAAAAAAACTCGTAGTTTTCACGTTTTATGGCTGTTTTCATGAGCTATTGCGCACAATTTTGGGGTTTAGGGCGATTTACAATGACCGTAAGACCCGATACATTTTTGAGAGTTATGACCAAAAAATCGTCTTTTTTGCGCTCTATGGCTGTTTTCATCACCTATTTCCCGTAGTTTTGTGGGTTTCATAGTTATTTTTCAATGACCGTAAGACACGATACATGTTGGAGAGATATGACCAAAAACTCATCGTTTTCGCGCTTTATTGCCATTTTCATGAGCTATTGCCCACAGTTTGGGGGTTGTAGGGCAATTTACAACGACAATAAGACAAGATACATGTTTGAGATATATGATAAAAACTCGTAGTTTTCATGTTTTATGGTTGTTTTCATGAGCTATTGTCCATACTTTTAGGGTTCCAAGACGATTTACAATGACAGTAAGACCCGATACATGTTTGAGAGTTATGACCAAAAACTTGTCATTTTCGTGCTTTACGGCCATTTTCGTGGGCTATTTCCCATACTTTAGGGGTTGTAGGGCGATTTTCAACGACCGTAAGACCCGATACATGATTGAGAATTACGACCAAAAACTCATCGTTTTCGTGATTTATGGTTATTTTCGTGAGCTATTGCCCATAGTTTTGGAGTTCCAAGGCAGTTATCAACGATAGTAAGACTAGATACATGTTTGAGAAATATGATAAAAAACTCGTAGTTTTCACGTTTTATGACTGTTTTCAGGCCGATTTACAATGATCGTAAGACCTGATACATGTTGGAGGGATATGACCATGGTTTTGGGGTTCAGGCCGATTTACAATGATCGTAAGACCTGATACAATTTTGAGAGTTATGACCAAAATCTAGTCGTTTTTGCGCTCTATGGCTGTTTTCATCAGCTATTGCCCACAGTTTTGTGGGTTTCATACTGATTTTACAATGACCGTAAGACACGATACATGTTGGAGGGATATGACCAAAAAGTCATCATTTTCGCGCTTTATTGCCATTTTTCACGAGCTATTGCCCACAGTTTTGGGTTTCTAGGGCGATTGACAACGAGCGTAAGACCCGGTACATGTTTGAGAGTTATGACCAAAAACTTTTCGTTTTTGCGCTTTATGGCTGTTTTCATCAGCTATTGCCCGCAATTTTGTGGGTTTCATACTGATTTTACAACGACCATAAGACACAATACATGTTGGAGAGATATGACCAAAAACTCGTCATTTTTGCTCTTTATTGCCATTTTCATGAGCTATTGCCCACAGTTTGGGGGTTCTAGGGAAATTACAGCGACAATAAGACTAGATACATGTTTGAGAGATATGATAAAAAGACTTGTAGTTTTCACGTTTTTATGGTTGTTTTCATGAGCTATTGCCCACAGTTTTGGGGTTCCAGGGCGATTTACAATGGCCGTAAGAGCCGACACATGTTTGAGAGTTATGACAAAAAAAACTCGTCGTTTTCGTGCTTTATGCCTTTTTTCATTAGCTATTGCCCACAATTTTGGGGTTCTGGAGCGATTTACAACGACCGTAAGACCCGATACAGGTTTATAGAGTTGTGACAAAAAGTATGCCATTTTAGCGCTTCATGGCCGTTTACATGAGCTATTGCCCACAGTTTTGGGGATCCAGGGTGATTTACAACAACTGTAAGACCTGATACCTTTATGAGAGTTACAACCAAAAACTCGTCGTTTTTGCGCTTTATAGCTGTTTGCATGAGCTATTGCCCACATTTTTGGGGTTTCATACCGATTTTACAATGACCATAAGACCCGATACATGTTTGAGTGAAATGACCAAAAATTCGTCATATTCGCGCTTTATAGCCGTTTTCACGAGCTATTGCCCACAGTTTTGGGGTTGTAGGGCGATTAACAACGATCGTAAGACCCGGTACATGTTTGAGAGTTATGACCAAAAACTCTTCATGTTTGCGCTTTATGGCTCTTTTAATGAGTTATTGCCCGATGGTTTGTGTGTTTCATACCGATTTTACAACGACCATAAGACACGATACACGTTTGAGAGATATGATCAAAAACTCGTCGTTTTCGCGCTTTATTGCCATTTTGATGAGCTATTGCCACAGTTTGGGGGTTGTAGGACAATTTAAAACGACAATAAGACTAGATACATGTTTGAGAGATATGATAAAAACTCGTAGTTTTCACGTTTAGTGGCTGTTTTCATGAGCTATTGTCCATAGTTTTGTTGTTCCAAGACGATCTACAACGATACATGTTTGAGAGTTATGACAAAAAACTCGTCGTTTACTTGCTTTACGGCCGTTTTCGTGAGGTATTGCCCATACTTTTGGGGTTGTAGGGTGATTTTCAACGACCGTAAGACCCAATATATGATTGAGAATTATGACCAAAAACTCATCGTTTTCGTGCTTTATGGCTGTTTTCGTGAACTATTGCCCATAGTTTTGGGGTTCCAGGGCGATTATAAACGATAGTAAGACTAGATACATGTTTGATAAATATGATAAAAAACTCGTAATTTTCACGTTTTATGGTTGTTTTCATGAGCTATTGCCCATGGTTTTTGGGGTTCAAGGCAGTTTACAACGACCATAAGACCCGATACATTTTTGAGAGTTATGACCAAAAACTCGTCGTTTTTGCATCTTATAGCTATTTTCATGAGCTATTGCCCATAGTTTTGGGGTTTGATACCGATTTTATAATGACCATAAGACCGATACATGTTTGAGTGAAATGACCAAAAATTCGTGATATTCACGCTTTATTGCCGTTTTCACGAGGTATTGCCCATAGTTTTGGGATTCTAGGGCAATTTACAACGATCGTATGACCCGGTACATGTTTGAGAGTTATGACCAAAAACTCGTCATGTTTGCGCTTTATGGCTCTTTTAATGAGCTATTTCCCGATGGTTTGTGTGTTTCATACCAATTTTACAACGACCATAAGACACGATACACATTTGAGAGATATTGCCACATTTTGGGGGTTGTAGGACAATTTACAACCACAATAAGACTAGATACATGTTTGAGAGATATGATAAAAACTTGTAGTTTTCACGTTTAGTGGCTATTTTCATGAGCTATTGTCCATAGTTTTGTTGTTCTAAGACGATCTACAACGATACATGTTTGAGAGTAAGACTCGATACATTTTTGAGAGTTATGACAAAACTCGTCGTTTTGGGGTTTATGGCTATTTTCATGAGCTATTGCCCATAGTTTTGGGGTTTCATACCGATTTTACAACGACCGTAAGACCCGATACATGTTTGAGTAAAATGACCAAAAATCGTCGTTTTCATGCTTTATTGCCGTTTTCATGAGCTATTGCCCACAGTTTTGGGGTTCAAGGAGATTTACAACGGCCGTAAGAGCCGATACATGTTTGAGAGTTTTGACAAAAAACACGTCGTTTTCGAGCTTTATGGATTTTTTCATTTGCTATTGGCCAAAGTTTTGGGGTTCCCAGATGATTTACAAAGATACATGTTTGAGAGTTATGACCAAAAACTCGTCGTTTTCTTGCTTTACGGCCGTTTTCGTGAGCTATTGCTCATACTTTTGGGGTCGTAGGGCGATTTTCAACGACCGTAAGACCCGATACATGATTGAGAATTATGACCAAAAACTCATCGTTTTCGTGCTTTATGGCTGTTTTCGTGAACTATTGCCCATAGTTTTGGGGTTCCAGGGCAATTATCAACGATAGTAAGACTAGATACATGTTTGAGAAATATGATTAAAAAAACTCATAGTTTTCACATTTTATGGTTGTTTTCATGAGCTATTGCCCATGGATTTGGGGTTCAAGGCGATTTACAACGACCGTAAGACCCGATACATTTTTGAGAGTTATGACCAAAAACTCGTCGCTTTTGTACTTTATAGCTATTTTCATGGGCTATTGCCCACAGTTTTGGGGTTTCATACCGATTTTACAATGACCATAAGACCGGATACATGTTTGAGTGAAATGACCAAAAATTTGTCATATTCGCGCTTTATTGCCGTTTTCAGAGCTATTGCCCACAGTTTTGGGGTTCTAGGGCAATTTATAATGATCGTAAGACCCGGTACATGTTTTGAGAGTTATGACCAAAAACTCGTCGTTTTTTGCGCTTTATGGCTGTTTTCATGAGCTATTAACCACAGTTTTGTGGGTTTCATACTGATTTTACAATGACCGTAAGACATGATACACGTTTGAGAGATATGACCAAAAACTCTTTTTCTCGATTTATTGCCATTTTCATGAGCTATTGCCCACAGTTTGGGGGTTCTAGGGCAATTTATAAGGATAGTAAGATTATATTCATGTTTGAGAGATATCATAAAAAACTCGTAGTTTTCACGTTTTATGGCTATTTTCATGAGCTATTGTCCATAGTTTTGGCGTTCCAGGACGATTTACAACGATCGTAAGACCCGATACATGTTTGATAGTTATGACCAAAAGCTGGTCGTTTTTGTGCTCGACGGCCGTTTTCGTGAGTTATTTGTTGGGTCACGCATAGAGAAACAAAACTTTTTCCCTACGCGATGATCCCAAGATCCAGCTCAGGTAGAAGGCCACGCGGATTACCACTAGACGTGCAGTTGCGGAATCGATGAAGCATATCGCTTGATGCAGTGCAGTCCTCACGATCCGTTCTGGTCCCACGATCGTCGTAGTGCTGAACGTATAGCACCTTCACTAGTATCCACACGTACGAGGAGGAGCACCGGCGTTGGACTACTAGGTCCGGTACGGCGGCGACATGACAAACTGGGGCTAGGGTTTCCAACACATGGAGTGACCTAACCTTGTGCTCTAAGCACCTGCGCCCCAGCTTATATAGGGAGTTAAAGTGGGATCCACTCACTTGTGGCCCATTCAATAAAATGCCTATATTAGTCACTAGAAGTTCAACTTGCTGACTAAGTCCATGTCTCTATTTGGGTCCAACCCAAATAGGTGTCCTGTTTGGGTCTAACCCAAACTTTTCTCCCGCTTTAAGTGTGTGCCACGACAGGCTCATGGTAACCAGGACACGATCTGAGTCTCACTCGTGATCGATTAGTCGGTAGTGGCTCCTAGAAGAACGTGCCGACTCCCAAGTACCATAAGTCATGACGACATACCTTCCAATGTGACTTTCATCTGACTCCCTTTCTCCTCATACCTTATCAAACTATAGGCGAATAATGGTCATCCCTTATATAGTCCGACTGTCTTTCTTGATCCGAGATAAGTGATTCATCCGACTAACTCTTAGTCAATTGCCTCGGTTAAGACTTAACCGAGTCATGCATGGCCATGCTTTCCGAATCATATCTTCCGAGAGGGCTTAGAGAATATCTCTCCAAATGGAGGGGCAAAATCCCATCTTGGTTATTCACATCACGCAGCTTGATTCTCAGTCGACCCGAACACCGCCTTTATAACTCCCTAGTGACGAAACATCGTTTAACAGAACCTAAGTCGGTGATCCTCAACTCAGATTGTGTAATAACCTCAGGTCTAAGGATTATATTCATTGAGACATGCAAATGACGACTTGTTCGTTGCATATCAATATGGGTCAGTTCGACTTTCTAAACTCTTTAGACGAATCCGTGTAAGTCGGAATAGCATCTGTATGCCCATGACAAGTGGAACCGAGTCATCTGCCGACTTTCACATTGCTCTAAGTTGTGTGTCCAGCACAACCTCAATGACCAAGGACAATTAGTGTGAACAACATAAATATATAGTTCCACAATCGAATCACATATTCAATGATACATATTAGTAGTTCATACATGGACAATAATTTTATGAATACATTGGGAATAACATCATATATGATTGCCTCTAGGGCATATTCCCAACAGTCTCCCACTTGCACTAGATTCAATCATCCGACATCACATGTCTAGTCATCTAATGCCCATAGCTCTCAGGTGTGCCTCATTCTTCGGCTGTGGAAGTGTCTTTGTCAACGGATCCACAATATTTGCATCCGTGTGTACCTTGCATAACTTGATATCACCTTGATCCGCGAACTGGTGAATAAGGTGGTACCACATGAGTACAAGTTTGTTCTTTTCGTGTTGTCTATGTTCTTTGGCTTGATATCACCTCTAGGGCATATTCCCAACATTATTGCCCTTATTTTAAGGGTTGTAGGGCGATTTTCAACGACTGTAAGACATGATACATGACTGAGAATTATGACCAAAAATTCGTCGTTTTCGTGCTTTATTGCTATTTTCATTAGCTATTGTCCACAGTTTTGGGGTTTGATACGTTGCTAACGTATCTATAATTTTTGATGTTCCATGCTTGGTTTTTATCTACTTTCTTATGTTTTGTCCACACTTTGGAGTACTTTTTATACACTTTCTTAGACTAACCTATTAACAAGATGCCACAGTGCCAGCTGGCTATTTTCTGCTGTTTTTGATTCCAGGAAAGTCAGAAAATGAATATTCTCGGAATCGGACGGGACAAAAGCCAAAGTCAATATTTCACCGAGGGGGACACAGAGCCAGAATACGAGATGGAGAGGGGCCAGGGGCCACCCACACCACCTGGCCGCATGGCTAGGCCTGGCCTGCACCAAGGGTTGCTGTGGCCGCCCAGGGCACCCCTCGGCCTCCCCTTTCGCCTCTAAGATGCCTCTGATATAGAAACCCTAGGTACCCTATCAAAAATCCACGAAAGAGTCTGTAGCCGCCGTCATCTCCATCCCTAGATCAGGAGGGATCTGAAACTCTTCCTAACACCCTGCCGGAGGGGAGAATTCACCCTGGAGGCCTTCTTCATCATCATGCAAGCCTCTGGTGTGATGCGTGAGTAGTTCATCCTTGGACTACGGGTCCTTGTAGTAGCTAAATGGTTGGTTCTTCTCCTTTGTGCTACCTTGTCTAGATCTTGTGAGCTCCGTCCATGATCAAGATCATCTATTTGTAATCCTACATGTTGTGTTTGCGGGGATCTGATGGATATTGAGATGCTATTTCATATTGATTATTGATTATATCATGTCTTTGTTATTTGTTATCTTGCATGCTCTCCGTTGTTAGTAGATATCTTGGCGCAGTAGATGCTAGCAACTCCAAGAGGGAGTATTTATGCTCGATAGTGGGTTCATGCCTCTAGTAATCCGGGGAAGTGACAGAAATCTCTAAGGTACTAGATGTGTTGTTGCTACTAGGGAGAAAACAACAATCATTTGTTCATAGAACAATCGTATTGTTTACTTTACACGCAATGCGTAATGCAATTATATGTTGCTTGCAACTTAATACTGGAGGGGGTTCAGATTGGTAACCTGAAGGTGGATTATTAGTGATAGATGCAGTTGGATTACGGTCTATGTATAATGTTTTAATGCCCAATCAAATCTCATAGGAGTTAAGATGATTAGTATATGCATGTATGGTTTCTTGATGTTTGTCAATTGCCCCGCTGTAATTTGTTTACCCAACATGTCATCTATCTTAAGGAGAACCACCAGTAGTGAACTATGGACCCCGGTCCTTTTTTTACTATCAATCTACAAGTTGTTTACTGTTTTCTATTTACTTCTGCAAGCATTTACTTTCTTCCACACAATACGTTTAATCCTTTGTTTTCAGCAAACCCGGTGAGATTGACAACCTCACTATAAGTTGGGGGCAAAGTTGTGTGGTTGTGTTGTGCAGGATTCCAAGTTGGAAACAACACCTTGGAGGTGGTTCCTTGCTCCTACTGGTTTGATAACCTTGGTTTCATAACTAAGAGAAAACTTGTTGTTGTGCTCATCATACCTTCCTCTTGGGGTTCCCCAATGAGCTCGATATATTTTGGGCCAACAAGTAGCTTTTTCTAGTGCCGTTGCTGGCGAGTCAAGGACATCTTCATAAGGGGATTCCCTCATAACCAATCTCTTTACTTTGTTATTTTTGTTTTGCTTAGTTTATTTTTCCTTTGTTTGCTTGTTTCTTTTTTAAAAACACAAAAAAATTATTATTAGTTCCTATCTTAAGTTGCTATTATGTCTAGCATTGCTCCAATCACTATGTCACCTGAGGAAATGATTTTCACTTTCAAACAAGGAATTGAAGAGAGTTTCAAAGAAACTTGGTCTAGAATCTCTGATTTACATGAAAAAACTGAACCTAAATAACTCAAAGCTTGTTTTTAGCAGTTTTTACCTTGGAATTGCTCTTTGCTATAGATATGCTTTGGATGCTGTAGTGGGAGGAGATTTCCTCCAATGCAATGAGGATGATGCTTTTAATGCCATAAAGAAGTTGGTCTTTACTTACAACTTGCCTAGCAAATCTGATTCATCCTTTATAAACATATTTGCTAGATTGAACACTCTTGAGACCAACACTGCTAGTTTAAAAGATTGCTATAATACACTTAAAGAGCATCATGACTATGTTCCAATAAATTCTGAACCCTCAAACTGGGTTCCCACAGTAAAGATTGTTATAAATAATGAAACTTTTCATGCTCGCTGTGATATCATGTCTTAATTTTGTCTTATGCCTAAAGATATCTCTGAATCTTTGAATCTTTGGGGACTTTCCGAAGGAGGAGAAGAAATATTTCTTGCTAATAATGCCACAATATTACGCATTGGAATAGCTGAAGGAGTGTTTACAAAGATCCTAAGGCAAATGGTTTCTACTGATTATCTTGTTATTGAATGTGTAGGAAAAGGACAAATTACACTTGGAAGATCGCTATTAAAACTTCTTGGAGCGATAATAGATGTGGAAAAGGGCACCATGCACTTTTCTTCTCCACCAAACAATCATATGTTCCCCAAGGTTAAGAATAAAAGTAAGAGAGGTAAGGGAAAGAAATTTGGTTTTAATGCTTCTTCATTTGAGAACACTTGATTGTTTTTCTTGCTTCTTATGCCTAAATTAAAGTTTTAGATGAGTCTTGGAAGTTATTACCTCTGTAATAACCGCTCCTCATCCTTTTTATTTGCTTTTTGTGCCAAGAGTAACATCTAATGAGAGAGAAGTAATGCTTGGGAAAGTTGCTATCCCGAAACAGATTTTTGTGCTTCACTGTAAAAATTCGTGTAAAATCTCTGTACGTCATTTTGAGGCATGAATGTTTGTGCTTCTGCCCCAGGTTGTTATCTAACTTTCGTTATTTTAACACTTTTCGATTTGAGGAACAGAAGGTCTTCGAAAAAATTAGTTTTTACCTGCTAGTCTGTTTTGACAGATTTCTGCCATTATTTGCATTGCCTTCTTGTTGGTTCCTTTTTGAGTTCTCTTTGGGGAATTGAGCGTTTTGAGGGAAGTGCTACTGTAGCTTTTGTTTTCATGGAAGTTTTTTTGGTGTTGAAACTGAACCCAAAGACTTATTATCTTGAGTGCACTAATGTTGCTAATAAAGATTGTGTGAAGTTTTGTATCAAGGAAGAATTTTAGGTGTATGGAGAGAATGATGTAATGAGATGAAGAATGGACTAAAGCTCAAGCTTGGGGATGCCACGCATGTCACCCCGAGAAATATCCAAGAAGTACAAGCGTCGAAGCTTGGGCATCCCCTTCTTCATCAATAAAAATCTTAGGTTTCTTCCAAACACTTCATTTTTATCATTTCGTGCACATATGTGTTGTTCTTGGAGCGTCATCATTTTTGTTTTTGGTTTTCGTTTGCTTGTTTTTCTTAGTTTGCTTGAATAAATTGGTTGGACCCCCTCTTTCATACATTAGTTTTGAAATAGTTTGGTTTGGTTTGGAAAAGAGTAGGAAAGTTCGTGCTTAAGTGGTAAAGAGAGCTTGTTTTTTACTGTGGCCTATGCTTTGTCATGTCATGCTTGATATTGTTTTGGCTTTATACTTAGTGATCTTTATTGTAGCATGACATGTTATAAACAATCAAGATTGCTTAATGTGCCTTGAAAGAATCATGCGTTGTTTTAGCATATTAAAGCATAGTATTGTGGTATTCTCCTTTGATGCTTTATTTGGGTTGACTTGGCGCATGCTCACACCATGTTAAGATTATCCCAAGTCACCATAGACTTTATGATCCTTTAGTTTTCGACTTGTAAAATCACTTTATGCTTTAATTGATGATGTTTTGTCGCTTTGCATGATTATGGCCATTATTGCTCTCTTAGTTGGTCGCTCCCAGTCTTTTGCTAGCCCCATAACCAAGTATGAGTTCCACTCATGCATCCAACTCCAAATAAAACCAAGTTATTCCAAAGAGTCCAGCATACCTACCTATTAGTATTTGCTATTCTAAGTATATTCATGTTTTTATCTACCTTCCGAATTAACCTTGTTATGAGAAAACTAGTGATTACAGCTCTCACGAACTTGATGGCACACTTTACTTTTCTTGCACATAATAAACTTGAACCATTGTGTCATTTATGTTCTATATGCTTGCACTTATATGTTGGGGATTAGCAGAACCATGCTATCATGGGGAACGCTTTCAACATTGCACTTGTACTTTGTACCTAGTTGATATCATGCTCTTTTGTCTATGGATGTTGTCAGTGCGAAAGGAAAGGGGAGCTGGTAAGTCCATGGAGTTATGTATGTGTGTTAGAGAAACGCCTGGGCCGCCGGGCTAATCCATGCCTAATCATGGTGGAAACCTGCAGCGTACCCAGAATGAGCTATCTATGAAGCATTCTTCTTATAAACAAAAGAGAGATAGAGATTGAGAAAAACAAAAAAATTAAAAAAAGATATGAGAAAAGAGGAAAGAGAGAGAAAAGCACCTTTTTCCCATGGTAAATAAGAAGATTGCTGAGATGCTCGTTGTCTGCTTGCCTTCTCATTTTGATATGGGGATTATTCTGTATCATCGGGCAAGGGGTACCCTGTTGGTGGTTCTCTATGATACACAAGTACTTACTATGACAAGAACTTACCAGTAACTAAACTTGAGTAGCATGAGGAGTGACCCTCATATTCAAAGTACATGAGATTTCCAACTTAAACTTTGTCAAGCATATACTCCATGGTTTATTCAGTTTAACCTTAATCACTTCAAGATGCTTATGATAGGGGCAATGAAATCTGAAAGCTAATAAGTACCATAATTTTTGGAAGCTCTTTATCAAACTTGAATCCCTACTTCCTTCTATGAAGGCGTTTCTTCCACTTTTATATTGAGTCTCCACCTTCTATCATTATGCACCTATTGCGAGAGCATAGTGGCCATTCTTAGTTTAATGTGCATTGTCCCAAGACTTGTTGATTGATGCATAACTTTGACATTGCTTGTTCTTAAACTATTTGTATCTAGTCACCCTTATGAACTTTGAAGGTGTCCTATTGTTGGGGGATACCCCCGAGTAGGGTAACATCGGGGTACAGCGCGGTCAAAGCAAGTGCTGACCCGGTCACCTCAAGGCAGGCTGAATCACGATGTGACCCGGCCCATGGAGCATCTCCTTGACTATGGTCCGGCCGGCATAAGATTTATGCCGGCCCTGTCTATCTGTTTTGCAAGTAGCTTGGTAAGCCGGATTAGTTGTATGCTAGCTAGATTAACTTAGCTTCCAAGAGAAGGAATCCCCCGCTGGTCAAAAGGTGGCTTTATTATCTGTGCATGAGCAAAGTAAAGTAAAGAAGAGGACCAGCGGGTCAGGGGCGACCAAGGTGACGCGGGCAAAGCCGGATGACGTAACCCGTGTCTGGTGACGCTGAAAGACAAGGATGACGCTATAGGTTACGTTCAAAGCCCGGACGAGCTGTTAGGAAAGGAGCATATTCTTAGAATATGCTGCCACTTGTGCCCTAGAATTGTAACCTGGGCTTCCCTATATGAGGAGCACCGGAGCCTCCATAGAGGGGGGATCAATCAACCATTCTCTGTCTAAGGTAGACCTCTAGGGCTAGTTGGTAGGGAGTAAGAGACATCGTCTCCTTCTTGCTGAGGGCCACATGAGCACTTGTAAACACCATATACAGAATATACAAGAACTTCCGTGCGTGGAATCACCACGCTCTCCCTACCTGGGTTCCCCTAGCACTCATTGGCCCCATCTTTAGGCTATCCATGGCATCTGCTGTGCCACCACCACGACAGTTGGCGCCCATCGTGGGGCTAGCAGTGCTAGCAGGGGTGAGAATCCGGACGGGAAACTTCTCCAGCACTGGCGAGCGTGTCGTCTCAGGCTTAGTTCAGCGCTTTGGAGCGCTGGCTTACGTAAGTGACAACGCATGAAGCTTCGGTAGGCACCCTCCACCGTGCAGTGGCGTCTTCATCAAGCTTGGTGCGCACAAGATCTATGTCGGCGTGGACGAGTCCTGCGTTCATCCGCGGCACATCATCGAGGGAGGTAAGCCACCTCTCAGTGTAGCTCGTGGAGTGCGTATCACTCACCCCACTAGCAGTGTTGAGGTCCTGATGACCGCGCCAGACGTGGGACCAAGCAAAGATCTGGTGCCAGAGCCAGAGGTAACAATAAAACAGACCAGGTCTAGGTTTCCTCCGCTAGAAAGGCCAGAAAATGTTCTCCAGCAAGCAATAGATATCCTAGCGACACCAATAGCACCAATGGTAGATCCGGCTCAGGCACAAGCTGAGTTAGAGGAGACTAGGCGGAAAATGTTAGCCAAGGCAAAGAAGGTAGCAAAGCTGCATTAGTCCTTGAACATCACTTTGAGAGAATATGCTAAGGAAAACCGCATCGATGGAGTGAAAATCTAGGGCAGGAACCTGATCACTGAGATTGACAAGGAGTACGAGCCTAGGCCGGGTCAGACAGCCACAATAGTAACAGGAGGGTTGGATCGGTACAGTACCCCGGCAAAGAACCTCAGGGCAGCAAATGCGGCCGCGTCTGAGTTAGACGGTTTAACCGGAGAGGCCCGGCAAAGGCAGCAAGAGAGGGTGAATCATTTGTTGAGAGTTGCATGCCAGCAAAATGAAGAAATAAACAAGGAAAACCTAGTGCCGTCAGGAGCCTCACAGGTAGTACATTCAGCCGGAAATAACCCGGTGAGATCCAGAGGAGCCGCATAATCTCCGAGTCATAATCCCAGGAGAGAAGAGGTAGTGGGCTCCGGAAGAAGAGACAAACAGATGGTTCCTTATGACCCAGAAAGGGCTGGAAAAGGCAAAGCAGTGCAAGTTGATGAGGACCGGCACAGTACCAGCCGAGGTGTGGCTACCCGAGGTAACCGTGACCAAGGCAATGCTGGTCAAAGAAATGTTGCCAACGGCAATGCCGGACAGCGCAATCTCGTGGGAGGGGGCAAAATTTATGTTGGACGCAGCAACAATGCGTACCTCGGCAAGAGGGGAGTGCGGGACAAGCAGCACAATAGCATCACGCACATCCGGATCAGGAAATATACAATGATGATACTCGGCCAGGGTCAACGATGGATACCCTAGACCGGATCACCACCTAATTGGATCACGGCTGGGAAGCAGGAACTTGCAGCCAGATGATGCAAGGTTGAAGTTGGATATGATTTATAGGTTGGAGCAAATCGAGATACAAGGTCCACTAGGTCCAGCATGTTTTGGGCCCTGGATCATCAACGAGCCACCAATGCCGAACTTTTAGCTGGCTAGAGGAATTGGAACTTATGATGGTAGTACCAGGCCAGAGGATTGGCTGATTGACTATGCCACATCAGTCAAGATCACAACAGGAAATTTGAGATGCACTAGTGGAGAATTGCTTATCAGTGGAGCATATTTTTTGCTATCAATGGCGTATATGGAATGTGCCTCTAGTGTTGCGCCAATGATAATTAATTATCAATGGCGCATATTTAATATGCGCCATTGATAGTGGGACAACCAGTGGCGCATCCTCAATATGCACCATTGATGTTTTACCAGAGGAGCATATATCCAAATGCGCCACTAATGTTAGATGCGCCACTGGCTGAATAAAAGATGCTCCACTGATGTTTCGTACAGGTATACAGAATACATGGCTCTCACGTATTTATACAGGTATTTATACAGGTACATATACATGTATTTATACAGGTACACAGCATTATAGAAACAAAGATAATAGTATGAGTAGAATTATACATCATCACATCAATTAGAACCTGACATAGTGACAAGTGCCCGAATATTTTACAAGTCTAGAAAAAGTGGATCATCATCTCATACATTACACATCACAACAAGTTGATCATCATCATTAGCCAAGTCCTAAACTATTAAAGGACCGAGTAGAGTACAAACGCAACGGCGGTGATGAGCAAGACGAGAAGCACGATCATCAAGGTCTTCATCAGGTTCGTGTCTCTCTACTCTCCAAGGAGGTGATTCCTCCACCTAGCTTCCACCTGATGAGCCAGAGCCTATAATTTTTTTGTGGAGGACACGGAACTTGGCAACCCAGGGTCAGCTATGTCTTAGATCTCCATGGAGAGTTCAACAACAATTGGCATAAACTATGTTGTATCGGTCCTAGAAAAAGTCAATACTAAATAATCATCAGCTAAGCAACCATGGTGAAAATAAAAAAATACTCGAAAGAAACTACAAATCAAAGTTTTCTTAATCTGATATGGCAGAACACAAATAGTAATGCACTATAATGTGTAAGAACCAAGAAGAAGCAGACACCAAATTCATAGAACTGACCCGTAGGGTCATCTTTGGATGCAACCTAAGCTTGATCAGAAACAGAAAGAGAAATCAGGGAGGATGTATATTCACTGTGTTCAATCAATATCCATGTCCCACTAGATGGATTCAGATAAACTTCAGAAAAAAAGGTAACCTTGTGAGACAATTCAGATCACTTAAAAAATGGTTTCAAATCACTTTGCTCAGGTCTACCATATCGTATCCTTATAAGTTGCAATGTCACTGTTAGATCAATTACATACAGAATCAAGAGAAACAACTCATCTTATATGTTCATATCTCAAGCTACAAACCCAGGCAATGTTCACACCTCATTCTATATGAAAAATCAATCTCTTGTTTTAAACCCCAAGTAATGCAACCTTATTGTCCCCTAACCAAATCTTAAGACTTCAATTCATCATTCGCAATAAAAAACATCAATTCATCACAACAATGTTCACTGCAGATCTTGTTCGCGCAATCAATTACAACAAGAGTGATTTGTAAAAATAGTACCGGATTTTGTCAATTCACCCATAATCAAGGACAATCCAATTTGATTGGTCCAAGATGCTAGAGAAAAATAGATCATCTAGTCCAACCAATCATGTAACTATGTAAGCACGTAACAAATGCTGGCAATTCGACAGTAAGTACATTTGCATGCAGCAGGGAGGCTGTTGTCCCGTTCGGACATTACCTCGAGGTTGGTCGAAGTAGAGGGCCTCGCTGTCGAGCTTGAGGTGAGGTAGGCGGCACAGAGGACAGTGGGGACAAGAGCCACACGGGGAGGTCGACTGGAGGTCGCTAGCAAGCGCAACACCATGGCACATGAGCTCAGGGGCGCGGTGAGGAGGCAGGGCTGCGGTGATCATCAGCGAGACACGGGTGGCGAGGCAGGGAAGGACGTCCGGCGGCAGATCACACACGGGGCGGCGAGCTCGAGGTCGTGGGCGCCGACATCGGGGACGAGGTTGGAGAGGCGACGCATGGGGTCGGTGGTGCCTGTGGCGGGGAGACGTCGAGGGCGCGGCCGGAGGGCGCGGCCGGAGGGCAGGTCGGGTCGGTGCAGGAGGACGCCTGGCGGCGGGTCCGCGGGGATTTGAGCGAGGAAGACGAGGAAGGTGGCGGCGGCCAGAGAGGGTGGCGAGGAGGCTCGAGCGAGCGGTGGCAGGAGGCGGCGGCACCAACGAGGGAGGACGCGAGAAGGGATAGAGATGGGGTTGACCGGGTTGGGGGCAGGGGATTGCGGGGAGTCGGTGGGGCCGATAGCATGTGTTGCTGGTAGGTGGGGATTAGAAAAAAATATTAGTGGCGCATCTTTAATATGCGCTATTGATAATCCTGCCATCTTTCTGAGTGGTAGGGTCTAGGTGGGGCCAACAAATTATCAATGGCGCATATTTAGGAAGATGCGTTATTGGTGAGGAGAATATCAATGGCGCATGTTTTATATGCGCCATTGCTGAGGATATATCAATGGCGCATATGTACATATGCGCCATTGACATTTGGTCCACAACCCTCCGGGGTGCCGGGCCCACTTTATCAGTGGTGCATTTTTTTAGATGTGCGCCATTGGTTAAACAAAATATCAGTGGAGCATATTTTTAAATGCGTAACTGATAATTATCAGTGGAGAATATTCAAAAAAATGCTCCACTGATAATAAATCTACCCATAAGCAATTCTCTACTAGTGATGGGCGGTGAGGTATGTACCACAGATGCTGGAAGGACCAGCGCGAGTTTGGCTGAACAATTTGCCACCAGGGAGTGTCAATTGTTGGTTGGATTTCCAGGAGCTGTTCGTCAGCAATTTCTCAAGCACTTACAAGAGACCTAACAGACCACAAACCCTTGCGTTATGCCGTCAGAGACCGAATGAGTCAGATAGAGATTTCCTGACTCGGTGGTGCAATGTGCAAAACTCGTGCGAAGGAGCAATTGAATCACAAGCTATTGCATGGTTCGCTCAGGGATGCAGATATGGAAGTATGTTGTGGTAGAGATTACAACGAGATATGCCAACTACCTTGGCTGAGACAATCCGTATCGCAGATTCGTTTGCCTTGGGAGATCCAACGCAACCCCGGCTAATGTCTAGCAAAGAAAACGAGGAGTATTACGGCCGAGATGGCCTCGGATCATCAAGGAGGAATGATTTTCGAGGAAAAAAGAAGGGATGAGCATTCGGATTATCGGTATAACTCGCAACAAGTCGCAACAGTGGACCGAGATCAATCCAATGCCGGAGCCACTCAACGCCAAAAAACTGGAGGGCAAAACTGGCAGCAGAAAAATGAGGGGAAAAACTTGGACCCCAGAGAAGAAGAAGTAGTGGCAAGAATGAAAGGATAGGCCGAGGTATACATTTGAGTCTATGCTGGATCAACCATGCAAGTTCCATACGCCAAGCCCGAGTAGCCCGGTGAATCATACAACCCGGCAGTGTGAATAGATGAGGAAATTAGAACAGGGAAGTTCGAGGAATGCTCAGGAACCTGGGAATGAAGAACCTAGAAATGAAGCACCACAGCCACCATTACTGAGAGGGGGAATGGATAGCAACTGATGTTGCCACCACCTCCTCGGAGGTACGAGAATCCGGAAAGAAGGGATGTTGTACATCAAGTGGGCAGTAACCAGCAACAAGGTCAATGTTACAACAAAAATGAGGGACGAAATGAGTACAGGGAACATCACCAAAGCTACTGTGTGTTCACCACGGAAGAGAATGACCAGAAAAGCTTGCAGCGCCGGCATATGGAGGTGAACACAGTAATACCGGCAGTGGTAAGGTATATGCCCTGGGCGGATCAGGAGATTACATGGAGTGTCAAGGATCACCCAAAGATCATGCCAAGCCCAGGAACCTACGCTCTGGTCCTGGATCCGACGTTCATCGGGCCGAATCTCAATGTAAGATTTTCCAAGGTATTGATTGACAATGGCAGCAGTATCAACATTATGTACAAGGATAGCATGCACAAGTTGGGGATAACAGAGAACATGTTGCAAGAAACGAGGACCACCTTTCATGGCATTGTGCCGGGTATTTCTTGTGAGCCAATTGGTAAAGTCCGGGTTGACTTGTTATTCGGCACAAGAGACAACTGCCGCACTGAGAACTTGGAGTTCGAAGTGGTGAATCTGGAGAGCGCTTATCACGCATTACTCGGCAGGCCAGCGCTAAACAAATTCATGGCAACTACCCACATCAGTTACCTTAAGATGAAGTTGCCCGGACCAAGGGGCGTGATAACCGTATCAGGGGGCTTCCGGCGTTCGATCGAGTGCGCTTCAGCTGGATCAAATTTAGCCGAGTCACTCGTTATAGCTCAAGAAAAAAGAAAGATACTGGAAGTGGCAGCACTGGCTCAATCCGCGCAACAACATATGCCGACCCTAACCAACCCGCACAGGAGCGTATCGTTCCAAGCAACTAAGGACACGAAGAAAGTGCCAATCGATGATCAGTTCCCAAAGCGCACCGTGACCATTGGTGCCAGGTTAAGCAGCAAATAGGAAAGCTAGCTCGTCAACTTCCTCCGTGAGAATCGGGATATGTTTACTTGGTCTACTCAAGATCTACATGGTGTACTGAGGGAGTTGGCTGAGCACTCATTAAATGTAAGACCTGGGGCTAAGCCGGTGAAGCAACCACTCCGGCGTTTCGCCGAGGACAGGAGGAAAGTCATTTGAGACGAAATAGCCAGACTCATAGCGACCGGATTTATCATGGAAGTACTCTATCTGGATTGGCTCTCTAATCTGATGCTGGTGAAGAAGAAGAAAGCTGATCCGAACATGGCTATGGTATGGCCCATGTGTATTGACTACACGTACCTGAATAAGGCATGTCCTAAAGATCCATTTCTGCTCCCTAGAATAGATCAAGTCATAGGCTCAACGGCCGGATGTGAGCTACTGTCATTCATTGACACGTATTCTGGTTTCCACCAGATACCCCTGAATCCGGATGATCAAATAAAGACTGCATTTATTACCCCGTACGGGGCTTATTGCTATCACACTATGCCGTTTGGATTACGTAATGCAGGAGCAACATACCAGAGATGCATGCAAAAATGCTTACATGATCAAATAGGTCGGAATGTGCAAGTCTATGTGGATGATGTGGTAATAAAGACCAAGGAAAGCAATACGCTCCTTGAGGATATCCGGCAGACATTCACGAACTTAAGAAGGTTCCGAATGAAGCTAAACCTGGAGAAATGCACCTTTGGAGTACCCGCCGGAAAGTTACTCGGTTTTTTGGTGTCTGGCCATGGTATTGAAGCTAACCCGACAAAAATCCGGGCCATAGAAAGAATGGAACTGCCAAAATGTCTTAACGATGTGCAGAAGTTCACTGGTTGCCTGGCATCATTAAGTTGGTTCGTGTGTCGGTTGGGAGAGAAGGCCTTGCCCCTCTATCAGCTAATGAAAAAGGCAGACAAGTTCACATGGATGCCACAGGCAGATCTTGCATTTTGAGAATTGAAAAAGATGTTATCTACCGCGCCAATCCTAGCTGCACGACTACCTAAGGAGCCAATGTTTCTCTACGTAGCCGCGACCAACCGAGTCGTAAGTGCAGTAATTGTAGTGGAGCGCGAAGAGGAAGGAAAATCCGTGCAAAGACCAATGTATTGTCTGAGCGAGGTATGATCAGCCATAAAGCAGAACTATCCTCACTATCAGAAGATGGCATACGGCGTATATATGTCGGCCAAGAAACTCAAACACTATTTTGAGGAACACCCCATCAAGGTGATATGTGAGGCACCCATTTCAGAAATCATGAGTAACAAAGACGCAAGTGGCCGGATAGCAAAATGGGCAATCGAGTTAGCTCCCTATGCACCACAATTTGACAGAAGGGATGCAATCAAGTCACAAGCCATGGCGGATTTCTTTGTGGACTAGGCTGAAATGCAATACGAGCCACCCCTGCCGGACTCCAACTATTGGCAAATGCACTTCGATGGATCAAAACTGAAAGACGGGTTGGGCACCGGAGTAGTGCTTACCTCGCCCAAGAAGGATCAATTGAAGTATGTCCTTCAAATCCACTTCAGTGCCTCGAATAATGTGGCGGAGTAGAAAGCATTGGTGCATGGTCTCAAAGTGGCAAAAGAAGTAGGGATACCTCCGATACAATACTTTGGAGATTCTGATTTGGTGGTGCAACAAGTATCTAGAAATTGGGATGCTCTGGATGCTAACATGACCCTATACAGGTTCCATGTTCAAAAGATAAGAGGGTTCTTCGAAGGATGTGAGTTCCATCACATACCCCGGATTGAAAACGAGGCGGCAGATACGCTAACCAAGTTGGGCTTGTCCCGGCAACCAATCCCACCAAATGTTGCCTCGGAGCACCTGAGAAAACCTTCTATCACGCCCTCACCCGAATCAGATTCCATTTACGTCCCGGCGCTCTTCGGATCAGGAGCTGCACCTATGGAGATAGAATGGGGAAGCACCTCAGCAAACCCGGGGACTGCTTCAGCAAACCCGGGGACTGTTCAGCTTGATCCGACATGAGTTATGTTAGTGGATGCAATGGAAGTTGATGAGGAACCATTTCCCGTCCGGACTGTGCCAACTTGGGCCAAGCCAATTTTCGATTTTCTGAAAGAAGGAATCTTGCCGGACGAGGAACTAAGTTCAAGGCAGATTCAGAGAAGAGCAAAGGCCTATACAATTATCAATGCCGAACTATACAAAAGGAGTGTGACAGTAGTGCTGCAGAGGTGTGTTGATCCGGAGGAAGGACTTGACATACTCCGGGATATCCACCAAGGGGAATGTGGCCACCATGCCTCCTCAAGGGCCTTAGTAGCACAAGCTTTCCGGCATGGATTTTATTGGCCCAGTGCTTTGGAGCAAGCAGAGGACTTGGTAAGAAAATACAATGGTTGTCAAAGATACGCAACAAAACTCACCTACCAATGTCGGAGCTGAAAACTATCCCCATTATGTGGCCATTTGTTGTATGGTGCCTAGATATGGTAGGACCATTTAAGCCAGCCAAAGGAGGGATGACCGATATACTAGTCATGGTGGACAAGTTCACCAAATGGATTGAAGTGAAACCAATTCGTAAATGTGATGGGGCGACACTGGTAAGATTCCTCAAGGACATAATTCTAAGGTATGGCTATCCCCATAGCACCATAACTGATAATGGGACAAATTTCGCTGAAGGAGCATTTGCAAGATTCTGCCAAGAAAAGAAGATCCGGTTAGATGTCGCCTCAGTCGCCCACGCCGCATCGAACGGGCAAGTGGAAAGATCCAACGGACTAGTGTTGTCCGGGTTAAAACCCTGGCTCATAGAGCCGCTGCAAAGATCAGTGGGGTGCTGGATAGAAGAACTACCAGTGGTACTATGGAGTTTAAGAACAACTCCTAATCGATCAATAGGCTATACGCCATTCTTTCTGGTATATGGGGCAGAAGCTGTATTACCAGCCGACATAGAGCATGATTCGCCAAGAGTCACCCAATACACAGAAGCCGAAGTGCGCGAAGCCCGGCAAAATGATGTTGATATGTTGGAAGAAGCGAGAGAACTGGCCTTGTCCAGGTTCGCCATATATCAGCAAAAATGCCGACGCTATCATAGCCGGAAAGTAAACCCCCGAGTTTTCCGGGAAGGTGATTTGGTACTACGCCTAATACAGCGCACTACTGCCATGCATAAGTTATCTCCTCCATGGGAAGGAACTTTGATTGTGAGCAAAGCCTTGCGCAATGATTCCTATTATCTTATTGACGCACAACCCTAGGAAAAGAACAAGGCGGACAGGTTCAGAGACATAGGAAAAGAACAGCCCTAGGAAAAGAACAATGATTCCTATTATCTTATTGAACACAACCCTAGGAATCCAAACGACCATGGAACGTAGCACTGCTTCGTCCTTTCGACACCTAAGAGGTGAATGTATCCGAGCTACTCATACATCGGTATGTATGTCGATGATGAGCTTATCAATAAAAACTTTGCACCCCGAGCAAAGACTCGGGGACTTCTATAATAATTGCTTTTCTAGTTTTCGTATTTTTATGTCGACTGGGTTAAGTCGCTTCTACCTTAGTTGGATTAGTAATGTGTAAGCACCAAAAACCTAACTCTTCGACTTTGCTGCTGTCCAACACGAATTGGCTTCATGGAAAGCAACAGAACAAGTTTGGAATGGCAAAGCACATGAAAAATGACTAAGGGAAAGAGCTTAAGCGGGCCGACATTGATTTTTTGGCTAACCTCTAGTTTGTTTTGTCACTGAAACACCGGATCATTTTGAGCTAATCTCAAGGTTTCAAGTATTGTTAGGTCAATTTTTTGAACCTCGGACTCGTAAGTCGAAAAACCAAATCAAGGTAGACGCGAGCCGAGTCAAAAATTGGGGGAACAAGAAAATGAAACTCTGGGACTTCGCCCATGATAATCCAACAATAAAACTTAGTTCAGAACATAAAATTGTAGCACAACCAAACCAAAGTATTTAAATACATTTACGCCCGGCATCCTGGGGATCTCATAAATATGACAAGTGTTTTTCAAGGAGCAGGAGCAGCAGACGAATCATCTGTCAAGGAGGGAGGTACTCCGGAGTGCGGGGGAGGAGTGTTAGCTTCAGCTTCGTCCTACGGGTTAACCTCACTATCCTCCGGGTCTTCAACCTCGTCGCCTAGTTCGGAGCCCTCGCTCTCACTTTCTTCCTCTTCAGCTCCAGAGACAATTTCTTCGTCAGCAGCATCAAGATAACTCAACCCCTCATTCCAAGAATGGAAGAAGGAGTACTGGATGAGCTTGTTGGCGTAGGCTTGGTGGCGCGCGATCCGCTCCGGATCCTCGCACCACTTAGACCCTGTGCGCATGCGAGTGAGTAATGCCAAGTCAATTCCTTCATACCAGAAGAGAGCAAATTTCAAAGCATTATCGGCCCCTGCCCGTGCCGCGGATTCGCGCCACAGATGCGGCTGCGTGTCACACTCCATCAACTTGGCTATGAAAGCCGAGCCTTTCTTTGGAATGGTTTCACTGGGCCAGAGGCAGTTGAACATCCGTGTTGCCGCTGGGATAGTATTGGTGCCATGATTCTTTACTACTTCAAGACGAGCGGTGAGACTCGCCAGGAGATCCTCTGTAGTATAAGGGATTGGCTCGGCAACAGGGGCATCAAGAATTCCACGCTGTTCGCAAGACTGGCGTACAGAAGAGGAAGCGAGAGTATTCCTCTCTAGAAATTTGCCTAAGGATAAGAAGAAAAACAGTGAACAAAAGGGCCAAATCTGGAGGGTAGAAGATCAAGCAAGGGCAGAAAACTTACCCGCAATCTGGAAGAGGAGTCGCTGAAGATCGGAATCAACATTGACACTATGGGCCTGGAGTTTCTCGTATTCGGCGGTCACCGACGTAAGCTTGACATCGGCTTCCTCTAGTAGGCTCTTATCCTTCGGGATTTGCGTGGTTAAACGCTCTTTCTCCTCGGCAAACTCCTAGTCGAGCTTCTCCAACTCGGACTGATGGAAGCTCTTAAGCCTTTGAATTTCGGCATTCAGCTGAGTGATCTTCGAGTCCTGCTGTTGGAGCCAAGCTATCTCTACATCTTTCTTTTTCAGCTCAGCCTTATAATTCCCTGCTTGTTCGAGGAGGTGAGTCATCATTTCAGGCATGGTGACACTATCCTCGAGAGAAACTACAACAGCACAATGATCCGGGGAACCCAAAGTATAAGTGCCCACTGGATAAGGCAAAGAAAGTACAACGATCATGTGAAGGGGATAAGTTTACCTTTGATTTCCACAAGGTTTTTCCTCATGATTAGGTTCTTCGCTTCAACCTCGGCTGCATGATTTGGACAACAAATTCATATGGGTCCTAAGAAGTTTGAGTGAACAAGGAAGAGGAAGAATGGAAAATTACCCCTCTTTTGGCACTCCACCAGGACTTTACCATAATGCGCGCGAATATCTTCGTAGGAGTCCAGCAAGCGCTGGAACTCAGCGGTTCGGTGGTTAGTGGTAATCTGAAAAAAGCAAGGCAATGGCAAAGTTCAAAGGCAATGCAAACACAATTAGAAGTCTACAAGATTCGGGCCAAGTGGAACTTAACGCGGCTTTAGGTGTGTGGATATTCGAAGTCTACAAGATCCGGGCCAAGTGGAACTTAACCCAGCTCTAAGTGTGTGGATATTCGAAGTCTACAAGATCCAAGCCAAGTGGAACTTAACCCGGATCTAGGTGTGTAGATATTTGAAGTCTACAAAACCTGGGCCAAGTGGAACTTAACCCGGCTCTAGGTGTGTGGATATTCGAAGTCTACAAGATCCGAGCCAAGTGGAACTTAACCCGGCTCTAGGTGTGTAGATATTTGAAGTCTACAAAACCCGGGCTAAGTGGAACTTAACCCGGCTCTAGGTGTGTGGTTATTTGAACTATACAAGATCTGAGCCAAGGGAATTAGACCCGGCACTAACTATACCAAAATTGGATGTCATTATGAACAAAAGCTAAGTTCTACGGGAAGCATCTGACCGAATAACAAGTTATTCCCTCAGAGGCTCGGGGACTAGGGGCTATATCTACAAGTGCTCAGTTATGTAAAACATCAACAACAGAGAAAAAAATTACCTCCATCATTCAGCCAGCCAAGGAGATAGCCTTGGTAGCGGAGTTCATCTGGGCACTGAACTCGGCTGGGCCGAACTTCTCTGGCAGGTCGTCTTGAGGGTCGACGAATTCTGCGTTGTTCCAGTTCTTCACATACTCAAGGAGTAGTGGACTGTAGCTTTTGTCGCTCAGAGAATAGCTCACCACAAGGCCCTTCACGTGGGCATCCCGCCTGGTGGATTCAGCAGCAGCAGGGCTGGTATGCAAAACCAGTTGTTGGCTGCCCTCTGATCCGGAAGCGGTAGATCCGGATGAAGGTACTTTTGCTGACCTAGAAGTCTTGTTGACTTTGCCGAATGAAGGTGGAGGAATTGATTGAAAAATATCTGCCTAGGAAGGGCTAGACCCGAAGGGAGCCGATGGAGCTTTTCCCTTGGGAGGCTTGGAGGTCTTTGCTGCTGCTGGTGCTGCTAGTGCTGCTGGTGCTGCTGGTGCTGGTACTGGTACTGCTCGTGCTGCTGGTGCTGATGCTGGTGCTACTGGTGCTGGTTCTGAAACAAAAGGATTTGCTGGGGGCGACGCCGATGAAGCTAGCACCTTAGGATCTGGCACTGAGGCTGAGGAACCGGGGAGATCCAGCATTGCCATATCCAGATCCGCCCCACTACCCCTCGCGCCGATATTGCACTCCTCTTGGCGAGGTGGGCTCTGGTCAGGCGCAATCGTGGAGCCCTCTTGAATAGGGCTGAGCGGACGATAATCGTCGTTGCGGGGGGGGGGGGGGACTACTCCGGAGTGGGGAGGCAATGCCAGAGCCACTCTGAGGGATCTCCCTAGGAGCTATGAGAAAAGGAAAAAGAACCAAGTCAAAAGGAGAGAATCAGTAAGACACAAAGGCAAGCAAAGGAAAAAGTCCCAAGAAGCAGTATTAAAGAACTTACTCATCCACGGTAGAAGGAGCCCGAGGTTTGGGCGCCCTCCGAACCATGCTCTTGGCGGCAGGCTTGGCCAAGGGTTTAACCCCAGACTTCTTTTGCCTCTTCTTGGGTGGCGGCACCTCCGAAGCTGTGGCCGAGGTAGCTGCGCGCTTCTGGGATGGAGTCGAGGCCGGCCCACCAGTTGCAAGGGGAGGAATCTCA
Source organism: Avena eriantha (assembly GCA_910589775.1). Lineage (NCBI taxonomy): Eukaryota > Viridiplantae > Streptophyta > Magnoliopsida > Poales > Poaceae > Avena > Avena eriantha. The sequence goes on from OU342745.1 coordinate 476,278,411, forward strand.
TGGACCTGATCGTCCGGGTTAGCTGAACATTCGAACATACCCAGATGCGCGTAAGAGATGAGAACCGGATCAAATACCTCAACATCCGAGTCATCATCGTCTGGCCAATCCCTTAGAGAAGAGGCCTTACCAGCGCTGCGTTTGACGACATCCGGGGTAGGCAGGAAGGCCTCCGGATCAGGCTCCTCCTCGTCCTCCTCGGTGCGATCCGCAACCACTTGCTCACCAGCACATCGCTATCCTCCAGTGACTGCTGGAGGAATCGCTGAGAACAAGGCAACAACTGACAAGTTACAAAGGTGAATCGACATACAGAGAAGATTCGGAAAACAAGAACAGGAAAATTCACCTGTGGGGGAGGGTTGACCCGGGTGAAGGGCTCTAGTCCCCACTCCCAATCCTCGAAGAACTCGTTCTCCACATTGAATATGGATTTAACCCGGTGGTGAACCGCCGAGTTATCCAACTCAAAGGAAGAAGTCAGGCGAGGGTCGAGAGGGCCGCTAAGGTAGCAGATCTTGTGGGCTCGCTTCTAGAGGGGGGAGACCCGGCTGCGGAGGAAAGTAATCATAATGTCCTCTCCCCGAAGTTTCTCCTTGAGAAACTACATGATCCATCGCTCCACTTGATTCGCTAGGGCCGTGGGCTGCTTCGGAATGCTTTCCTAACGCGAGGTGTTAGGAGGGCCAAGTTTTAAGGGGATCAGCCGGATCAGGTCCTCCTTGGTGGTGTTCCGGAAATAAAAGAAAGTTCGGGCCCAGCCCTTGCAAGATTCGAATCCGGTGACCCGGGGGAACACGAACTGCTTCCGGGGAGAAATGGAGGCGGCACCGCACTGGGTCAAGTGTTTGTCCTCCGGGGCACACTCCTTATTCGGAACTACGTTCCTCTGGAGGCCAAAGAACTTGATCCAAAGTTCTTTGGTTAGCCAGAGGCCGATATACCCCTCGATGCCAGAAGCTAAGGAGGACAGAGAAGTAATGGCGTTTGCGGGGAGGTTATGCGGTTGCAACTTATATGTGGAAATGAAATCGAAGAAAAATCAGAAGTGGGGAGGCCGAAGCCATGCTAGAAATGCGAGAGAAATACAACGTATTCCCCATATTTGGGGGAAGGAGTGACTTCACCAGAGGCGAGGCGGTAGGCGACGCCGGCAGGGATGCGCCGCGTGGCGCGGAGCCAATCGAGGTCCTCCTCGCGGCCCTCCGCTCCTTCTTCCTGCTGCGCCACCACTGCTGCCTCCATCCCTGACATGGTGGATTCGAGGTCTTCAAGGGAGTAATCGGAGTAGAGATAGCCGGAGGAAGGAAAGCAGGAAGCGAAAGGACCCATGATGGAAACTGTGAATGGGAACGGCGACGCAAGTGCAAGTAGCTGCCTGAGCACGGTCGCGGTGTCGCTCGTGTAGCAGAAAACTGACAGCGACAGCGAGGTCACTGTGAAAGAGAGAGAGGCTGGGAAGCGCAGAGGAAATGGGGGAACTTCCCTTGAAATCACCCCACGCCTCCTACTTAACCGCACTGCACGCGTGTCGTGGGATGCTTTGCGGGCGACACGCCGTGCGCAATGAGCGTGTACGCGGCCAGAGCAGCCAATCAGAGCAAAGCCACAGGAAGGGATTCATGAGCAGGTGACCCCACGATGTGATGTAATGTTACGGGTAACGAGGCGCTGCGGTGAAGAGACGTTTACAACAGTTATCCCTGACATCGCGATAGTAACCAGCGCATTAAATGCGCGTGGCCCTTGAAATGAGGCAAAATGATGATTACCCTCCACGTAGGATGTGGAGAAGCGTACAAGACAAGGAAAGGTAACCCGGATAAGCAAGCAAAAGACTTGGCCAACGAGGAATAACTTGGAAAAACCAAAGGGTCGCAAGATGAGAAACTCTGGGATACGAGGTAACTCGGCCTAAGGAGCAAATATCCGGATGTGGGAACCAGCTGTGGCCGTAACAAATTTGCTAAGACCACACCAGCTTCGGGGACTATTGGGGGGATACCCCCGGGTAGGGTAACACCGGCGTATAAGGGCCGAGTTAGCTGGGGTACGGCGCGGTCAAAGCAAGTGCTGATCGAGTCACCTCATGGCAGGCCGAATCACTATGTGACCCGACCCATGGAGCATCTCCTTGACTATGGTCCGGCTGGTATAAGATTTATGCCGGCCCTGTCTATCTATTTTGCAGGTAGCTTGGTAAGCCGGATTAGCTGTATGCTAACCGGATGAACTTAGCTTCCAAGAGAAGGAATCCCCTGCTAGTCAAAAGGTGGCTTTATTAGCTATAGCATGAGCAACGTAAAGTAAAGAAGAGGACCAGCGGGTCAGGGGAGACCAAGGTGACACGGGCAAAACTGGATGACGTAGCCCGTGTCTGGTGACGCTGAAAGACAAGGATGACGCTATGGGTTACGTTCAAAGCCCGGACGAGCCGTTAAAGAGGATAAAGAAGCATCTGCTTTAGGAAAGGAGCATATTCTTAGAATATGCTGCCACCTGTGCCCTACAATTGTAACCCGGGCTTCCCTATATAAGGAGCACCGGGGCCTCCATAGAGGGGGGATCAATCAATCATTATCTATCTAAGGTAGAACTCTCGGGCTAGTTGGTAGGGAGTAAGAGACAGCGTCTCCTTCTTGCTGAGGGACACATGAGCACTTGTAAACACCATTGATATAGAATATACAAGAACTTCCGTGCGTGGAATCACCACGCTCTCCCTCCCTAGGTTCCCCTAGCACTCATTGGCCCCATCTTTACCCTATCCATGGCATCTGCCGTGCCACCACCACGACACCTATGCATTTATGTTTTGCTACATTATGAGGGACAAGCTGAATGCCACTATGCTATGTTTTCTTTATGTGAAACAAAAAAACGTCTTGCAAAGCATTGTTATTCATGAATCTTTTGTTTATGCCTTTTCATGTTATAACATAGTTGCTATGTCTTATTGCTAAAAAATTATCTTTCATGCTATGTTGAAGTACTATGATCCCAGCTATCAATGTTTTACAAATACTTTGATCAAGTTTATGATGGTGCATGTTGTTGGGTCCGCATCATAGAAAACAAAAAATTTCCTACGTTGTGAACTACACGCCGAGATCTATCTACTAGGTACAAAGCAACGGGTGGACATACATCCAACGAGAACTTACCCTCGAAGACAACGAGTTTTGCTAACGAGTAGGAACTCGTGGTTGATGTAGTCATACACTTTCTGATCTCAAGATCGTGAGGAAGTCCGAGCGCCGCCACTCAGCAGCGCATCCGTACTCGCACAAACGTTCAAGCCACCAGACAACCTCCACCTCCTCGCTCCAGCGATCCAGCGGAAGCAGCAACTCCTTCCAGACGAAATGCCACTGGGAACATGTATCTCGCTAATCCGAGACCATGGGGGAATAATTCTAGAAGGGGAGAGAGATCCTTCACAAGGAGGTGTGTGGATGAAGGAGGGAATGGGTGGCCTTTTATGGGAGGAGGGGGGTGCCCCCTCTCTCCATGGCTGGCGCATGGGGGGGTGACCCCTCACCTCCCCCATTCATGTGGTGGTAACCCCTCCACATGAAAATGCCTCTTCACATTCCCTTTTAAAGTCTCCACTTTAAATGCATTAAATTTCTCCAAATTTAAAGCTCTCTCATTTAATAAAACTCTTTTAATAAATTTATTCAGAATTTTGTTAATTTACATATAGCCCCTTGCAATATTTCAATATCACATGCAGAACCACTTTCTACAATTTCATCCGAAACAATTTCTGGTTTCTATTGAAACAATTCTTGCGCTTTGCAATTCTTTCGTCTGAAACATATGTGCTCCAAAATGGTGTCCGGTAACTCTTAAGTGTGCCACCCTACGGTTCGCGAATAATGCAGACATGATCGAGACCCTTCTCCGATCAATAATCAGCAGCTGGACCTGGAGATCCGTACTGACTCCTACACATTCAACGATGACTTCTGTGATCGTGAGAACCTTTAACGCTTGTAACTAAATCCCTTTGTCTCTCGATATATTACATGTCCGAGAGTCGATCATCGGTATCTCCATACCTAGTTTGATCTTGTTACCGACATGCACTCTTTTCTCGTTCCCGTGATATAACATTCTAGTGATCACATTACTTGCTTGCAAGCTATCTCAATGTGATATCACCGAGAGGGCCCAGAGTATATCTATCCATCATCAGGATTGACAAATTCCACTCTTGATCCATGAGCCTCAACATAACACCTTTGTAGTACTGAACCCATCTTTATAGTCACCCTGTTACGGTGTGACGTTTGATGTTATCATGATACTCTTCCGGTGTTAGCAATTAACATGATCTCATGGTCTAAGGATAAAGATTACTTTGTATGATGTTATAGCAATATAAACATAATGACTTGATCGTAATGCTATACTTCGGATGAATGTTCATCACATCATTCCACCAATGGTGTGACCTTGTTATTAACAACATCCAATGTCCATGACCAGGAAACCTTGATCATCTTGTTAATCAACAAGCTAGTTTATAAGAGAGGCATAACTAGGAACCCTTTTTGTTTATTAAACACACATGTATTGATGTTTCCGAACAATTCAATTCTAGCATGTAAAATAAACATCTATCATATATAAGGAAAACATAATAACAACTTTATTATTGCCTCTCAGGGCATATTTCCTTCAGTCTCCCACTTGCACTAGAAACAATAATCTAGTTCACATAGTGATAAATCTAACACCCATGGAGTTCTGGTGTTGATCATGTTTTGCCCTAGGGAGAACTTTAGTCAACGGATCTACTACATTTAGGTCTGTGTGTACTTTACAAATCTTTATATCTCCATCCTTGACATGCTCGTGGATGGAGTGAAACCGGCGCTTAATATGCTTGGAATTCTTGTGAGACCTCGGTTCCTGTGCGTTGGCTATGGCTCCATTGTTGTCACAATAGATCACCATTGGGTCCAACGCACTGGGAACCACACCTAGTTCCGTAATGAACTCTTTCATCCAAACCTCTTCCTGCGCCGCTTCTAAAGCAGCAACATATTCTGCCTCCGTCGTTGATCCAGCCACCACAGGTTGTTTGGAACTCCTCCAACTAACTGCTGCTCCGTTCAAGAGAAATACGTATCCGGATTGAGACTTAGAGTCATTCGGATCGGTGTCAAAGCTAGCATCAACATAACACTTAGCGACTAGCTCTTCTTCACCTCCGTATATAAGAAACATATCCTTAGTTCTTCTCAAGTACTTGAGGATGTTCTTTACCGCTATCCAGTGTTCCGAACCTGGATCAGATTGGTACCTACTAGTCAGACTAATAGCATGTGCCACATCTGGTCTTGTACATAGCATTGCATACATAATAGAGCCTATGGCCGAGGCATAGGGGATCTTATCCATCATCTCTCTTTCTTCCGCCGTAGCCGGACTTTGAGTCTTACTCAATGTCTTGCCTTGCAACATAGGTAAGAACCCCTTCTTACTTTCGTCCATATTAAACTTCTTTAATATCTTATCAAGGTATGTACTCTGCGATAGCCCAATTAGGCGCCTTGATCTATCTCTATAAATTTTAATGCCTAATATATATGACGCTTTACCAAGGTCTTTCATCGAAAATTTGTTGTTTAGATAACTTTTAACACTGTTTAAAAGATCTATATCATTTCCAATCAATAATATGTCATCCACATATAATATCAGAAATGCCACATTGCTCCCACTCACTTTATTGTAAATACAAGCCTCTCCATAAGTTTGGACAAATCCATACTCTTTGATCACCTCATCAAAGCGGAGATTCCAACTCCGGGATGCTTGCTTTAGTCCATAGATGGATCACTGAAGTTTGCATACCTTATTAGCATCCTTAGGAAGGACAAAACCCTTAGGTTGTATCATATACAACTCTTCTTCAATATTACCATTGAGGAACGCGGTTTTGACATCCATCTGCCATATTTCATAATCGAAATATGCAGCAATTGCTAACATAATCCTAACTGACTTAAGCATCGCTACGGGAGAGAATGTCTCATCGTAGCCAACTCCTTGAATTTGTCAAAACCCCTTTGCGACAAGTCGAGCCTTATAGATGGTCACATTGCCATCAACATCAGTTTTTCTTTTGAAAATCCATTTATTCTCAACGGCCTTTCGATCGTGAGGTAAGTCCACCAAGTTCCAAACTTGGTTCTTGTACATGGATTCCATCTCGGATTTCATGGCTTCTAGCCATTTGTTGGAATCCGGGCTTATCATCGCTTCATCATACGTCGCAGGGTCATCCATTTCATCAACCATGAAATTCACAACATGATTGCCGTACAGTTCAGGAGCTGCACGTGTCCTGCTTAACCTACGAGGTTCGGTAGTGTCCTGTTTTGGAGTTTCATGATCATTATCATTAGCTCTCTCTTCATCAGGTGAATTCAACTTTGAAACAACTTCCGGTGTTGCACCACTGGCCATTCCATGAAGAGAAGGTTCAATAACCTCTTCGAGTTCTACCTTCCGACTACTCACACCTTTCGCGAGAAACTCCTTCTCAAGAAAGGATCCATTCTTGGCAACAAAAACCTTACCCTCGGATCTATGATAGAAGGTATACCCAATTGTTTCCTTAGGGTATCCTATGAAGACGCATTTTTCCTCTTTGGGTTCGAGTTTATTCGGTTGAAGTTTCTTCACATAAACATCGCATCCCCAAACTTTAAGAAATGACAGCTTAGATTTGTTTCCAAACGATAATTCATACGGTGTCGTTTCAACGGATTTAGATGGTGCCCGATTTAAAGTGAATGCAGCTGTTTCCAGTGCATAACTCCAAAATGACAGTGGCAAGTCAGTCAGAGACATCATAGATCAAACCATATCCAATAAGGTACGATTACGACGTTCCGACACACCATTACGCAGTGGTGTTCAGGCAGGCGTGAGTTGTGAAACTATTCCACACTCTTTCATGTGTGTGCTAAACTCGTAACTTTGATACTCTCCTCCACGGTCAGACCGTAGAAATTTGATTTTTCTGTTACGATGATTTTCCACTTCATTCTAAAATTCCTTGAACTTTTCAAAAGTTTTAGACTTGTGTTTCATCAAATAGATATACCCATATCTACTCAAATCATCCGTGAAAGTAACAAAATAACGATATCCACCTCGCGCCGACACACTCATTGGTCCACACACATCAGTATGTATGATTTCCAATAGATCTGTCGCCCGTTCCATTGAACTGGAAAACGGCGTTCTAGTCATCTTACCCATAAGGCATGGCTCACATGTATCAAATGATTCAAAATCAAGTGATTCCAAAAGTCCATCAAAATGGAGTTTCTTCATGCGTTTAACGCCAATATGACCTAGACGATAGTGCCACATGTATGCAGATATATCATTATCAAGTTTAATCTTTTTAGCATTAACATTATGAATGTGCATAATATTACTATCGAGATCTATCATAAATAAACCATTCAACATAGGTTCATGACCATAAAAGATATCATTCTCATAAATCGAACAACCATTGTTTTCAGATTTAAAGGAATGACCACTTTGCATCAAACATGATCCAGATACAATGTTCATGCCCAGTGCAGCCACCAAATAACAATTATTTAGGTTTATAACTAATCCCGATGGCAAATGGAGACGTAGCGTGCCGACAGCGATCACATCAAATTTTGATCCATTGCCGACCCGCATCCTGACCTCATCCCTTGCTAGTTGTCGCTTGTTCCGTAGCCCCTGAACCGAGTTACATATATTAGCAACCGATCCCGTATCAAATACATAGGTGCTACTGCGAGTACTAGTCAAGTACACATCAATAACATGTATATCACATATACCTTTGTTTGCCTTGCCGGACTTCTTGTCCGCCAAATACTTGGGCAGTTGCGCTTCCAATGGCCAGTCCCCTTACAATAGTAGCACTCGGTGTCAGACTTAGGGCCAGCTCGGGGTTTCTTTTCAGGCGTGGCAACAGACTTGCCACCCTTCTTTCCCTTGTGCTTGCCTTTCTTGTCTTTCTTGAAACTGGTGGTCCTATTGATCATCAACACTTGATGTTCTTTCCTAATATCCACTTCTACAGTCTTTAAGCATTGACAGAAGCTCGGGAAGAGACTTCTTCATGCCCTACATATTATAGTTCATCACTAAGCTCTTGTAGCTAGGTGGCAGAGATTGGAGAACACGATGTATGCCTAAGTCAATGGGAATCGTTATTCCCAAGGACACAAGCTTATCGGCGTACCCAGACATTTTGAGTACGTGCTCATTAATGGAGCTGTTTTCCTCCATCATGCAGCTAAAGAACTTTTCTGTAGCATTATAACTCTCTACGACAACATGGGTATCGAAAATCATTTTCAATTCTCCCATGTTATCAAAGGCATTTCCATTTTCGAAACACTTTCAAAGTTCTGGCTCTAGCCCATACAGTATGCCGCAATGAACTAAGTTGTGGTCCTCCTAACGAGTCACATAGACATTCTTTTCCTCGTCAGGGGCATCAGGAGCTGGTGGGGGGGCCTACCGGTGCATCTAGCACACATTGCTTTTGTGCAGCAGTGAGGAGAATCCTCAAATTCATAGCCCAGTTGGTGAAGTTGCTACCATTCACAGCAAGTTTCTCTTTCTCCATGAACACATTGAAATTAAAAGCAGGTGGTGCCATCTACAACAGAATTTGTAAAGTTTATTTAGACTAAGTTTATGATAGATTGAGTTCAACTAATCCAAATTACTAATGAACTCCCACTCAAAAACGAGATCCCTCGTGTCCTTTTGGTGATTACATGAACCAAATCCACTACAGCAAGTCCGATCATCACGTGAGTTGATGTAGCTTCAAAGGCGAGCATCTATATGGGCATCATATCAACTATATGACTCATGCTTAACCTTTCGGTCCGTGTTCCGAGGCCATGTCCGTACATGCTAGGCTCGCCAAGTAAGAACCTTAGTATTCGCGTGTGTAAAACTGTCTTACACCCGTTCCTATGAAGGCGTAGATTCGAGTACACCCGATCATCACGTGATGTCTTGAAACACAATCCATAGAACGGTTCATACTTAAGGAAGAACACATTTTTATCTTGATATCTAAATGAGGGGTCATCTTACAATGCTACCAAAAGCGCCAAACTAGCAGTATAAGATGCTAGCATCTAATGTGTAAAGTGAGATGATATGGTCCATGCATTTGATCTCTATCATTTGCATCGTGGTATGATCTCTATCATTCTTTTGCGTGTAAGGCCAAGGTCTATGGAACTTACACGTTGAATGTGTTGTAAGAGTATCTATCATACATCTACTTACAACAATACCTTATCAATACACTAGCCCAGCAACGATCTAAACTAGACGCCTCTAATTTATCAATTGCAAGTTTTACATGGCTTAGGGCTTTCAGAGATAGAACCGTTCTCACCTACGAACATGAACCACAACGAGGATAACTAAGTTATTAGCAACTCGTTGTAAAATAGATATTGACTATAGTAGGAGAGACAGACACCCGCCAGCCACTTATGCAAAACAAGTTGCGTGTCGGTCATGGAACCGGTCTCATGTACGATGACATGTAAGGTTGGTTCGGGCCGCTTCATCCCACTATGCCACCAATATCCAAAATACATCGAAGATGCAATAACATGATCATCATCGCCCACATATAAACATATGTGTACTACCCATGCAAAGCACCTACACATAGATCAGGCTCTGATACCACTGTTGGGTCCGCAACATAGAAAGCAAAAAATTTCCTACGTTATGAACTACACGCCGAGATCTATCTACTAGGTACAAAGCAACGGGTGGACATACATCCAACGAGAACTTACCCACGAAGACATCGAGTTTTGTTAACGAGTAGGAACTCGTGGTTGATGTAGTCGTACACTTGCCGATCTCAAGATCGTGAGGAAGTCCGAGCGCCGCAACTCAGCAGCGCATCCGTACTCGCACACACGTTCAAGCCACCGGACAACCTCCACCTCATCACTCCAGCGATCCAGCGGAAGCAGCAACTCCTTCCAGACGAAATGCCACCGGGAACATGTATCTCGCTAATCCAAGACCATGGGGGAATAATTCTAGAGGGGGAGAGAGATCCTTCACAAGGAGGTGTGTGCATGAAGGAGGGAATGGGTGGCCTTTTATAGGAGGAGGGGGGTGCCCCCTCTCTCCATGGCCGGCGCATGGGGGGGGTGACCCCTCACCTCCCCCATTCATGTGGTGGTAACCCCTCCACATTAAAATGCCTCTTCACATTCCCTTTTAAAGTCTCCACTTTAAATGCATTAAATTTCTCCAAATTTAATGCTCTCTCATTTAATAAAACTCTTTTATTAAATTTATTCAGAATTTTGTTAATTACTTTAATTAACAAACATTCACATATAGCCCCTTACAATATTTCAATATCACATGCAGAACCACTTTCTGCAATTTCATCCGAAACAATTTCCGATTTCTATTGAAACAATTCATGCGCTTTGCAATTCTTTCGTCTGAAACATATGTGCTCCAAAATGGTGCCCGGTAACTCTTAAGTGTGCCACCCTACGGTTCGCGAATAATGCAGACATGATCGAGACCCTTCTACGATCAATAATCAGTAGCGGGACCTCGAGATCCGTACTGACTCCTACACATTCAACGATGACTTCTGTGATCGTGAGAACCTTTAACGATTGTAACTAAATCCCTTTGGCTCTCGATATATTACATGCACTCTTTTCTCGTTCCTGTGATATAACATTCTAGTGATCACATCACTTGCTTGCAAGCTATCTCAATGTGATATCACCGAGAGGGCCCAGAGTATATCTATCCGTCATCGGGATTGCCAAATTCCACTCTTGATCCATGAGCCTCAACATAACACCTTCGTAGTACTGAACCCGTCTTTATAGTCACCCTGTTACGGTGTGACATTTGATGTTATCATGATACTCTTCCGTTGTTAGCAATTAACATGATCTCATGGTCTAAGGATAAAGATTACTTTGTATGATGTTATAGCAATATAAACATAATGACTTGATCGTAATGCTATACTTCGGATGAATGTTCATCACATCATTCGACCAATGGTGTGACCTTGTTATTAACAACATCCAATGTCCATGATCAGGAAACCTTGATCATCTTGTTAATCAACAAGCTAGTTTATAAGAGAGGCATAACTAGGAACCCTTTTTGTTTATTAAACACACATGTATTGATGTTTCTGATCAATACAATTCTAGCATGTAAAATAAACATCTATCATATATAAGGAATACATAATAACAACTTTATTATTGCCTCTCAGGGCATATTTCCTTCACATGTCACCTCAAAAATTATTCTTTCTTTTTTATCACTTACCTACTCGAAGACGAGCAGGAGTTAAGCTTGGGGATGTTGATACGTTGCTAACGTATCTATAATTTTTGATGTTCCATGCTTGGTTGTTATCTACTTTCTTATGTTTCGTCCACACTTTTTAGTACTTTTTATACACTTTCTTGGTCTAACCTATTAACAAGATGCCACATTGCCAGCTACCTGTTTTCTGCTGTTTTTGGTTCCAGGAAAGTCAGAAAATGAATATTCTCAGAATCGGACGGGACAAAAACCAAAGTCAATATTTCACTAAGGGGGACACGGAGACGGAGAGGGGCTAGGGGCCGCCCACAACACCTAGATGTGTGGCCAGGCCTGGCCTGCTAGGGGGTTGTGTGGCCGCCCAGGGCACCCCCTCGGCCTCCCCTTTCGCCTATAAGATGCCTCCGATACAGAAACCCTAGGTACGCGATCAAAAATCCACGAAAGAGTCTAGAGCTACCATCATCTCCATCCCTAGATCGGGAGGGATCTAAAGCTCTTCCCGGCACCCTGCTGGAAGGGAGAATTCACCTAGGAGGCCTTCTTCATCACCATGCAAGCCTCTGATTTGATGCGTGAGTAGTTCATCCTTAGACTACAGGTCCATGTAGTAGCTAGATGGTTGGTTCTTCTCCTTTGTGCTACCATGTCTAGATCTTGTGAGCTCCGTTCATGATCAAGATCATCTATTTGTAATCCTACATGTTGTGTTTGCGGGGATTCGATGGATATTGACATGCTATTTCAGATTGATTATTGATTATATCATGTCTTTGTTATTTGTGATCTTGCATGCTCTCAGTTGTTAGTAGATATCTTGGCCGAGTAGATGCTAGAAACTCCAAGAGGGAGTATTTATGCTCGATAGTGGGTTCCTGCCTCTAGTAATCTGGGGAAGTGACAGAAAACTCTAAGGTACTAGATGTGATGTTGCTACTAGGGAGAAAACAATAATACTTTGTTCATAGAACTATCGTATTGTTTACTTTACATGCAATGCTGATGGCTCAATGCACGGCGCCCAGAAAAATGCTTGATGGCGGTGTTGATGTAGAACTCGTTGGGAACCCCAAGAGGAAGGTATGATGAGCACAACAGCAAGTTTCCCTCAGTTATGAAACCAAGGTTTAATCGAACCAGTAGGAGCAAGGAAACACCTCAAAGGTGTTACTAGCTGAGCTTTGGCAGGGCGCACTACCGGTGCTAGTAGCAACGTGGAGACCTGCACAAGACAACCACAGAACTTTGTCCCCAACTTGCGATGAGGTTGTCAATCTCACCGTGTTTTGCGGAAAACAAAGGATTAAACTTATCGAATGGAAAGAAGTAAAAGTTTGCAGAAAGTAAACACAAAGCGGAAACAGTTTATAGATTGTATGTAAAGTAAAGGACCGGGATCCATAGTTCACTAGAGGTGGCTCTCCTTAGATAGATAACATGCTGGGTGAACAAATTACAGCGGGGCAATTGACAAACACTGAGAAAGCAATACATGCATATACTAATCATCTTGACTCCTTTGAGACTTGATTGGGCATTACAACATAATACATAGACCGCCATCCAACTGCATCTATGACTAATAATCCACCTTCAGGTTATCATCCGAACCCCCTCTAGTATTAAGTTGCAAGCAACAGATTATTGCTTTACGAACTGCGTGTAAAGTAAACAATACGATTATTCTATGAACAAAGGATTGTTGTTTTCTCCCTAGTAGCAACAACACATCTAGTACCTTAGAGATTTCTGTCACTTCCCCAGATTACCAGAGGCATGAACCCACTATCGAGCATAAATACTAACTGTTGCAGGTTCTAGCATCTACTTGTCCAAGATAGCTACTAACAACGGAAAGCATGCAAGATCTCAAATAACAAAGACATGATAGAATGAATAATCAATCTGAAATAGCATCTCAATATCAATCGGATCCCCGCAAACACAACATGTATGAATTACAAATAGATGATCTTGATCATGAACGGAGCTCACAAGATCTAAACAAGAAAGCACAAAGGAGGAGAAACCAGCCATCTAGCTACTACATGGATCCGTAGTCCAAGGATGAACTACTCACGCATCACACCGGAGGCTTGCATGGTGATGAAGAAGGCATCTAGGGTGAATTCCCCTCTCCGGCAGGGTGCCGGGAAGAGCTTCAGATCCCCCCCGATCTTGGGACAGAGACGACGGCGGCTATAGACTCTTTCATGGATTTTTGATCAGGTACTTAGGGTTTTCGTCCCGAGGGCATCTTATAGTCGGAAGGGGAGGCCGAGGGGGTGCCTAGCCTGGCCACACCACCCCCTGGCGCGGGCCAGGCCTGGCCGCGCGTCCAGGTGGTGTGGCCGCCCTCTAGCCCCTCCCCGTCTCGTATTCTGGTACTTGATCACTTCTAGAAAAATACGCACTTTGGCTTTTGTCTCGTCCAATTCTGAGAATATTCATTTTCTGACTTTCCTGGAACCAAAAAAAGCAGAAAACAGGCAGCTGGCACTGTGGCTCTTGTTAATAGGTTAGTCCAAGAAATCATAATAAAAGTACTCCAAAGTTGGAACAAAACACAAGAAAGTGGATAAAACCAAGCATGGAACATCAAAAATTATAGATACATTTGCAATGTATCAACATCCCCAAGCTTAACTCCTGCTCGTCCTCGAGTAGGTAAGTGATAAAAAGAAATAATTTTTGAGGTGATATGCACCATCAAAACTTGATCAAAGTATTTGCAAAACTCAAAGCTGGGATCATAGTACTTCAATCATAACATGAAAGACAAAGTTCTAGCAATAAGCAAAGAAACTATGATGCAACATAAAAAGATACAAACAAAAGATTCATGAATAACATGCTTTGCAAGATGTTTGTTTGTTTCACATAAAGAAAACATAGCATACTAGTATTCAGCTTGTCCCTCAATAGAGTAGCAAATATAAATGCATGGGACACCTTCAAAGTTCATAAGAGTGACTAGATACAATAGTTTAAAACAAGCAACAACAAGTTATGCATCAATCAACTAGTCTTGGGACAATGCACATAGAACTAAGAATGGCCACTATGCTCTCAAAGTAGTGCATAAAGATAGAAGGTGGAGACTCAATATAATGGTGGAAGAAAAGCCTTTGTAAAAGAAAGTAGGGATTCAAGTCTCATAAAGAGCTTCCAAAAATTATGGTACTTATAGCTTTCAGCTCTCATTGCCCCTATCATAAGCATCTTGAAGGTGATTAAGGTTAAAGTGACACAACTAAGAGGATATACTTGACAAGTTATAAACCGAAATCTCATGCCCCTTACTTACGAAGACCGATCCTCATGGTACTCAACTTCAGTCACGAGTAAGCTCTTGTCATTGTAAGTATATGTGTATCATTAAGACCCGCCAACGGGGTACCCCTTGCACATGATACGGGAGCTTTCCCATAATCAAAATGACAAGGCAAGAAGACAATGAGCATCTCAGCGATCTTTTTATTTGCTATTTGCATAGGTTTTTATTGAGGATGCTTCATAGAGTGCTCACTATGGTGATGCTGCAAGTTTCCACCATGATTAGGCATGGCTTAGGCTAGCGGCCCAGGCATTTCTCTAACACATATACAAACTCCATGATCTTACAAGTTCCACTTTTATTTCACATCGCCGGGATCCGTAAGCAAAAGAACATAATATCAACGGGGTACAAAGTACAAGTGCAATGTTTAAAGCGTTCCCCATGGTACATGGTTCCGCTAATTTCAACTTATAAAGCGCAAGCACATACGCAACAAAGAAGGACCCAATGGTTCAAGTTTATTAGAGGCAATAAAGTAAAGTGTGCCATCAAGTTCATGAGAGCTTTAATCACTAGTTTTCTCATAACAAGTGAAAGGTAAACAAAAGCATGAATATACTTGGAATACCATAAGCTAGTAGGTAGGTATGGTGGACTCTTTGGAATAACTTGGTTTAGGGAGTTGGATGCACGAGTGGAACTCATATTTTGTTGTGGAGGCAAGCAAAAGACTGGGAGCGACAAACTAAGAGAGCAATAATGGCCATAATCATGCAGAGCGACAAAACATCATTGATCAAAGCATAAAGTGATACTACAAGTTGAAAACTAAAGGATCATAAAGGCTATGGTGACTTGAGATAGTCATAACATGGTGTGAGCATGCGCCAAGTCAACCCAAATAAAGCATCAAAGGAGAATACCACTATACTATGCTTTAATATGCTAAAACAACGCATGATTCATCCAAGGCACATTAAGCAATCTCAATTGTTTATAACAAGTCATGCTATAGCAAAGAATACTAAGAATAAAGCCAAAACAATATTGAGCATGGCATGACAAAGCATAGGCCACCGTCAAAAACGAGCTCTTTTTACCACATAAGCATGAACTTTCCTACTATTTTCCAAACCAAACCAAACTATTTGCAAACCAAAGTGCGAAAGAGGGGGTCCAACCAACTTATTCAGAAAACTAAGCAAACCAAGAAAACTAAAAAAACAAAATGAAAACGAAAAAGAAGACGCTCCAAGAGAAACACAACTGTGCACGAAACAATAAAAATGAAGCGTTTGGAAGAAACCTGGAATTTTTATTGATGAAGAAGGGGATGCCTTGGGCATCGCCAAGCTTTGACGCTTGTACTTCTTGGATATTTCTTGGGGTGCCACGCGTGGCACCACCAAGCTTGAGCTTTATTCCATCCTTCATGTCATTACTCATTCCTTCCATACACCTGAAAATTTTCCTTCATACAAAACTTCACACAATCTCATTAGCAACATTAGTGCACTTAAGATAAATAAGTCTCAAGGTTCTGTTCTAACACCAAATAAACTTCCATTAGAACACTAGCTACTGTAGCACTTCCCTCAAAAAGCTCAATTCCCCAAAGGAACTCAAGAAGGAACTAACAAGAAGCAAATGCAGAAAATGGCAGAAATCTGTCAAAACAGACCAGCAGGTAAATACGAATTTTTTCGAAGACCTTCTGTTGCTCAAATAAAAAAGTGTGGAACTAACGAAAGTTATATAACAACCTGGGGCAGAAGCACAAACAATTACAGCTCAATCCGACGTACAGAGCTCTCTCAGGAATGTTTACGGTGAAGCACATAAATCTGTTTCGGGACAGAAACTTTCCCAATCATTACTTCACTCTCATTAGAGATTACTCTTGGCACAAAAAGCAAATAAAAAGGATAAGGAGAGGTTATTACAGAGGTAATAACTTCCAAGACTCAACTAAAACTCTTGGGTTATCTCCCAACAAGTACTTTTCTTTAACGCCTTTAAGTTAGGCATAAGAAGCAAAGAAAGAATCAAGTGTTCTCAAATGAAGAAGCATTAAGATCAATACCAAAAATATTTTCAACAAGGCAAGGTATATCATCCAAATAAGTTCGAGAGGATCCTCTCTCAATGCTCTTGGGTTCACTATTCTCATCAAAAGGGTTTGCAGGAACAATCCAATCAAGATTCTTTTCTATGGCATCATGTATTGCTACTAGTTTAAAGGGTATTGGTATCTTAGATTCCTCCCCATTAGGTTCGGTTTTGTTCATCTTTTCTCGTGTACCAACAACATCTACACATCAGCCTAGCATATTGAAACATTCAAAAACTTTTCTAGCTTCCTTGGCAACATCATAGAACTCCTTAAACAAAGTTTCTAGAATAAAATCCCTCTTCTCAGGATCCTAAATTTCTTTAAGCTTAAGAAACATTACTTGCATTAAGGGGTTGAGGTTAACAAACCTAGCTTCTAACATGTGAATTAAAGAAGCTGCAGCAATCTCATAGTTTGGAGAAAGTTCTACAAGGGAGCTATCCTCAATATCTTCATGTTTGCTAACATGATTAACGAATTCTTCAATATTGTCATTTCCAATTATAGATCCACTACCAATTGGAAGGTCTTTCATGGTGAATGTAGGGATCAACATAGTGAGCTAAGGGAGAGGTCAAAACTAAAGGAGACTTAATTTTTGTGTGTTTTCAAATAAGAAAGCAAAACAAGTAAAACTAATTTTTTGTGTTTTTTTTGAAGAACAAAACAAGCAAACAAAGCAAAAAGAAACTAAGAAAAACAAAAACAACAAAGTAAAGAGATTGGTTATGAGGGACTCCCCTTGTGAAGATGTGCTTGACTCCCCAGCAACGGCGCCAGAAAAATCTTTAATGGCGTGTAGTTGATATGGGAGTTTCTTCTTCTTTGTTCCCCGGCGACGGCGCCAGAAAAATGCTTGATGGCTCAATGCACGACGCCCAGAAAAATGCTTGATGGCGGTGTTGATGTAGAGCTCGTTGGGACCCCCAAGAGGAAGGTATGATGAGCACAGCAGCAAGTTTCCCTCAGTTATTAAACCAAGGTTTAATCGAACCAGTAGGAGCAAGGAAACACCTCAAAGGTGTTACTAGCTGAGCTTTGGCAGGGTGCACTACCGATGCTAGTAGCAACGTGGAGACCTGCACAACACAACCACATAACTTTGTCCCCAACTTGCGATGAGGTTGTCAATCTTACCGTGTTTTGCGGAAAACAAAGGATTAAACGTATCGAATGGAAAGAAGTAAAAGTTTGCAGAAAGTAAACACAAAGCAGAAACAGTCTATAGATTGTATGTAAAGTAAAGGACCGAGATCCATAGTTCACTAGAGGTGGCTCTCCTTAGATAGATAACATGCTGGGTGAACAAATTACAGCGGGGCAATTGACAAACACCGAGAAAGCAATACATGCATATACTAATCATCTTGACTCCTTTGAGACTTGATTGGGTATTACAACAAAATACATAGACCGCCATCCAACTGCACCTATGACTAATAATCCACCTTTAGGTTATCATCCGAACCCCCTCTACTATTAAGTTGCAAGCAACAGATTATTGCTTTACGAACTGCGTGTAAAGTAAACAATATGATTGTTCTATGAACAAAGGATTGTTGTTTTCTCCCTAGTAGCAGCAGCACATCTAGTACCTTAGAGATTTCTGTCACTTCCCCAGATTACCAGAGGCATGAACGCACTATCGAGCATAAATACTAACTCTTGGAGTTGCTAGCATCTACTTGGCCAAGATAGCTACTAACAACGGAAAGCATGCAAGATCTCAAATAACAAAGACATGACAGAATCAATAATCAATCTGAAATAGAATCTCAATATCCATCGGATCCCCGCAAACACAACATGTATGAATTACAAATAGATGATCTTGATCATGAACGGAGCTCACAAGATCTAAACATGAAAGCACAAAGGAGGAGAAACCAGCCATCTAGCTACTTATGGATCCGTAGTCCAAGGATGAACTACTCACGCATCACACTGGAGGCTTGCATGGTGATGAAGAAGGCCTCCAGGGTGAATTCCCCTCTCCGGCAGGGTAATGGGAAGAGCTTCAGATCCCCCCGATCTAGGGACAGAGACGACGGCAGCTACATACTCTTTCGTGGATTTTTGATCGGGTACTTAGGGTTTTCGTCCTGAGGGCATCTTATAGTCGGAAGGGGAGGCCGAGTGGGTGCCTAGGCTGGCCACACCACCCCCTAGCGTGGGCCAGGCCTAGCCCCGCGGCCAGATGGTGTGGCCGCCCTCTGGCCCCTCTCCGTCTCGTATTCTGGCACTTAATCACTTCCGGAAAAATAGGCACTTTGGCTTTTGTCCCGTCAAATTCTGAGAATATTCATTTTCTTATTTTCTTGGAACCAAAAACAGCAGAAAATAGGCAGTTGGCACAGTGGCTCTTGTTAATAGGTTAGTCCAAGAAATCATAATAAATGTACTCCAAAGTTGGAACAAAACACAAGAAAGTGGATAAAACCAAGCATGGAACATCAAAAATTATAGATACATTTGCAATGTATCAAATGCGTAATGCAATTATCTGTTGCTTCCAACTTAATCCTAGAGGAGATTCGGATTGATAACCTGAAGGTGGATTATTAGTCATAGATGCAGTTGGATTACGGTCTATGTATAATGTTGTAATGCCCAATCAAATCTCATAGGAGTTAAGATGATTAGTTTATGCATGTATGCTTTCTCGATGTTTTTCAATTTCCCCGCTGTAATTTATTTACCCAACATGTCATCTATCTTAAGGAGAACCACCACTAGTGAACTATGGACCCCGGTCCTTTCTTTTACTATCAATCTACAAGTTGTTTACTGTTTTCTGTTTACTTTCTTCAAGCTTTTACTTTCTTCAACACAATACGTTGAATCCATTGTTTTCAGCAAAACTGGTGAGATTCACAACCTCACTGTAAGTTGGGGCAAAGTTCTGTGGTTGTGTTGTGGAGGATTCCAAGTTGGAGGTGTTTCATTGCTCCTACTGGTTCGATAACCTTGGTTTCATCACTGAGGGAAAACTTGCTGCTTTGCTCATCATACCTTCCTCTTAGAGTTCCCCAACGAGCTCGATATATTTTGGGCCAACAAGCAGGGTTCCAGGGCGATTTACAACGACCATAAGACCTGATATAGGTTTGAGAGTTATTACCAAAAATATGTCGTTTTCGCACTTCATGGCCATTTACATGAACTTTTGCCCACAGT
Source organism: Avena eriantha (assembly GCA_910589775.1). NCBI lineage: Eukaryota > Viridiplantae > Streptophyta > Magnoliopsida > Poales > Poaceae > Avena > Avena eriantha. The sequence continues at coordinate 476,298,387 of OU342745.1, forward strand.
TTTGGGGTTCCAGGGTGATTTACAACAAGTGTAAGACCCGATACATTTTTGAGAGTTATGACCAAAAACTCGTCGTTTTTGCGCTTTATAGCTGTTTTCATGAGCTATTGCCCATAGTTTTGGGGTTTCATACCGATTTTACAACGACCGTAAGACCCGATACATGTTTGAGTGAAATGACCCAATATTCGTGATTTTCATGCTTTATTTCTGTTTTCACGAGGTATTGCCCACAGTTTTGGATTCTAGGGAAATTTACAACGAACGTAAGACCCGGTACATGTTTGAGAGTTATGACCAAAAACTCATCATTTTTGCGCTTTATGGCTCTTTTCATGAGCTATTGCCCGAAGTTTTGTGGGTTTCCTACCGATTTTACAACGACCGTAAGACACGATACACGTTTGAGAGATATGACCAAAAAGTCGTCGTTTTCGCGCTTTATTGCCATTTTCATGAGCTATTGCGCACAGTTTGAGGGTTGTAGGGAAATTTACAACATCAATAAGATTAGATACATGTTTGCGTGATATGATAAAAAACTCGTAGTTTTCATGTTTTGGCTATTTTCATGAGCTATTGTCCATAGTTTTGAGGTTCCGAGATGATTTACAACGACAGTAAGACCCGATACATGTTTGAGAGTTATGACCAAAAAATCGTCATTTTCTTGCTTTACGACCGTTTTCGTGAGCTATTGCCCATACTTTTGGGGTTGTAGGGCGATTTCCAACGACCGTAAGACCCGATAAATGATTGAGACTTATGACCAAAAACTCGTCGTTTTCATGCTTTACGGCCGTTTTCGTGAGCTATTGCCCATAGTTTCAGGGTTCTTGGGTGATTTACAAAGACCGTAAGACCCGATACATTTTTGAGCGTTATGAGCAAAAACTCGTCGTTTTTAGGCTTTATGGCTATTTTCATGAGCTATTGCCCACAATTTTGGGGTTTCATACCGATTTTACAACGACCGTAAGACCCGATACATGTTCGAGTGGAATGACCAAAAATCGTCGTTTTCACGCTTTATTGCCGTTTTCATGAGCTATTTCCCATAGTTTTGGGGTCCCAGGGCGATTTACAACAACCGTAAGAGTCTATACATGTTTGAGAGTTTTTACAAAAAACACGTCGCTTTCGCGCTTTATGGATAGTTTTCATTAGCTATTGCCCACAGTTTTGGGGTTCTAGGGTGATTTACAATGACCGTAAGAAGAAGAGAACGATGATGACAACTACCGATCTATATTCCCTGAATACAATGATACCGCAGTTGAAGATAATGAAGAAGAAGGGGGTGAAGAACGGGAACCAGATGAGCCCGTTGATGATTTTGGTCGGGTCATTAGTGATGCAAGGCGAGACTGCGACACAGAAAAGGAGAGGTTGAAGTTCGAGCAGATGTTACAGGACCACAACACATTGGTGTATCCAACTTGTGAAGATGGCCAGAAGAAGCTGGGTAGAACACTAGAATTGTTGAAGTGGAAGGCAGAGACCGGTATGACTGACTCGGGATTAGAAAAGTTGCTGGTAATAATGAAGAAGCTGCTTCCAAGAAATAACCAATTTCCCTCCAGTACGTACGAAGCAAAGAAACTTGTCTGCCCTCTAGGATTAGACATGCAGAAGATACATGCATGCCCTAATGACTGCATCCTCTACCGCGGTGAGAAGTACGAGAATATGGATAAATGCCCGGTATGCCCTGCATTGAGGTATAAGATCAGAAAAGATGACCCTGGTGATGTTGAGGGCGAGCAACCCAGGAAGAGGGTTCCTACCAAGGTGATGTGGTATGCTCCTATAATACCACGGTTGAAACGTTTGTTCAGAAATAAAGAGCATGCCAAGTTGTTGCGATGGCACATGGAAGACCGTAAGAAAGATGGGATGCTGAGGCACCCTGCTGATGCTCGGCAGTGGAGAAAAATCGAAAGAGACTTCCCGGACTTTGCTGGTGACGCAAGGAACTTATGGTTTGGTCTAAGTACCGATGGCATTGTCGTGGTGGTGTCACGGCAGATGCCATGTATAGGCTAAAGGTGGGGACTAATACTCGCTAGGGGAATCCAGGGAGGGATAGTGAAGTGATTCTCCACACAAGAGCTTGTATTGATTTACTTCCAAGGTTACAAGTGCTCCTAGAGCTGTATTGGCGAGAGGAGGAAGAAGGAACTCTCGTACTCTCACCCCCAGATCACACCTGAAACCCTAGCCCAAAACTATATCGCAGAGAGATCAACCCAGTAAAAACCAACCCTTTCAATAGAGGCCCTAGCCCTCCTTATATAGGGGTGGCTAGGTCTCCACTTAGGGCATACGTGGAGGCATATTCCAGGGAATATGCCTCCTCCCAAAATAGTAAGCCGACCGGGTTACTTTAACCCCGCGTCATCCATGCTTTAGCTACGTGAGCCTCTGCGGCGCCCTCGTCAGCCGACACGGGCGTCGTCACGCTTGTCGGCCACGCCCCGGTGGTCCTGCCTTGCTCGCTTCGCTCAGGAAGTGCGTACCAGGGCTCCTTTTGACCAGCGAGATTCCTTCCTTCTCCTAGAAGCTTGCTGTGACCCGGATGATGGTTCATCCGGCCACACCCTTTCCTGCATACAGGTAAAACATGCACTTCCGACTTGCTGCTTAAGTCGGATGAGACCTAGTTAGGCGAACGCCCCCAGGTCCGGATTACCCCGTGATTCGGCCTGCCCTGAGGTGACCCGGCCAGCATCTGCTTTGGCCTTGCCGAACCTCGGCTAACTCGGCCTTTATACCCCGGCGTGACCCTACCCGGGGGTATCCCCCCAATATTAGTCCCCGAACCTGGTGCGGTCTTAGCTACCTTGGCCGCTAAGGCCATACCAGGTTCAATTTTGTGCCCCGGTCGTTGTTGCCGAGTTACCTCTGTACCCCGGACTGCTTGGATTTACGTTCCCTTCGCACATTTCAAGTTTTCACTTGCCGGCCGGGTCACCACAGTTCCATCCGGGTCTTGCTTCCTTCTCTCGTATGCTAACCCATGTGAAGGGTAATCATTATGTCGTCTTATTTTAAGGGACGGTATAGTAACTGCCGCAGTAATTGTCAGTTATCACTGTGCGCAGGTCATGTCACGCCTACCCCCTCGTTTACCGCATCAGCGCGTCACGTCACAGGACTCTCTCCGCCCTGTGGCCTTCCGTGTGGCTCCTCATTGATTGGTCCGGACGGGTGATACACGGCCACAACGTGTGGCCGGTCCACAGGGCGTGATCCCACTCACCCCTGATGGGAGTGGTTAAATAGCGGAGGGGTGCGTCCCTTAGGATTTTTCCCCCTCCGCACCCCTCTGCCCGTTGCTATCCTTCTTCCTCTTCCTCGCGACCACGCCGCCGCCAGCATCGCCTAATAACAGCGTCGCCACCGCGCTTCTTCGTCGCACCTCCGCGTCGCCGCCACCACGACGCGAATTTCTCGCCATGGGTCCGCGCAGTCCCGGCCACTATCCCCTGCCGCCTCCAGTGCCAGCGAGGGCCCCGAGGACCAGATGACTGAAGAGGAACTCAGTGTTGGTGAGCAGGAGATGGAAGAAGACGCCGCGGCGGCGGACCGCGGCGTGTGGGCCGGCTCCTGGGTCTGCCGGGATGACCTAGACTGGCTTTACCGGACTAGACGCATCCCGGCCGGCGTTGCCGCGCGCCTTCCTTCCAACGAACTGGCCCCCTCACCGAATCCGGGCGAGTTCATCGTGTTCCTGTCCCATTTCCAACGGGGCTTCGGCTTGCCGTTGAGTGATTTTTTCCAGGACTGGCTCGGCACATACCAACTCCAACCACATCACCTTCCAGCCAACGCCATCACCTCTCTTTCTGCCTTTGCTTCTACGATCGAAGGCTACGCCGGACTATGGCCCACGAAAGAGCTATGGATCCGGTTCTTCGGCCTTCGTCGCAACGTCATTCCCAACATCCACGCTGATCCGGAGGACAAGCGGCTCACTCAATTTGGAGCGGCCTCCATGTCACCCCGGCGATTTTCTGTTTTTCCCCGGGTCACCGGGCTAGAGTCCTGCAAAGGATGGGCCCGGACCTTCTTCTGTGTCTGGAATACGGGCACCGAAGACTTGATCCGGTTTCTTCCCTACACTCTGGGTCCGCCTAACCCAGACTTATGGGACGTGATCCCCAAGAAGCCCACAACCTTGGCCAACCAAGTGAGCAAAAGGTTCGCGGAACTGAAGGGGCTCGGGCTATGCAACGAAGACACCATGATCACCTTTGTGTGTAACCGAATCTCACCCCTTCAGAAGCGCACCCACAAGGTGTGTCACATGAGCTACGGCCGTGACCCTAACCGGACCTCATCCTTCGAGCTGACCAACTCGGAGATTTATCGCCGGGTTAAGGCTCTCTTCACCACTCACAAGGACTTTTCCACTGATTGGGCTTGGGGGATCGAGCATTTCTGCCGTGACCAGCTTCCTCCCACGGTAAGTTTCATGCTGCAAACTTATCCCGGACTAATTATATGTCAGTTATTGTTGCAATTTTTGACTCTTTTGTTCGCTCTTTTCCTCAGCAATTCCTTCAGCAGACCCTTGAGGACGGCACCGATCCGTCCCTTAAGTGGGCGCCGGACCGAGAGACTACGGATGAAGAAGAGCGGGACCAGGAGATGTTCCTCCCTATGACCGACGCCACGAAACGACCCATGGGTAAATCCTCTTCTATTAGAGATTGGCCCGATGATGAAGATGACTCTGAAATCGAGGTGATTGAACCTTTTGAGGTTGTCCCCCTTTCTTTTGCTTTCTCGCCATCAGCTCACCCCGGCGGTCATATTCACGAGGATCCCCCTCTCGCTACGGGCGAGCCTATTCCGGTGGCCACGAAGAAGAAACGTGGGGCTTCTTCGAGTTCTTCCTCCGGACCCTCTCAGCCCGTTAAGAGGCGAAAGAAATCCGGGGACAAGACTGCCCCCAAACCAGCAGGCAAGGCCCCAGCACGCAGGGCTCAGAAACCCAAAGCGGCGAAACTTCGGATGCGTAAGTCCTTCTTTCTTCTGTAACTCGTTCTTCCTTACTTCGTCGTAATTTTTCTTCTGACGTTACTTGATTTCATAGGGCTCCGGTGGAGGTCCCTCAAAGTGGATCCAGCATCTCTTCACCTCTCCGGCCTAGCCGTTCACCCCGTCGTGACGACGAGTCACGTCCGCTGAGCCCTATTCCGGAGGGCTCTGCGGCCGCTCCGGGTCATCCTGGGGCGGGGGGAACCGGCCCAGCTGGAGCAACGGCACCCACCACCTCGGCAACGCCACAACCAGCAGCCACTAAGGCTACCTCGACTCCAGCATCCGTTCCAGTACCAACAGCCAAATCAGCACCATCTCCAACTCCGGCATCAGCACCCACTCCGGCTGCGAAAACATCAGTGCCGGCACCAAGTCCAGCAACGAGAGCACCAGCGCCTAGTTCTTCTGCATCTTCTGAATCTTCTCAATCTCTGAAAACCGCTGTTATGGATTCTTCTTCCCAGCAAGCCAAGGGCAAGAAGATTCAAGACACTGCCAAGCCCAGTGCTGCCGAGCCTGGGCAACGTACCCTTATATCGATGCTTCCTAAGAAAACACCAGCAGCAAAGGACGCGCCTGCCGAGCCAACCGAAGCCCAGCAGTTGGTTCTGCACACCAGCCCCGCCCTTGCCTTGGTGGAGAGGAAGGAAGCACATGCAAAGGGTTTGGTGACGCCCCATATGCCCACCGGAGAACGGTATCCGCCGAGCCTGATGGAATTTGTTATGAATTGGAACAAGGCCGAGATAGTCCAGGAATCTGATCTCCCGGAAAAGTTCGGTCCTGCCGAGTTTTCCGCTCAGATGAATACCGCCGCAAAGGCCATTAACCTCGCTGGACGAATGATGGAGGTACGTCGTTTCTCCTTTGCAAATTGTAGATAATAACCATTAGTCCCCGAGCCTCCGGGGGAGTAACTTGTTACTCGGCCGGATGCTCTTTTATTGAACTAACGTAGCTCCATGATAACTTCGAATATGCACACACCTAGAGCCGGGTTAAGTTCTACTTGGCCCGGATTTTAGTACACTTCGAACATGCACACACCTAGAGCCGGGTTAAGTTCCACTTGGCCCGGATTTTAGTACACTTCGAACATGCACACACCTAGAGCCGGGTTAAGTTCCACTTGGCCCGGATTTTAGTACACTTCGAACATGCACACACCTAGAGCCGGGTTAAGTTCCACTTGGACCGGATTTTAGTACACTTCGAACATGCACACACCTAGAGCCGGGTTAAGTTCCACTTGGCCCGGATTTTAGTACACTTCGAACATGCACACCCCTAGAGCCGGGTTAAGTTCCACTTGGCCCGGATTTTAGTACACTTCGAACATGCACACACCTAGAGCCGAGTTAAGTTCCACTTGGCCCGGATTTTAGTACACTTCGAACATACACTAGGCTGACTTAAGTTTCTGTATCTCTTTTAGGTGACCACCAACCGCCGAAGTGCTGAATTCCAACGCTTGCTGGATACGCACAAAAATCTTCACGCAAAACAGGCTGCACTCATCGCAGAGTACGAGAAAAGGGGTGAATTTTTTCCTTAACACTCCTTCATTTCGCTTCCACTTCCTTTGCCGAACTGATCGGATTGTTCGGTTTCCATAGCTGGGGTGGAAGCTGAAAACAAGATAATGCGGAAGAACTTGGAGCAGATCAAGGGTACGTCCTTCTTGTCTGTTTTTACTGTGCTTTTCATCAGCTTTTCTCCTTGGCTGGGCAAACATTCATACCTCGGCTCTGGTGGGCCAACACACGATTTCAGCATTGCTTGAAGAAAGTGTGCATGTGCCTGACATGATGCTGCATTTTCTCGAACAAGCAGGACACCACCAAGCCGAGCTGAAGAAGAAAGATGATGAGCTCGCTCTCCTCCGGACCAAAGATGATGAGATAGCCAAGCTCAAAGCTGAAATGGCTAAGATGAAGGCGCATCACCAAACCGAGCTGAAAAGGGGTTGGCCAGGATTATACTGAAGAACGTGAGCGCCTCAAGCTCCAAAATGCTAAGGACCGTGAACTTCTTCAGGAAACCGAGGTCAAACTTGAGTCGGCAAATGCTGAGCTCGAGCAACTTTGGAAGAGGCATGATGCTTGCACCAAGGAATTGACCCGGATTCACAGTCACATCTCACGTAATTTCTTTTCCTTTATCCGCCTTATTTCTCCGGGTTACTTCATATGCCTTGTTTTCTCAACTTTGTCCTTTGCCTTGTTTCCCAGGCCACTTTCCAGAGGGTACTGCTATTGCCAGTGCTGCTGTCGCCAATTTCCGCTGAGAAAGGGGTACTCCGGTCGCTCCTAAGGGTGAGAGCATTCCCTTTGACATGGAGGACCTGTTGGTCAGCCTGTTGTCTCGCGCGGAAATTATCAAGAACTACGGCAGGGACCTCCTCGATGTTGCAGTCCGAGTCTTCAACGCCTTCTGGCCTGCCGATGATGCTCCGGAGAGAGTCACGCAGCTTGCGGAAAAACTTTCGGAAATCGCGACCCAGCTCGACCTCTGGCGAAAGTCCGCTGGACGTGCTGCTGCCGATACCATCCTTCACCACATTTTGACGTGGTATGAGAAGATAGATCTCAGCCTCCTCACACGCCTGCGCACCGGATCCAAATGGATAGATGACCCGGAGTGGGTAGCTCGGCGCCAGGCTTGCGCCCACAGCCTCATCGAATATGCCTCCATTCATGAATGGACTGAGGGTCCGAGCTTCCTGGAAGTCGCAGACGAAGAGGAATTTGAGAACGTTGAAGATGATTCGGGCGAAGACGAAGAGGACACTGCCTCGGATATCGAAGAGGGCGACGATGATGCCGAACTTCCTCCCGCTGCTCCTTAAGAAAAAACACTTGAAAATTTATGAGATCCCCGGTATGCCGGGTGGAATTGTATTCCAAACACATGTGATATTTTGCTACTGAGTATTTATGCCGGATTAACTTGGGTGTAGTCCCCGAGTTTATTTTTCTTGTTCGTTCAATCTTTTGGCTCGGATCGTGTCTAACTTGATTCGTTTTACAACTTACGAATCCGAGCATGAAAAAATGTCTTAACAATACTGGGAAACTTTTAGACTTAGCTCAAAAATAAAAATATATAACAATTGGAAAATGAATACGGGGTTAGTCCGAAACACAAACGTCAGCTCGAATAAATTCTTTTCCTTAGTCGTTTTTCATGTGCTACGCAATTCCAAACTTGTTCTCTTGCTTGCCATGAAGCCAATTCTTGTTGGACAGCAGCAAGTCAAAGAGTTGGGTTTTTAGTGCTCACACACTACTAATACGAGTTAAGTAAAATAACTTACTCCAGCTGATGCGTAGAAAATAACAAATATTATTAAGGCAATCCCCGAGTTACTGCTCGAGGTGCCAACATTTCATTGATAAGCTCATTGCCGACATACATACCGACATATGAGATAACCCGGATACATACACTTCTTAGCTAGGTGTAGAAAGGCCGAAGTAGAGCTATGTTCCATGGTCGCTTGGATTCCTCTCTAGACCTGTCCGCCTTGTTCTTCTCCTGTGGCTTTGCATCTATAAGATAGTAAGAATCGTTGTGCAATGCTTTGCTCATGATGAATGGCCCTTCCCATGGGGGGGATAATTTATGCATTCTAGTAGTACGTTGTACCAACCGGAGCACCAGATCGCCTTCCCGAAAGACTCGGGGGCACACTTTCCGGCTATGATAGCGTCGGAGATTTTCCTGATATATGGCGGATCTGGAAAATGCCAGTTCTCTCGCTTCTTCCAGCAGATCAACATCATTTTGCCGGGCTTCTTGCACTTCGGCTTCTGTGTATTGGGTGACCCTAGGCGAATCATGATCTATGTCGGCTGGTAATACAGCTTCTGCCCCATATACCAGAAAGAACGGCATATAGCCTGTTGATCGATTCGGAGTTGTTCTTAAACTCCACAGTACCGCTGGTAGTTCTTCTATCCAGCACCCCGCTGATCTTTGCAGCGGCTCAATGAGCCGGGGTTTTATCCCGGATAATACTAATCCGTTGGATCTTTCCACTTGTCCGTTCGATGCGGGGTGGGCTACCGAAGCTACGTCCAGCCGGATCGTCTCATCCCGGCAGAAACGAGCGAATGCTCCTTCCGCAAAATTTGTGCCATTATCAGTTATGATACTGTGTGGATAACCGTACCTCAAGATGATATCTTTGATAAACGTTACGGCCGTAGCTCCATCACATTTTCTTATAGGCTTTACCTCAATCCACTTTGTAAACTTATCCACCATTACCAGAATGTGAGTCATATTTCCCCTTGCTGGTTTGAACGGGCCAACCATATCCAAGCACCATATGGCGAATGGCCAAGTGATTGGGATGGTCTTGAGTTCCGACATTGGCATATGTGTATTGGTAGCGTACCTCTGACAACCATTACATTTTCTCACCAGATCTTTTGCTTGCTCTAAGGCATTTGGCCAGTAGAATCCGTGTCGGAAAGCTTTTGCTACCAAGGCTCGGGATGAGGCGTGATGCCCGCATTCCCTCTGATGTATATCTCGGATGATTTCAAGCCCTTCTTCTGGGTCAACACACCGCTGGAGGACATTGGTCACACTTCTTTTGTATAACTCGAAATTGATGATCGTGTAGGCCTTTGCCCTCCTCTGTGTTTGCCTGGACAGTACCTCCTCAGTGGGTAACGTTCCATCCTTCAGGAATTGAAATATAGGCAGTGCCCAAGCCGGTATTGGCCGCATGGGGAACACGTCCTCGTCTATCTCCATCTGATCCACTGGCATAACTTCAACCGGACCATACTGAGCAGTCCCTGGGTTTTGCGAAGCAGTCCCCGAGTTTTGCGCACCACATCCCGTGTCCACGTCCATGGGCACAACTCCGGATTCTGTGCCCTCCGGGACTTAGATTGACTCGGATTCTGGGGATGGCCTGATGGATGGTTTCTTGAGGTGCTCTAATGCTACACCCGGTGGAATTGCTTGTCTGGTTGACCCGAGCTTCGACAGCATGTCGGCAGCCTCATTTTCCACCTGGGGTACATGATGAAATTCGCATCCCTCAAAGTAACCAGAAATCTTCTGCACATGAAATCTGTATAGTGCCATGTTTGGATCAAGGGCGTCCCACACTCCGGACACTTGCTGCACCACCAAATCCGAGTCGCCAAAGCATATGATCTGACGTATTCCAATTTCTTTTGCTACCTTGAGCCCATGCACAAGTGCTTCATACTCAGCGACATTGTTTGATGCGGTGAAGTGGATCTGCAGCACATATTTCAACTGGTCCTTCTTTGGCGATGTGAGTACAACTCCGGCACCTAGCCCGGTTTTGGTCTTTGATCCGTCAAAGTGCATTCGCCAATAGTTCGGATCCGGAAGTGGTGGTTCGTACTGCACCTCGGCCCAGTCCACGAAAAAGTCTGCCACAGCTTGAGATTTGATGGCTTCTCGTCTGTCATATTGCGGAGCATAAGGAGCTAGCTCAATTGCCCATTTTGCAATTCTGCCGCTTGCATCCTTGTTACTCATTATCTCGGATATGGGGGCCTCACATATGACCCGGATGGGATGCTCCTCAAAGTAGTGCTTCAGTTTCTTGGCGGCCATGTACACGCCATACGCCACTTTTTGATAATGCGGGTAGTTCTGCTTTGAGGTTGACAACACTTCGCTCAAATAATACACGGGCCTTTGCACCGACTTACATTCCTCATCGCGCTCCACCACTATCACTGCACTTACAACTCGGTTGGTTGCGGCTATATAGAGTAACATTGGCTCCTTTGATAGTGGTGAAGCTAGCACTGGTGCCGTGGCTAACATTTTCTTTAGGTGGGCAAAGGCTTTATCAGCCTGCGGTGTCCAAATGAACTTATCCGACTTTTTCATGAGTTAGTAAAGAGGCAAAGCCTTTTCTCCCAACCGACATACAAACCGACTTAACGAGGCCAGGCAACCTGTGAACTTCTGGACATCGTTAAGACACTTCAGCAGTTCCATTCATTCGATGGCCCGGATTTTGGTTGGATTAACCTCGATACCTCGGCTAGAGACGAGAAAACCGAGCAATTTTCCAGCCGGGACACCGAAGGTGCATTTTTCCGGGTTAAGTTTCATCCGGAACCTTCTTAGGTTTGTAAACGTTTGCCTGATATCGTCAAGGAGCGTTTTGCTTTCCTTGGTCTTGATAACCACATCATCCACGTACACCTATACATTTTGACCTATTTGGTCGTGCAAACATTTTTGCATACATCTCTGGTACATTGCCCCTGCATTACGTAAACCAAACGGCATGGTGCGATAGCAATAAGCCCCATATGGGGTAATAAACGCAGTCTTTATTTGATCATCCGGATTCAGAGGTATCTGGTGGAAACCAGAATAAGCATCAATGAATGACAATAGTTCACATCCAGCAGTTGAGTCTATGACCTTATCTATTCTTGGCAGCGGAAACGGATCTTTCGGACACGCCTTGTTCAGGTTCGTGTAATCGATACACATGCGCCAAACCATTGCCACGTTCGGATCATCCTTCTTCTTTTCCACCAGCACCGGATTGGACAGCCAATCCGGGTAGAGGACCTCCATGATAAATCCTGCAGCTAGCAACCGAGCTATCTCATCTCCAATGACTTTCCTCCTATCTTCGGCGAAGCGGCGGAGAGGTTGCTTCACCGGCTTGGCTCCGGGTCTCACATTCAAAGAGTGCTCGGCCAACTCCCTCGGAACACCTTGCAAGTCCTGTGTGGACCAAGCAAAAATGTCCCGATTCTCATGGAGGAAGCTGACGAGCTCGCTTTCCTATTTATCCCTTAGCCCGGCACCAATTGTTACGGTGCGCTCTGGGAACATGTCATCAACGGGAACCTTCTTGGTATCTTTCATGGCCTGGAAAGAGACAGTTCCATGCGGGTTACTCAGCGCCGGCATATACTGCTGCGCGAACTGAGCCAATGCCGCCACCTCTTGAATTTTTCTTTTTTCCTGCACGATCACAAGTGACTCGGCTAAGTGTGATCCGGCCGACGCACACTCCATGGAACGTCTGAAGTCCTCAGCAATGGTAATCACTCCGTTTGGTCCGGGCAATTTCATCTTCAAGTAGCAGATATGACAACTTGCCATGAACTTGTTCAGCGTTGGCCTTCTGAGCAACGCATGATACGCGCTTTCTAAGTTCACCACTTCGAACTCTAGATTTTCGGTTCGGCAATTATCCCTCGTGCCGAACAAGACCTCAACCCGGACCTTGCCTATAGGCTCGCAAGAAATGCCGGGCACAATGCCATAGAAAGTTGTCCTCGTGGCCTGGAGCATGTTCTCTGAGATACCCAACTTGCGCATTGTGTCCGCATACATGATATTTATGCTACTGCCATTGTCGATCAGTACCCTGGAGAACCTTACATTAATGCTAGGTCCAATGAACGTAGGATCCAGCACTAACGCATACGAACTAGGGCTCGGCATGAGCTTGGGATGATCCCTAATGCTCCAGGTGATTTCCTAATCGGACCAAGGCATGTACCTCGTCACTGCAGGCATTACTGCATTCACCTCCATATGCCTACGCTGCAAGCTTTTTCTATCAGTTTCTTCTGTGGTGAATACACAGTAGCTCTGGTGATGCTCCCTATACTCGTTCCTCCCCTCATTTCCGGGGTGCCTCTGATCCGGCTGATGCTGATCTTCTACCTGATGCACTGCATCCCTTCTTTCATTGTTATCATACCTCGGTGGAGGGGGAGGCAACATTAGCTGTTGCGTGTTCGCTCCGGAGAGCAATTGCTGCCGGGGTAACTCCTGCCGAGGCTGATCATTCTGGGGTGCCTGAGCATTCCCCGAACCACCTTGCTCGATCTTGTGCATCCACTCGCATTGCCTCGTCGTATGACCCGCTGGGTTGTTCGGATTTGGTGTGTGAAACTTACACGGCTGGTCCAACATCGACTCGTAAGTATACCTCGGACGGTCTTTCCTTTCTTGCCACTTCTTCTTTTGTTCCGGTGTCCAAGTTTTCTTCCCTTCGTTCCTTGGAGTCCATTGACCTCCAACTTTCTGGCGCTGGCTACCCCCTGCTCCGGGTTGATCTTGATTCACAGCTGCAACTTGGTGTGAACCGTACCGGTTGTCCGGTCTATCATCCCTCCTTTTTCCTCTGTAATCAGTCCTCCGAGATGATCCGGATCCATCCCTCTGATAGTACTCATCGCTTGACTCGTTTGACGCGAGCCTTGGTTGGGTCGGGTCACCCAACGCATACGAATCTGCAATCCGGATCATCTCTGCCAACGTAGCTGGCATTTTCCGTTGCAACTTCATCCACAGCTCGCTTCCATATCTACACCCCTGTGCAAACCATGCTATGGCCTATGATTCTATCACGCCCTCACATGAGTTTCTCACGGTATACCACCGGGTCAAGAACTCCCGGTCTGTCTCATTGGGTCTTTGCTTGCACATAGCTAGGGTCTGTGGCCTACTTGGCCTTTGATACGTACTCGAAAAATTGCTGATGAACATCTCCTCGAAATCTATCCAGTAGTTGATGCTTCCTGGTGGCAAATTGTTCAACCACACCCTTACCGGGCCCTCCAACATTTGGGGTACATACCGTACGGCCCATCTCAGGTTGCCTGTGGCAATTTTTACAGCTGTAGCATAGTTTATCAGCCAATCCTCTGGCTTGGTACTACCGTCATAGGTCTTGGTGCGCCTGGGCAGCTGAAAGTTCGGTACTGGTGGATCTTTCATGATCCGGGGTCCAAAACATGCTGGACCCAGTGGACCTTGACATTCAATCTGTTCCGACCTATATAGTCGATCCAGTTTCAACCTTGCATCGTCCGGCATCAGATCCCTACTTCCCAATCTCGACCCTATCACATGATAGTCCGGTCTCGGGTGTCCCGCATTTTCCATCTCCGAATCACCGTCATTATACAGGGTTTTGCTCTTGCGGCACACCTTTCTGTTGCACACCTCGGCCGACACTGTGCTCTTGCCTTGGCATGTTCCGCTGCTGCGGTTGTCTCGCTCCAGCTGAGTTTTGCTGCCCGGCATTGCCGTTGACAACGTTCCCTTGACCGGCATTGCCTTGGTCGCGGTTACCTCGGCCAGCTTCACCTCGGCTCACACTGCGTCGATCATCATTTTTCTGCGCTTCTTTTTCTTTCCCTGCCCATGTCGGGTCGTACGGGACAATCTATTTGTTTCGTCTGGCCGAGGTTACCACCTCCTCTCTCCTTGGACCGCCATGAGGGGACGATGCAGCTCCAGCGGATTTCTCCGGGTTACCCACCGCCGAATGAACAATCTTGGAGGCTCCAGCTCTCTCCGGGTTTGCCCTGAGTAGTTCTTCGTTTTGCCATTGCAATCCGAACCAGCTCGTTTACCCGATCTTGCTGCCTTTGCCGGTCTTCACCCGTCAGTCCCTCTAACTCGGACGCAGCTGCATCCGTCGCTCTGAGATTCTTGGCCGGGGTACTATACCTTGGCAGCCCCACGGAGAAACAGTTTTTTGATTCCTCGATTCCAACATCACCTTCTCTGTTCGTCTCGCTCTTGAGATTTCTCCCTTTGACTTTTACATTATCGACCTTGTTCGCCTTGGCGTACTCACGCAGCGTCATGTTCAACGACTTCTGGGCCGCGGCTATTTTCTTTGCGCCCTCTAGTATTTTCTGCCTAGTTTCTTCCAGCTCGGCCTGTGCGCGAGCCGGATCTACCGCTGCTACTACAGGGTTTGCCAAGCTGTCCATTGCCTCTCTCAACACATTTTCCGACCTCTCTAGCGGAGGACCTCTACCTTTCCTTGGTGCCTTGGGCGTCACCTCCGGATCTGGCGCCGGATCTTTGCTCGCACCCGCACCTGGCGCTGTCATCATCACCTCTACATGGTCCGAGGAACGAGCGATACGCTCCCCGCGAGCCACAGTGAGGGGCGGTTCGCCTGCTTCGACGACGTGGTGCGGATGAACGCAAGACACGTCCACCGTTACGTAGACCTTGTGCGCGCCGAGCTTGACGAAGATGCCGTTGCGCGGGAGAGGGCGCGTGCCGAAGCAGCATGCGTTGTTGCTGACGAAGTCCCGCGCTCCAACGCGCTGAACGAGCCCGGAGACGATGCGCTCGCCGGTGGCGATGAAGTTTCCCGTCCGGATTTTGACCCCTGCTAGTGCCGCTAGCCCCACGGTGGGCGCCAACTGTGGTGGTGGTGTCACGGCAGATGCCATGTATAGGCTAAAGGTGGGGACTAATACTCGCTAGGGGAATCCAGGGAGGGATAGTGAAGTGATTCTCCACACAAGAGCTTGTATTGATTTACTTCCAAGGTTACAAGTGCTCCTAGAGCTGTATTGGCAAGAGGAGGAAGAATGAGCTCTCGTACTCTCACCCCCAGATCACACCTGAAACCCTAGCCCAAAACTATATCGCAGAGAGATCAACCCAGTAAAAATCAACCCTTTCAATAGAGGCCCTAGCCCTCCTTATATAGGGGTGGCTAGGTCTCCACTTAGGGCATACGTGGAGGCATATTCCCTGGAATATGCCTCCTCCCAAAATAGTAAGCCGACCGGGTTACTTTAACCCCGCGTCATCCATGCTTTAGCTACGTGAGCCTCTGCGGCACCCTCGTCAGCCGACACGGGCGTCATCACGCTTGTCGGCCACGCCCCGGTGGTCCTGTCCTTGCTCGCTTCGCTCAGGCAGTGCATACCGGGGCTCCTTTTGACCAGCGAGATTCCTTCCTTCTCCTAGAAGCTTGCTGTGACCCGGATGATGGTTCATCCGGCCACACCCTTTCCTGCATACAGGTAGAACATGCACTTTCGACTTACTGCTTAAGTCGAATGAGACCTAGTTAGGTGAACGCCCCTAGGTCCGGATTACCCCGTGATTCGGCCTGCCCTGAGGTGACCCGGCCAGCATCTGCTTTGGCCTTGCTGAACCTCGGCTAAGTCGGCCTTTATACCCCGGCGTGACCTTACCCGGGGGTATCCCCCCAACCGGCATGAATCCTTTTGGGGAGCAGAACTGCAGTCACAGCACCTGGCCCGTGACGCTATGTATCTACAACCTTCCTCCTTGGTTGTGCATGAAGCGGAAGTTCATTATGATGCCAGTGCTCATCCAAGGCCCGAAGCAACCCGGCAACGACATTGATGTGTACCTAAGGCCATTAGTTGATGAACTTCTACAGTTGTGGGCTAAACCAGGTGTACGTGTGTGGGATGAGCACAAATAGCAGGAATTTGACCTACAAGCGTTGTTGTTCGTAACCATCAATGATTGGCCTGCTCTTAGTAACATTTCAGGACAGACGAACAAAGGATACAATGCATTCACGCACTGTTTAGATGAGACTGAAAGTATATATCTGGATAAATGTAGAAAGAATGTGTACCCGTACAGTCGTCGTTTTCTTCTGCCCAGTCATCCCTTAAAGAAGAAAGGCAAGCATTTCAATGGCAAGGCAGAAACCCGGACGAAGCCTATCCCCCGTAGTGGTGCTGATGTATTTGGTATGGTCAAGGATTTGGATGTAATCTTTGGAAAGGGTCCTGGAGGACAACCTGTTCCGAAAGACCCCATTACCGGACACGCACCCATGTGGAAGAAGAAATCTATATTTTGGGAGCTACCCTATTGGAAAGTGCATGAGGTCCGCTCTGCATTCGACGTGATGAACCCGACGAAGAATCTTTGCGTGAATATTCTAGGCTTCATGGGCTTGTATGGGAAGTCAAAAGATACTCGATAGCACGAGAAACACAAGAATATTCTACGCTCCGAAAACCCGGGGAAGCCTGAAACCTTGATTAAAGGGGAACACGAGAAGAATTTTTGCAATTGGTTGCAGACACATCTCATGAATAACACCACTGTTGGAGATGAGTTGTACTCGTTGGCCAGGTTACCATCTTCGACTATATGTACTTTCCAAGGGTACGAGATAAATGGGAATACATTTTACACGATCGCCCAAGATAAAAAGAGCACCAACCAAAACAGTGGTGTCCGCTTTGATGCAACAGATGACAATGGGCAGATTGACACATATTATGGGGTACATAGAGGAGATATGGGAAGTTGACTATGGACCTACTTTTAAGGTCCCTTTGTTTCGCTGCAAATGGGTCAAGCTGACAGGAGGCGGGGTACATGTAGACGAAAAGTACGGCATGACAACAGTGGATCTCAACAATCTTGCATACATGGATGAACCATTCGTCCTAGCCAACGATGTGGCTCAGGTTTTCTATGTGAAGGACATGTCTACCAAACCGAGAAAAAGGAAAGATAAGCAAAAGAGTACAGAATACGATGAGCCAAAGCGCCACATAGTTCTTTCAGGGAAAAGAAACATCGTGGGAGTGGATGATAAGACAGACATGTCAGAATATTACAATAAGTTTCATGAAATTCCGCCCTTCAAAGTGAAAACTGACCCAAGCATCCTGTTAAATGATGAAGATTCTCCATGGCTACGGTGCAGAAGAAAACCACAACACTAGATGTTGGTGATGTGTAATAATGTATTAAACCTTTTATTTGAGACATAAATCTATGTAATTAAACCTTTTATTTGAGACATAAATCTATGTAATGTATTAAACATTTTATTTGAGACATAAAGGTCCCCTTTCATGTAATACATCTTGCTCAATCAAACTAGACGGTCTGAGCCGCGGTAGGTGATCACACAAAGAGAAGGAACCATCACAAGAGAAGGAACCCACAAACACTAAGGATACATAGCACAACTGAAAATTAAGAAACATGCCTAATGGTTGGAGTGATTCAGTCATGCTCCTGCCTAGCCCTGTAATACGCGCCACTGTAGTCGTTGTAGTCACTGGCGCCGTCGTCGCTTTCATCGTCGGGGTCGCCGTAGTCGAACCTTGAAGGTTGGGCACGCGTGGGCTGGATTTGAGGGTACCGCAGGCGGGGGTTATTGCCGGTCGTGTTGTAGGCCATGACACTCTGGAGAGTCCGGCCGCGCCACCATAGCCGACGGCCGGCCTTGTTGAAGTTCGAAGGAGGTGGGCCGTCCTCCTCGTGCCTGGAGAGCGCCCTCTCACGCCGATTGATGAAGAAGGCTTCCCAAGTCGGGAAATAGTCGGGATGCCAGTTGGGATTCCTCCGCTGCTCTGGCGTGAGCTCGAGGTAGTAGTGGTTCGTGATGGCCATCCGGCGCTCCACACCTAGAGGGACGGGAGGGACCGGCACGCCTCTGGCGCTCAACATCCAGCCGGTGGGGACGCGGTAGCCCGGTGGGCAGGGGTAGTTCGAGGCGCAAAGCGCCTCCGCCTCGCGGGTGGTTAGAGATACGATGGAAACCATGGGAAGAGAATGATGAGTCTAGATGTGATATGTAAATGGAGGCCAAGCGTACATATATATACTGAAAAAATGGCGGGAAGACAGAGGTGGGAACCGATGGAAAGCGCGGGAACACAATGGTGCGGGAAACTTTCATCCCAGGTGGGGGCTCAAACCGGGACAAAAGATGGGGGGCCTTATCTGGGGGAGGCTTATCTGGGAGGGCCTTATCTAGGGGGTGGCTAACCTTTAGTACCGGCTGGTGGGTGCAACCAGGACTAAAGGTGGTTTTTGTGTCATCTAACAAAACTATCGGTGGGATAAGGACGCGTGGGTAACCTTTAGTACCAGGTGGGGGCTCAAACTGGGACTAAAGCTGTCGGTAGGATAAGGACGCGTGGGTGGACGCACTGCAAGATGAGATAAAGCATGTAGCGCACGACGATCTGTCGGAGGAAGAAGACAAAGTAGAAGCGGCGTCGTGCCTATAAAAGGAGCATCGATACGCCATGCCAAGCAACTCAACAAGACAACATGGATGGAGAGTTTCATCCCCATGGATGGAGGAAATGGTTGGGAAATCTCCCGTGGCGGAACTTCTCGAAGATGCCCTTGGTGCACACGCCCTATGGCATCTTCGGAAGTTCCGCCTCGGAAAATATTTTCCAGCTAGCCCGTGAAAGACTCCATCTCCGCCTCCTTGGGGTTAGAGGTATGCTGGAAGCCATGGGATAGAGTGGAGAGAGGCGGCAGATATGAGTCTAGATGTGCTATGGCAACGACCAAGCCAACATGGATGGAGAGTTTCATCCCCATGGATGGAGGAAAGTCTTGGGAAATCTCCCGTGGCGGAACTTCTCGAAGATTCCCTTGGTGGACACGCCCTATGGCATCTTCGGAAGTTCTACCTCGAAAAATATTTTCCTGCTAGCCCGTGCAAGACTCCATCTCCGCCTCCCTGGGGTCAGAGGTATGGTGAAAGCCATGGGATAGAGTGGAGAGAGGCGACATATATGAGTCTAAACCCTAAACCCTAAGTCAGAGGAGGGAACCCTAAACCCTAAGTCAGAGGAGGGAACCCTAAACCCTAAACCCTAAACTAAAAACCCTAAACCCTAAACCCTAAACTAAAAACCCTAAACCCTAAACCAAAAACCCTAAACCCTAAACCAAAAACCCTAAACCCTAAACCCTAAACCCTAAAGGGGCTACGATCCGGAAGAGAACGAGCGGGAAAAAATAAGGCGGGGTAGGCGATCCGGGGCCCCCGGTCTAGGGTTTCGCCGGAGGAAGACCATCGGAGCGTCGGAATTACATGAAAATGGAAAAATGGTTAATAGTTTGACTAGTTAGAGTAATTATTTTATAAAACAGAAAATTGATTTGAATCACTTATTTAAAAATATGCAAAATATAATATTTAATGCATTTTTAAATTGAAACTGGCAAAATGGTTATTAGTTTCACTAGTTAGAATAATAATTTTATAAAACAGAAAATAGATTTGGATTAGTTATTCAAATTCAAGAACTTTTCATGTTGAAATTTTTCTCAAATTCATAAGTATGCAAAAACTGTAAAATTCAAATGTTTAAATAATATGCTAATTGAATTTTTTTTAAACAGGCGCGCCAACGCCTGGGTGATTTTTTTGAAAAAAGGACCTTTAGTCCCGGTGCGTGCTACACACCGGGACTAAAGGTGTGGCGTTGGCGCACGCCTGTTGGGCTGGGCCGAAAACCTTTTAGTCCCGGTGGGTGGCGCGCACCGGGACTAAAGGCCCTTTAGTCCCGGTTTGTTATACCGACCGGGACTAAAGGTCCCCCACCTATATATCTTTTCCCACGCGCCCCTTCTTCTCCCCACGTAGAGAACACCCACGCGCGCGAGGACGACGAATCGACGCCGGCAGGCTGCCCGACTCGCTCTCTGGCCGCCACCACCCCAACCACCGCCACCGCCACTCACTCCAGCCCCCACCGCCGTCGCCACTGCAGCCGCCTCGCGCGCGCCGCCAGCCAGCAGAGGTACACTAGCCCGCCTCCCCTTTGCTCCCCCGTCCGGCAGGCTACGCGGCGGCGCGGCGCTGCTGGCCACTGTGGGCGAGCAGGCCGAGCCCGCGACAGCCGTGCACGCCGGCGGCGGTGTGGGCGATGTGGCCGGGGCGGCGCCCCCGGCCAAAGTTCTCTGTTTTCCATTTTTTTTATTTTGTAGTAGTTAATTGTAATAGTATTTTGTAATATTTAGTAGTTAATTGTAGTAGTTAATTGTAGTAGTTGTTTGTAGTAATTGTAATAGTTAATTGTAGTAGTATTTTGTAGTAGTTGTTTGTAGTAATTGTAATAGTTAATTGTAGTAGTTAATTGTAGTAGTTAATTGTAGTAGTATTTTGTAGTAGTTAATTGTAGTTATTGTAATATTTAGTTGTAATAGTATTTTTGTAGTATATAGTTAATTTTATTTTGTAGTGTAATATTATTTAATTTTGTGCTATTTAGTATAGTGTAATAGTAGTGTATAATTGTAACATTATTTAGTAGTTGTAATATTATTTAGTAGCTAGTGTAATAGTAGTGTATATATTAGGGTGGTAGTGGTCGCGGGCCTCTTTACTTAGGGTTAGAGTGGTGGTGGTCGCGGGCCCCCGGACTTATGGTTAGGGTGGTAGTGCTCGCGGGCAGCCGGACTTAGGGTTAGGGTGGTGCTGCTCGCGGGCCACCGGACTTAGGGTTAGGGTGGTAGCTCTCGCGGGCAATTGGACTTAGGGTTAGGGTGGTGGTGCTCGCGGGCCACCGGACTTAAGGTTAATGTGGTAGTGCTCGCGGGCCCCCGGACTTAGGGTTAATGTGGTAGTGCTCGCGGGCCCCTGGACTTAGGGTTAGGGTGGTAGTGCTCGCGGGCCCCCGGACTTAGGGTTAATGTGGTAGTGCTCGCGGGCCTCCGGACTTAGGGTTAGGGTTAGGGCATCACTAGAATTTTGCTATTGTTTAGTATTATTGTAGCAAATTGCGTGTTCATATTATTGTTTAGTATTATTTTCTGCAGCAATATTGAATGAAAAATGTTATTGTGTGCATTTTGTAGAAAACTATGGATCCAATCCAGAGAGACCTAGCACAAGAAGAAATTCTCGAGGATATGATCAACGACACCCCCCATGTTGATCCACCCGAATCTCCGTCGATTTATCTGAACCCCACCGGTGAGGGAGAGGAGGTCGGCCGAAATGATCAAGGAGAAGCCGACGGCTCCGGTGGTGGAGAAGCCGACGGCGAGGTATATATATGAAGTCTGGTGATCAGTAGATGCATTAACTGAGTTGTATATATATATAAATTGACGAATGTTTCTTCTCTTAGGCCTCCACATCGAGCAAAAAATATTCCAAACGAGGCCTAGCCAAAAAGTTGGACGCATCTACGCGTTATACAATTACGCGGGTATCACCACGTGGTGAACCGATGGAACCCGAAAAGGCTAAAACTGTATTTAAACAACAATGCGGAGTTATGGTTAGGGATCGCATCCCGATCACCATTCGAGAGTGGAATAATACCAAAGGGGCGAAAGAGGGTGAGTATGTCTCCGACAGGTGCAAAGAGGGTCTTTGGAATGACCTCATGACACATTTCACCCTGCCAGAATGTGAGGATGATGCCGACACAGCTGCATTGAGGAAGAAAGTCAAGCAGTGGACTCTTACGAAGATGGCCGAACTATTCAAGAACTGGAAGAAAGCATTATGGCAAAAGTATCAAAAGACAAAGAAGACTCCTAAATTTGAATGCTATCTAACGAAGCAGCAGGCTAACTGGGATGCATTTGTGAAGTACAAGGAGTCACAATGTGCTATGGAAATGTTGGAAAAAAACAAGAAAAATGCCGCGATGAAGAAATATCACCATCACCTAGGGCCAGGGGGCTACGCGGCTGCCATGCCAAAGTGGGATGCTAAAGAGAATGAGCTGCTTGCTAAAGGGATCACTCCAGAACCAATACGCGAAGAATGGGATCTGAGGGCAAGGAATTGGTTCCTTGGGCATGGGAGTGAGTATGACGAAAGTACAGGGGACCTTATTTGCAGTGACAGGATTAGGATACCCCGGGATACATGGAAGAAAGTGGTGAAGGAGATTAAAGCGGGGACAACAAAGTTCCGTCCCGATAGAGAGAAAGACTTGCTGACAAAGGTCCTCGGGAATGACGAACGCGGATGACATGTACGAGGCCTTGTCCCTAGTTATACGTGGGAGATGGGGTTTCCCAAAGATAGAGATAATTATAGGAGCCGAGAGAGAGAAAAGAGGCGACGACAGGAGGAGGAGGGAGACAAGTTCACCGAGTTGATAGGAAGACTTCGAATGCATCAGCAACAGATTGACGAACTTCGAGGAGCAGCGCGCCTGCAAGATCCTATACTCGATATTACCGTCGTCCCGTCTCAGCGAAAAAGCAGTGTGGCTGAATCGGAGGTCCCTTCTGACGATGCACGTATGGTAGATGGTGGTCCCGGCTACCCCGTGGATGAAATCAAGGAGCAAGCATCTTGTGAGCTCCATCAGAAGGTGAAGAACCTATCCATCAAGGTGGCGGTCGGATGTGCTTTACCTTGTCCACCTGGCGCACGCTGGCATGGCCGTGAGATTCCAGCTGGCTATGCTAAAGTTGGTGTGGATGAAATCACAATGGGGTGGGACTCAATGGAGCTTGACATCCCTGGACCTAAAGGTGAGAGGACACTCAGAGAAGTATTGGGTGGTATCATTCTATGGGACAAGAACAACATCAAGCTTCCAGGCTGGACGCCAAAGCCAACACCGCCTCCGAGTGGTCGCATGTCAACTTCACCTCCATCACCTCCAAGAAGCCCACCCCATGACTTCGACCACCACAGCCCGAGTCCATCTCGATCTCCGCCGCAGCCTCCGATTAGTACTAAACGACGCAGGAGCCCAAAATGACAAATATCACCCCTCCCAAGAGTACCTCATAAGAATCTTCCTATCAGACCTTACGATCGTACTGACGAGGAAACCGACATGATCATAAAGGCCGAATGTGTTGCGCAGCTTCAAAAGAAGAAATCCGAGCCCGCCCCGGTATATACCGAGAAGCAAAAAGCGTATGCACTTTCTTCTCGGAACACAAAATCGCAATATGACTTGCACCATAAGACAGATGACTATCGACGCACACTTCAGAAGGAAGTGAAGAAGAGCAAATCAAGTAGAAGTGCAAGCGGGAGCAAATCATCAAGTCAAAGTGCAACCGGGAAAAGAAAGGACGTCCCCCACCTCGGGGAACAGGCCAAAAAATCGACCCCACCCCTCAGGGTGGTATCCTATGACACTCCCCAGCAGGACATGGAAGAAGCTAAGAAGGTTGCGGCCGCTATGAATGTGACTGTTGAGAATTGCTAGGTTCCCAGGACGACAAGTTACCCAAGGCTCAGGTAGTCCCTACATATGTCCTAGGGAAGCCTCTGGTCAGCTTTGAGCAGTTCCAACAACTGCCAACACAAATGCGGAGTTTACATAAATGGTACTTGAAAGCCGTAAAGGAGGAGAGAATAATGATCGTGGCAAAAGTCCCACATGACTACTACTTCCGAGAAGAAGAGGTCCATGTTGAGTTTCCAGAACTCTTCCAGTTATACACTTTTGATGCCCTCGACAAAAGTCTCATGAGTTTCTATTGTCTGTAAGTTGTTGAATTCATTGTCTATATATAAGTTGTTCATTTTTTTTCAGTTGTTCAGTTCATTGCATGTAATTATCCTAATTATATCCTTTTGTACTCTATTATTATGCAGAATGAAGATCATGGAATGTAAAAGAAGGTCAATCTTTAGTATTGGGTTCATTGACCCAGATAAAATACATGTAAAGACGCTAACGACAAAACCCGAGGAGACGCGGGAAAACCTTCTTAGGTTTCTAACGGAGCAAAATTTCTGTGACCACATAATGTTTCCTTACAATTTCGCGTGAGGGTCCTACTCTATTGTACACATTCTCTTGTGCTTACTCAATGTTAAGTGTAATTTATGAGTTACTGAGGTATATATAAACGTGTACAGTTTCCACTGGATTCTCATGGACATACAACTTGATAAGGGAAGAGTTGAAGTCATGGACCCATTAAAGAGACCCCTGGAACAGTTTAGTGACATGCAGGACATGCTCTAGAGGTAATTTTCGCGCTACTGCGGTCTCTTTCGTTGATTTCCTGAGATATCACGTAATAAATAACTCATTCATTTTATTTACCGGGTAGGGTTTGGAACCAGTTCAAGAGTGCGGTTACGGGTGACTTTACTGAGAAGCTGACGTTTAAACCGATCTCGGTAAGTAGTAGGCGCATCTCTTTACTTCTAGTTTCAATACAATTATGATGCTGGATTATTATTTTGATTGAATTCTATTCTCCTAAAGTGCGCGAGGCAGCTACAGGGGACGAATCTATGTGGATTCTACGTTTGCGAGTTCATTCGCACGTTTACCGGTGAGCTGAATGATTATAGAGTCGATGTAAGCAATACATTCATAACATTATTTTTATTACCGTCACTTTTGTTATCATGATTGATATTCATATTGATCTCCTTTTCTTATATAGTTCGAGAAAATGCGGGATCAGGTCCTACCATAGCAACGCGTAGTAGCAATTGCTAAAGAACTGGCAGGATTCTTGATGAACGAGATGATAGATGACGCCGGAGAATTTAGTGTGAATAGGCGCCGATGATCCCTGACCGTGGAATTGAATAGACGGGCTCTAGTCCCGATAATTGTGATCTCCATGTGTAACTATCATGTATATATTTGTATGCTCGATCTTAAGAGAAGTTATCTTATGTATGCACGAACATGTACGGTATGTGGTAGCGTAGAAAACTATTTTGAAATGAAAAAAAAGAATACAAATTAAATTCTCTGCCGCGGCAGTGAAAGTGCCTAAAATTCTGTCGCGGCAGGGAACCATTTGTCCCGGTTCGTAAAACGAACCGGGACTAATGGGGGGGGCACCCAGCACCCGCAGAGACAGCCACGTGGATGCCCATTGGTCCCGGCTGGTAAGAGGGCCGGGACTAATGGGTGGGCCTTTAGTCCCGCCCCTCCAGTCCCGGTTACCAGGACTGGGACTAAAGCCCCTTACTGGCCGGGACTGGAGGCCCGTTTTCCACTAGTGTAGATACATGTTTGAGAGATATGATAAAAACTCGTAGTTTTCACGTTTTATGGCTGCTTTCATGAGCTATTGTCCATAGTTTTGGGGTTCGAATATGATTTACAATGACAGTAAGACCCGATACATGTTTGAGAGTTATGACCAAAAACTCATCGTTTTCGTGATTTACGGCCGTTTTCATGAGCTATTGCCCATACTTTTGGGGTTGTAGGGCGATTTTCAACGACCATAAGACCCGATACATGATTGAGAATTATGACCAAAAACTGATCATTTTCGTGCTTTATGGCTGTTTTCGAGACCTATTGCCCATATTTTGGGGTTCTAGGGCAATTATCAACGATAGTAAGACTAGACACATGTTTGAGAAATATGATAAAAAAACTCGTAGTTTTCATTTTTTATGGCTGTTTTCATAAGATATTGCCCATAGTTTTGGGGTTCAGGGTGATTTACAACGACTGTAAGCCCCGATACATTTTTGAGAGTTATGACAAAAAACTCGTCGTTTTTGCGCTCTATGGCTGTTTTCATGTGCTATTGCCCATAGTTTTGGTGTTTCATACCGATTTTACAATGAACGTAAGACACGATACAGTTTGAGAGTTATGACCAAAAATATGTCGTGTTCGCGCTTCATGGCCGTTAACACGAACTATTGTCCATAGTTTTTGGGTTCTACGGCGATTTACAACGACCGTAAGACATGATACACGTTTGTGAGATATGACCAAAGAGTCATCGTTTTCACGCTTTATTGCCATTTTGATGAGCTATTGCCCACAGTTTGGGGGTTTTCGGGCAATTTACAACGACAATAAGACTAGATACATATTTGAGAGATATGATAAAAACTCGTAGATTTCACGTTTTATGGTTGCTTTCATGAGCTATTGTCCATAGTTTTGGGGTTCGAAGACGATTTACAATGACAGTAAGACCCGATACATCTTTGAGAGTTATGACAAAAACTCATCGTTTTCGTGCTTTACGGCCGTTTTCGTGAGCTATTGCCCATACTTTTGGGGTTGTAGGGCGATTTTCAACGACCATAAGACTTGATACATGATTGAGAATTATGATCAAAAACTCATCGTTTTCGTGCTTTATGGCTGTTTTCGTGACCTATTACCCATATTTTGGGGTTCCAAGGCAATTATCAACGATAGTAAGACTAGAAACATGTTTGAGAAATATGATAAAAAACTCGTAGTTTTCATTTTTTATGGCTGTTTTCATAAGATATTGCCCACAGTTTTGGGGTTCAGGCCGATTGACAACGACTATAAGCTCCGATACATTTTGAGAGTTATGACCAAAAACTCGTCGTTTTTGCGCTCTATGGCTGTTTTCATGTGCTATTGCCCATAGTTTTGGGGTTTCATACCGATTTTACAACGACCGTAAGACCCGATACATGTTTGAGTGAAATAACCAAAAAATCGTCATTTTCGCGCTTTATTGCCGTTTTCACGAGCTATTACCCACAGTTTTGGGGTTCTCGGCCGATTTAAAATGTGTGTAAGAACCAGTACATGTTTGAGAGTTATAACCAAAAAATCGTCGTTTTTGCGCTTTATGGCTGTTTTCATGAGCTATTAACCACAATTTTGTGGGTTTCATACCGATTTTACAACGACAATAAGACACGATACATGTTTGAGAGATATGACCAAAAACTCGTTTTTTCGCGATTTATTGCCATTTTCATGAGCTATTGCCCACAATTTGGGGGTTCTAGGGTAATTTATAATGATGGTAACATTATATTAATGTTTGAGAGATATCATCAAAAACTCGTAGTTTTCATATTTTATGGCTATTTTCATGAGCTATTGCCCATAGTTTTGGGTTCCAGGACGACTTACAACGATAGTAAGACCCGATACATGTTTGATAGTTATGACCAAAAACTGGTCGTTTTGTGCTTGACGGCCGTTTTCGTGAGTTATTGCCCTTACTTTTGGGGTTGTAGGGTGATTTTCAATGAAAGTAAGACCGAATACATGATTCCGAATTATGAGCAAAATCTCGTCGGTTTCGTGCTTTATTGCTGTTTTCATGAGCTATTGCCCACTGTTTTGGGGTTCCGGTGCGATTTACAATAGGCGTAAGAGCCGATACATGTTGGAGAGTTATGACAAAAAAGTCGTTGTTTTCGCGCTTTATGCCTTTTTTCATTAGCTATTGCCCACAGTTTTGGGGTTCCAGGGCGATTTACAACGACCGTAAGACCCGATACAGGTTTGAGAGTTATGACCAAAATTATGTCATTTTCGCACTTCAGGGCAATTTACATGAACTATTGCCCACAGTTTTCGGGTTCTAGGGTGATCTACAACAAGTGTAAGACCCGATACATTTTTGGGAATTATGACCAAAAACTCGTCGTTTTTGCGCTTTAAAGCTGTTTTCACGAGCTATTGCCCACAATTTTGGGGTTTCATACCGATTTTATAACGACCGTAAGACCCGATACATGTTTGAGTGAAATTACCAAAAATTCGTCATTTTTGTGCTTTATTGCCATTTTCACGAGCTATTGCCCACAATTTTGGGGTTCTAGGGCGATTTACAGTGATCGTAAGACCCGGTACATGTTTGAGGGTTATGACCAAAAACTAGTCGTTTTTGCGCTTTATGGCTGTTTTCATCAGCTATTGTCCGCAGTTTTGTGGGTTTCATACTGATTTTACAATGACCATAAGACACGATACACGTTTGAGAGATGTGACCAAAAACTCGTCGTTTTCGCGCTTTATTGCCATTTTCATGAGCTATTGCCCACAGTTTGGGCGTTCTAGGGCAATTTACAACGATAATAATACTAGATACATGTTTGAGAGATATGATTAAAAACACGTAGTTTTCACGTTTTTATGGCTGTTTTCATGAGCTGTTGCCCACAGTTTTGTGGTTCCAGGGCGATTTACATCGGCCGTAAGAGCCGACACATGTTTGAGAGTTATGACAAAAAAAACTTGTCGTTTTCACGCTTTATGCCTTTTTTCATTAGCTATTGGCCACAAGTTTGGGGTTCGAGGGCAATTTACAATGACCGTAAGACCCGATGCAGGATTGAGAGTTATGACAAAAAGTATGCCGTTTTCGCGCTTCATGGCTGTTTATATTAGCTATTGCACATAGTTTTGGGGATCCAGGGTGATTTA
This sequence comes from Avena eriantha, assembly GCA_910589775.1. NCBI lineage: Eukaryota > Viridiplantae > Streptophyta > Magnoliopsida > Poales > Poaceae > Avena > Avena eriantha. Next base: position 476,327,132 of record OU342745.1, read on the forward strand.
CAACAACTGTCAGACCCCATACATTTTTGAGAGTTATTACCAACACTCATTGTTCTTGCGCTTTATAGCTGTTTTCATGAGCTATTGCCCACAATTTTGGGGTTTCATACCGATTTTACAAAGACCATAAGACCTGATACATGTTTGAGTGACATGACCAAAAAGTCGTCATATTCGCGCTTTATTGCCGTTTCCACAGTTTTAGGGTTCTAGGTCAATTTACAACGATCTTAAGACCCGGTACATGTTTGAGAGTTATGACCAAAAACTCGTCATTTTTTTGCTTTATGGCTCTTTTCATGAGTTATTGCCCAAAGTTTTGTGGGTTTCATACAGATTTTATAACGACCGCAAGACCCGATACATGTTTGAGTGAAATGAGCAAAAATTCGTAATTTTCGCGCTGTATTGTCGTTTTCACAAGCTACTGCCCACAATTTTAGGGTTCTAGGGCGATTTACAATGATCGTAAGACCCGGTACATGTTTGAGGGTTATGATAAAAAACTCGTAGTTTTCACGTTTTAGGCTATTTTCTTGAGCTATTGTCCATAGTTTTGGGGTTCTAGGACGATTTACAACAACAGTAAGACCCGATACATGTTTGAGAGTTATGACCAAAAACTCGTCATTTTCGTGCTTCACAACCGTTTTCGTGAGCTATTGCCCATACTTTTGGGGTTGTAGGGCGATTTTCAACGACCGTAAGACCCGGTACATGATTGAGAATTATGACAAAAAACTCATCGTTTTCGTGCTTTATGGCTGTTTTCGTGAGCTATTGCCCATATTTTGGCGTTCTAGGGCGATTATCAATGATAGTAAGACTAGATACATGTTTGAGATATATGATAAAAAACTCGTAGTTTTCACGTTTTATGGATATTTTCATGAGCTATTGCCCACGGTTTTGGGGTTCAGGGCGATTTACAACGACCGTAAGACCCAATATATTTTTGAGAGTTATGACCAAAAACTCGTCGTTTTTACGCTCTATGGCTGTTTTCGTGAGTTATTGCCCATAGTTTTGGGGTTTCATACCAATTTTACAACGACCGTAAGACCTGATACATGTTTGAGTGATATGACCAAACATTCATCATTTTCGCGCTTTATTGCAGTTTTCACGATCTATTACCCACAGTTTTGGGGTTTTCGGCCGATTTACAACGATTGTAAGAACCAGCACATGTTTGACAGTTATAAGCATAAACTCGTCGTTTTTGCGCTTTATGGATGTTTTCATGAGCTATTAACCATAGTTTTGTGGGTTTCATACCGATTTTACAACGACCATAAGACACGATACACATTTGAGAGATATGACCAAAAACTCGTTTTTTTCGCGATTAATTGCTATTTTCATGAGCTATTGCCCACAGTTGGGGGTTCTAAGGCAATTTATAATGATAGTAAGATTATATTCATGTTTGAGAGATATCATCAAAAACTCGTAGTTTTCACGTTTTATGGCTGTTTTCATGAGCTATTGCCCATACATATTTGATAGTTATGACAAAAACAGGTCGTTTTCGTGCTTGACGGCCGTTTTCGTCATTTATTGCCCTTACTTTTGGGGTTGTAGGGCGATTTTCAACGACCGTAAGACCCGATACATGATTGAGAATTATGAGCAAAAATTCGTAGCTTTCGTGCTTTATTGCCGTTTTCACGAGCTATTGCCCACTGTTTTGGGGTTCCGGGGCGATTTACAACGGCCGTAAGAGCCGATACATGTTGCAGAGTTATGAAAAAAAAACTCGTTGTTTTCGTGCTTGATGCCTTTTTTCATTAGCTATTGCCCACAGTTTTGGGGTTCCAGGGTGATTTAGAACGACCGTAAGACCCGATAAAGGTTTGAGAGTTATGACCAAAAATATGTAGTTTTCGCACTTCATGGCCATTTACATGAACTATTGCCCACAGTTTTGGGGTTCTAGGGTGATTTACAACAACTATAAGACCCGATACATTTTTGAGAGTTATGACCAAAAACTCGTCGTTTTTGCGCTTTAAAGCTGTTTTCATGAGCTATTGCCCACAATTTTGGGGTTTCATACCGATTTTATAACGACCGTAAGACCCGATACATGTTTGAGTGAAATGACCAAAAATTCGTCATTTTCGCGCTTTATTGCCGTTTTCACGAGCTATTACCCACAGTTTTGGTGTTCTCGGCCGATTTACAACGATTGTAAGAACCAGTACATGTTTGAGAGTTATAACCAAAAACTCGTTGTTTTTGCGCTTTATGGTGTTTTCATGAGCTATTAACCACAGTTTTGTGGGTTTCATATCGATTTTACAACGACCGTAAGACACAATACACGTTTGAGAGATATGACAAAAAACTTGTTTTTTTCGCGATTTATTGCCATTTTCATGAGCTATTGCCCACAGTTTGGGGGTTCTAGGGCAATTTATAACGATAGTAACATTATATTCATGTTTGAGAGATATCATCAAAAACTCGTAGTTTTCACGTGTTATGGCTGTTTTCATAGCTATTGCCCATAGTTTTGGGGTTCCAGGACGATTTACAACGATAGTAAGACCCGATACACGTTTTTGATAGTTATGACCAAAAACTGGTCGTTTTCGTGAGTTATTGCCCTTACTTTTGGGGTTGTAGGGCAATTTTCAACGATCGTAAGACCCGATACATGATTGAGAATTATGACCAAAAACTCATCGTTTTCGTGCTTTATTGCCGTTTTCATGAGCTATTGCCCACAGTTTTGGGGTTCCAGAGCGATTTACAACGGCCGTAAGAGCCGATACATGTTGGAGAGTTATGACAAAAAAACTCGTCGTTATTGCGCTTTATGCCCTTTTTCATTAGCTATTGTCCACAGTTTTGGGGTTCCAGGGCGATTTACAACGACCGTAAGACCCAAAACAAGTTTGAGAGTTATGACCAAAAATATGTCGTTTTCGCACTTCAGGGCCATTTACATGAACTATTGCCCACAGTTTTGGGGTTCCATGGTGATTTACAACAACTGTAAGACCCAATTCATTTGGTAGAGTTATGACCAAAAACTCGTCTTTTTTGCGCTTTATAGCTGTTTTATGAGTTATTGCCCACAATTTTGTGGTTTCATACCGATTTTACAATGACCGTAAGACGCGATACATGTTTGAGTGATTAACCAAAAATTCATCATTTTCGCGCTTTATTGCCGTTTTCACGAGCTATTGCCCACAGTTTTGGGGTTCTAGGGTGATTTACAACAACCGTAAGACCAGGTATATGTTTGAGAGTTATGACCAAAAACTCGTCGTTTTTGCGTTTTATGGCTGTTTTCATTAGGTATTGCCCCCAGTTTTGTGGGTTTCATACTGATTTTACAACGACTGTAAGACACGGTACACGTTTGAGAGGTATGACCAAAAACTCATCGTTTTCGTGCTATATTGCTATTTTCATGAGGTATTGCCCATAGTTTGGGCATTCTAGGGCAATTTACAACGACAATACGACTAGATTCATGTTTGAGAGATATGATAAAAAACTCGTAGTATTCACGTTTTTATGGCTGTTTTCATGAGATATTGCCCACAGTTTTGGGGTTCCAGGCGATTTACAACGGCCATAAGAGCCGACACATGTTTGGGAGTTATGACAAAAAAACTCGTCGTTTTCGCGCTTTATGCCTTTTTTCATTAGCTATTGCCCACAATTTTAGGGTTCTAGGGCGATTTACAACGACCGTAAGACCCGATACAGGTTTGAGAGTTATGACCGTAAGACCCGATACAGGGCGATGTAGGAAAAAAATATGCCGTTTTCGCGCTTCATATGTGCTAGAACCATTTACTGCATTAAGCTGAAAAATACAAATTTCATGACTATTTCATTGTACCATTTGTATATCCACATTATGAAATGCACAAGTTACCTGTCCAACTCCCTTTAACTCCAAGACATAATTTTTCCTACAAAGTGCAACACCGCACTTGCTAGTGGTTCTTGGTGACTCAAACCGTTAGTCGCGGGGAAATTGTCACCAACTTCTATATTAGCATGCACCTGCCTCCCAAAAAAATGCAAATCATGTCACCTCACATATGGCACACCGCCGCTGGAGCTGCAAACCAACATCATAGACTGATGAATCACTACCATTGGATGGTACACCCCGGCGGCCAGAACTAACCGGCACACCACCTACATGTTGCGGTGGGTTGGCACTAGCGCGTGGGACGCGGCTTGCCTGTGCCCGCACTTGTGCGCCCATCCGTGCGCCCTTCCGTTAATTTACCATCGCACGGTCTAGAGCATCCGATGCATAATTCCTGTCGTTCTTATTTCTCCTTGCCCCAAAAAACAGAAATACGAATCGAATCTCCTTCTCTGAACTCGGAGCTGGGGCAATGAATGGAGGGTAGATCGCCCGTGATGTCTTCCACAGCGCCTCGTTCCTTCCGGTCCCTTTTCTCTCTCAGGTGGCCCGTAACTCTTCCCGCCGATGTCCCATTTCTCTCTCGCGGGAAGGACGAAGCGACGTTGGTCAGTGGCTCGAACGAGACAGTCCCGGCGTCCTGCCGCCCCACGACTGTTTTCTGCAGAATCTACCAACTGCCATGTTCAGTGTTCTTGGCCCGTCTTCGAAGACTCAACACATACACGCCACCTGAGTGAAATAGCTGCAGAACTCATGCTCACATGTCCTCACTCAACAAGATGGACGGCGGCGTTGGTGACATGGTGAGGTGGTAGGGCAGCCGGGCAGGTGGATGAGCTCGCTGACCTTACCTGATTTCGTGAAGCCTGCGGCTTGGACGCTCGCCGGATCCGGCGACCGCCGCTGCCCCAACCTCGACTTCATCGTGCAAAAGTTTCTCCTTGATGATTCCCCTTGCTGATTGTTCCTCTAGAGTTCAGCACCGGAAGCGGCTAGAGATGCCCGTGTAGGAATTCATAGACTGTTTCAGGACCGGAAGCGGCTACAATGCACTTCGCCCTCTAAATTGCAAGTTTTCTTCTTCTGTGTGTGATTCATCATCTTTGATGTGCGCTTCAATCTCTATGCACTTCAGTCGCTGATTGATTTTGGGAAGTCTCTATGCAACGCTGAGGGTTATGGTTTTGGTATAGCGCGAGTATTAAGGAGAAGGATATACAGAGTTTGTTTGTGTTTTGTTTTAGCCGAAAAAGAGACACGGAGAGGAGAATTGCCTAAGCCGTGCGATGGTGAATTAACGGAAGGGCGCACGGATGGGCGCACAGGTGCACAAACATGAAGGAATTCATACATCGTAAAAACACTTTTAAGCAACCTGCATCAACCCTTGATTTCACACCAGGTCATCAAAACATAAGACGGATTCTCACCCATCCTTGACTGAAATTCCGGAATGCGAACTAGACTGTATCCTCCTCCTCCGGCAGTAGCATCAGGTGATGCAGCCCCTACCACATGCTCACATCCACACTAGCACCTGCACAACATAATCATTTTTATCATACTCCAGTTTTTCGACAATCGACTAGCAAAGCAGATTCTGTTAAACATGAGAATCATGAAAAAAAATCTCACCATTGTTCACCCCCGTCCATATTAATCTCTACATGAACAACACCATACAATGTATTTTGCACGATTGAAAACTTCAAGGCTTCCCCAAACACACCCATACTTGATTTTTTTTAACAATCGATTGGCAAGAAAATCTCACAATTCTTCGTTCCTCGGGCCACATAAATATCCCCATGAACAGCGCCACTAGAGTTGCTTGCAATGCCGTCACTTGCTTGATCCTCGGTGTTGCCAGGTAACATGACATCATCAACCCCAGCTCCTCCACCTGACCGCGCATAAACAGGCTCACCTGCAGCATGATCTAAATCTGCATGATTCAGAACTTGAGGGGTCCCCCAAACAAACCCTCACCCAAACTAACACATTTTTAGGTAATCACTTTTTTTGCTACACTAACCTTGGGGATGAACATCCATCAGGTTCATACCCAAGGGGATCTCACTGCCAGCTCCCGATGATTCTCAATCAGAAACATCAGTTGCTTTTCAGAAAATTATAGATATTACTTGAATTATGTACTCATAGTCAGAATGCTACATCAATGAAGCAATAGTAACATCTTAGCTCACATCTACCTCCCTCGGGACCCTCATACGCAATGTTCAAGCCCTATGCAAAGAGAACCTTCTTTCTCGTCATATTAGTGTTTGTTGCATGTTTCACGCCCCTCCTTCACATATAATGGTGGCCAAGTCCATTATTCCTAACACATATAGGGCATGGCACCCCAAACACTGCTTATTAGTACCATTTTTAGGACAAAAAAGATGCACGCAAACCAGTTATAAATAGGGTAAACCTTTTCATCTTTCAACCAACAAGATAATCACTCGGGTCAACTGTAGTTGTGTTCCCACCTCCTAAAACCTGATATGCATATACACCCACACACGTTTCTATAATAAATTGAAATACATTCTCGGCACCAACGCTTCTAGCAAAAAATTACATCATTTTCAATACACATGTTTATCTTACCTGCAGTAACAATTCGACGACATACATGTGCCATTTCTTCAGGCAGATCCTGCTGGACACAAGTGAGTCAACCGACATAAATGTTCCTATCCATTTGTGTGTGCTGTAGAAGAATAGAACTGGTAATTTCATCATTGATCATGTATGTGGTTGCTGCATCGACAAACAAGTCAGCATAACATTGAAATAAACACATATGCTAGACAGTGCATAATGTCGACACAGATAAACTTACTATGCATTTCATCGATCATCCTTGAAATGTTCTTGTCTGATGACATGTAAGCATATCCTGACAAATGTAAATCCAAATTTTATTAAAGTACATCTAATAACCATAAATCTTATACTCCTACTAGTGATAACCTGACAAAACTCACTCACTCTTTCAATATCTTCATATCTTCCTATGTTTGCCTTGCCAGCTCCTCGTCGCCCTACACTCGTCATCCATGTTGCCCTGTGACGATAGAAATTTTTTCCACCAAAGTTCAATCTAATTGACAATGTCATGATCCACAATCCAATTCTAATTCATTGTAAACACGAAATGCATAGTAACCAACACTAGTAGAAAATGGGCCTTTGGTTCGGGCCACTAGTCCCGGCCGTGGTTGGGGCCAGGACTAATGGTCCGAACCAGACGGCCCAAGGAGGCCGAGGTACTTTGTCCCGGTCCATAAGGAACCATTAGTCCCGGTTTGAGATACAAACCGGGACAAATGGGTCTGGGCCGGCGCGCGTGCTCCTGGCAGAACCTTTAGTCCCGGTTTGTATCTCAAACCGGGACTAATGGCCTGGCCCTATATATATGCACCTAGCCCTCCACTCTCTCCTATTTTTTTCCTATGTGAGAGGTGGGTATAACTTTGTGCTAACTTTTTTTCTTCATATGCACTAGAGGTGTTCGGTGAAATGCCTGTTAGAGCGATGCCACTTGAGTTCACACAAGACAAAATATGATATGAGGTGCCAGAGCGACACTTAAGGTTTCTCCTCTTTGTTTTGAAGTGTCCTAAAAGGTTAGCAACTATTTTCTCGTTTTGACCGCGCGGTACTAATTTAAGCATGGTGATTGCGTTTGATATATATGCATGGTTGTATGATGCAGATGAGCCACCCATGGATGTACGGTGACCGACGCTCTGACGCTAATAGAAAAGGCGTGCGTTCTTTTCGCCTTGTGGCCGAGGCGAACAAGCGGCGGGATGGTTTTATGTGTTGTCCATGTGTTGAATGTCGGAATGAGCAGGCTCACACTTCCTCAAGAGTCATTCAGAGCCACCTGCTTCGGTCCGGTTTCATGTCTGGCTATAATGTTTCAACCAAGCATGGAGAAAGAGGGGTTATGATGGAAGACGGTGATGAAGAAGAGAACGATGATGACAACTACCGATCTATGTTCCCTGAATACGATGATACCGGAGTTGAAGATAATGAAGAAGAAGGGGGTGAAGAACGGGAACCAGATGAGCCCGTTGATAATTTTGGTCGGGTCATTAGTGATGCAAGGCGAGACTGCGACACAGAAAAGGAGAGGTTGCAGTTCGAGTAGATGTTACAGGACCACAACATATTGATGTATCCAACTTGTGAAGATGGCCAGAAGAAGCTGGGTAGCACACTAGAATTGTTGAAGTGGAAGGTAGAGACCGGTATGACTGACTCGAGATTTGGAAAGTTGCTGGTAATAATGAAGAAGCTGCTTCCAAAAAATAACCAATTGCCCTCCAGTACGTACGAAGCAAAGAAACTTGTCTGCCCTCTAGGATTAGACGTGCAGAAGATACATGCATGCCCTAATGACTGCATCCTCCACCGTGGTGAGAAGTACGAGAATATGGATAAATGCCCGGTATGCACTGCATTGCGGTATAAGATCAGAAAAGATGACCCTGGTGATGTTACGGGCGAGCCACCCAGGAAGAGGGTTCCTGCCAAGGTGATGTGGTATGCTCCTATAATACCACGGTTGAAGCGTTTGTTCAGAAATAAAGAGCATGCCAAGTTGTTGTGATGGCACATGGAAGGCCGTAAGAAAGACGGGATGTTGAGGCACCCTGCTGATGGTCGGCAGTGGAGAAAAATCGAGAGAGACTTCCCGGACTTTGCTGGTGCCGCAAGAAACTTATGGTTTGGTCTAAGTACCGATGGCATGAATCCTTTTGGGGAGCAGAACTGCAGTCACCGCACCTGGCCCGTGACTCTATGTATCTACAACCTTCCTCCTTGGTTGTGCATGAAGCGGAAGTTCATTAGCATAAATGAAGCGGAAGTTTATCAAAATGTTGATTCCAACTCCGGGATGCTTGCTTCAGTCCATAAATGGAGCGCTGAAGTTTGCATACCTTGTTAGCATCTTTAGGATCGACAAAACCCTTGGGTTGTACGATATACAACTCTTCCTCAATGTCTCCATTAAGGAACGCTGTTTTGACATCCATCTGCCAAATCTCATAATCGAAATATGCAGCAATTGCTAACAAAATCCTCACAGACTTTAGCTTCGCTACTGGTGAGAATGTCTCATCGTTGTCAACTCCTTGAATTTGTCGGAACCCTTTGGCGACAAGTCGAGCTTTATAGACGGTAACATTACCATCAGCATCCTTTTTTCTTTTGAAAATCCGTTTGTTCTCGACAGCCTTACGGTCATCCGGTAAGTCCACCAAAGTCCATACTTGGTTTTCATACATGGATCCCATTTCGGATTTCATAGCTTCTAGCCATTTGTCAGAATCTGGGCTCACCATAGCTTCTTCATACGTCGCAGGGTCATCAATGTTGTCCACCAACATGACATTCAAGGCAGGGTCATACCAATCAGGAGTGGTACGAACCCTTGTTGACCTGCGAGGTTCAGCAGCAACTTTGTTCGAAGTTTCATGATCACCATCATTAGCTTCCTCTCCAATTGGTGCAGGTGGCACAAAAACATCTTCCGGTGCTGCCCTACTCTCAAATCCGAGAGAAGGTTCAATAACCTCGTCGAGTTCTACTTTCCTTCCAGTCACTTTCATCGAGAGAAACTCCTTCTTAAGAAAGGATCCATTCTTGGCAACGAAAACTTTGCCTTCGGATCTATGATAGAAGGTATACCCAATTGTTTCTTTAGGGTATCCCATGAATACGCATTTGTCCGCTTTGGGTTCAAGCTTATCAGGTTGTAACTTCTTTACATACGCTTCGCAACCCCAAACTTTAAGGAACGACAACTTATGTTTCTTTCCAAACCACAATTCGTACGGTGTCGTTTCAACGGATTTAGATGGTGCCCTATTTAAAGTGAATGCGGTTATCTCTAATGCATAGCCCCAAAACGATAGCGGTAAATCTGTAAGAGACATCATAGACCGAACCATATCTAAGAGAGTTCGATTACGACGTTCGGACACACCATTATGCTGTGGTGTTCCCGGCGGTGTCAATTGCGAAAGTATTCCACATTTCTTTAAATGCATGCCAAACTCATAACTTAGATATTCACCTCCATGGTCAGAACGCAGAAATTTAATCTTCTTGTTACGATGATTTTCCACTTCACTTTGAAATTCCTTAAACTTCTCGAAAGTTTCGGACTTATGTTTCATAAAGTAGACATACCCATATCTACTTAAGTCATCCGTGAAAGTGAGAACATAACGATATCCACCACACGATGCTACACTCATTGGACCGCACACATCGGTATGTATTATTTCCAATAAGTCTGTAGCTCTCTCCATTATTCCAGAGAATGGAGTCTTAGTCATTTTTCCCATTAGACATGCTTCGCATCTTTCAAGTGATTCAAAATCAAGTGATTCAAGAAGTCCATCAGAATGGAGTTTCTTCATACGCTTCACTCCAATGTGACCAAGACGACAGTGCCACATGTATGTAGAATTATCATTCAATTTTATCCATTTAGCATCTATGTTGTGAACATGTGTATCACTACTATCGAGATTCAGTAAGAATAAACCATTCATCTCAGGTGCATTACCATAAAAGATGTTACTCATATAAATCGAACAACCTTTATTCTCGGACTTAAAAGAGTAACCATCTCGCAATAAACAAGATCCAGATATAATGTTCATGCTTAACGCAGGCACCAAATAACAATTATTCAAATTTAAAACTAATCCCGATGGTAGATGTAGAGGGAGCGTGCCGACGGCGATCACATCAACCTTGGAGCCATTTCCAACGCGCATCGTCACCTCATCTCTTGCCAGTCTTCGCTTATTCCGCAGCTCCTGTTTCGAGTTACAAATATGAGCAACCGAACCAGTATCAAATACCCAGGCACTACTACGATTACAAGTAAGATACACATCAATAACATGTATATCGAATATACCTTTCTTCTTGATTTTTCCGTTCTTCAGATCCGCGAGGTACTTGGGGCAGTTACGCTTCTAGTGACCAACACCCTTGGAGTAGAAGCATTCAGTTTCAGCCTTAGGACCAGCCTTGGGCTTCTTAGCAGGTGTGGCAGCTTTCTTGCCGTCCTTCTTGAAGTTGCCCTTGTTCTTAGGCTTGCCCTGTTTCTTGAAATTGGTGGTCTTATTGACCATCAACACTTGGTGCTCCTTCTTGATCTCCACTTCAGCAGTTTTCAGCATGGACGATAGTTCAGGCAATGTCTTGTTCATGCAGTGCATATTGTAGTTCATCACAAAGTTCTTATAACTCGGTGGCAGTGATTGGAGGACACGGTGAATCCCTAACTCATTAGGAATCGTTATCCCCAACTCTTGGAGGTTGTTTGCGTTCCCAGACATGGTGAGCACGTGCTCACTAACGGAGCTACCCCCTTCCATCTTACAGCTAAAGAACTTTTCGGAGGCCTCATAGCTCTCCACGGCCGCTCATAGCTCTCCACGGCCGCATGAGTCTCAAAAATGAGCCTGAGCTCTTTGATGATATCAAACGGGTCGTGGTGCTCAAAGAGCTTCTGAAGCTCCATTTCTAAACCGTACAGGATGGCACACTGAACTGTGGAGTAGTGATTTTTCCGAGTGGCGTCAACATTGTTTACGTCATCGGTGGCATCTTCTGCAGGTGGGTCACCTAGCGGTGCTTCGAGCACATAGGTCAACTGACCAACCCTGAGGACGATCTTCAGTCCACGGAACCAGTCCGTGAAGTTGCTTCCATTGTTCTTAAGCTTTTCTTTCTCTAGGAACGCATTGAAATTGATGGAGAGGTTCGCCATAATCTACAACAAATTTGCAAGTAGTTTAGACTAAGTTTATGATAAATTGAGTGCAATCTAAATTCTTTAATTCAACTAGGTGAACTCCCACTCAAAACAACATCCCTCACGTTGTCTTAGTGATTACACGAACCAAATCCACTACACCAAGTCCGATCTTCACGAGAGAAGATGTAGTTTCATCAGCGAACAATCTTCATGTTCATCATATCATTTATATGACTCATGCTCTACCTTTCGGTATTCTGTGTTCCGAGACCATGTCTGTACATGCTAGGCTCGTCAAGATTAACCTTAGTTTCCGCATGTGCAAATCTGGCTTGCACCCGTTGTATGCGCACGTAGAATCTATCACATCCGATCATCACGAGATGCTTCGAAACGACGAGTCTTAGCAACGGTGCCAACTAAGGACGAACACTTTATTACTTGATATCTAGTGAGAGGGATCATCTTATAATGCTACCGTCGCGATCTAAGCAATACAAGATGCATAAAGGATTAACATCACAGGCAATTCATAATTAGTGTGATATGATATGGCCCTTTCTTCTTGTGCCTTTGATCTCCATCTCCAAAGCACAGACATGATCTCCATCATCACCAGCACTACGTCAAGGTCAGTGGCGCCGCTTCATGGTTGTCCATCATCACTAGCAACTATTACAACTACTTGGAATAAAGCTATTACAAGATGAATAGACATGCAGGTCTTAACAGAATTAAAGACAACCATTAGGCTCCTGCCGGTTGCCATATTACAACAAGGATCATTGCATACATCAAATATAATCACAATCACATGATGGCCATATCACATCACAAAACCCCTTCAAAAACAAGTTAGATGGCTCTAATTTTCTTTGCATGTTTTACGTGGTTTGGGGCTTTCGAATAAGAACGTATCTTACCTAAGAAACTGAACCACAACGTTGATACAAGTTCTATCAAGTGCAAAGTGTAAATTGGATCTATACTATGGTGAGAGAGACAGACACCCGCAAAGCCACTTGTGCAGAGCAAGTTACACGTCAAGCGTGGAGCAAGTCTCATGTGCGATGACATGTAAGGTTAGCCCGAGCCGCTTCATCCCACCATACCGCAAGATGCAAAGTACACAAAGCAAAAGACGGCACGAGCACCAACGCCCACAAAACCATTGTGTTCTACTCGTTCAACAGATCTACGCATAGACACGACTCTGATACCACTGATGGGTTCGTAGCATGGAAAACAAAAAAATTCTACCGCAAGAACGAACAAAACCCAGATCTAATCTAGATAAAAGCCAAGATCTAATCTATTAGATATGTGCAACGAGATAGATCTGTACTAACCCTTCTAGATCCGAAAGACTTGTGCGAGATCGGATCTCGTGGTTGATGTAGATGATCACTTGCCGATCTCAAGATCGAGTGGACGATCCTTCCGGCACCGCGTTCCGGCAGCGCTTCCGCAGTCGGTCACACGTGCGGAGTCGATGCAGACCTTCCTCTTCCCGTTCCAGCGAGCAGCGGAGGTAGTAGATCTCTCCACGGAATCCCAGCAGCACGACGGCGTGGTGGTGGTGGTGGAGTAGAGAATTCTACAGGGCTTCGCCTAAGCCTGAGCAGAGCGAAGGAGGAGGAGAGAGGCGGCTAGGGCAAGGAGTGGAGGGGCAAGGGGGGTGGCGCCTCCACCCCTCTATTTATAGAGGGAGGGGTGGCGCCTAGGGTTCCCACCCCTAGGGCCACCTCTAGGGCCGGCGCACAAGGGGGGCTTGGGGGGAGTTTCCTTCCCCCCAAGTTTCCCCTTTTCCTTTCTTGGTTTTCAAGTAAACTCCATAGAAATTTCTAGAACCTTCCGGAACCTTCTAGAATCCCCATATAAACACTCCGAGACATTTCCGAACCTAGAAAATGATCTCCATTATATGAATCTTATTATCTGGACAATTACGGATCTCCTCGTGATGTCTTAGATCCAATCCGAGACTCCGAACTACATTCGGTCTCCAACGCACATTCCATATCTACCTAAACAACATCGAACCTTAAGTGTGTCACCCTACGGTTCGTGAATATGCAGACATGATGGAGACACCTCTCCGATCAATAACCATCAGCGGGATCTAGAGATCCATAACGGCACCCACATACTCAACGATGACTTCTTGATCGATAGAACCATTAACATACGAAACAAATTCCCTTTGTCACACGATACTCTACTTATCCGAGGTTTGATCGTCGGTATCTCCATACCTAGTTCTACCTCGTTACTGATAAGTACTCTTTACTCATTCCATGATATGTCATCCCTTGTGACCTAGTCACATGCTTGCAAGCTAACTAGATGACATCCCACCGAGAGGGCCCAGAGCATATCTATCCGTCATATGGATGGACAAATCCCAATCTTGGTCCATGCGCTTCAACACATACTTTCAGAATACCCAATGATACCTTTATAACCACCCAGTTACGAAGCAGTGTTTGATGTCATCAAAGTACCCATCCGTTGATGGTGATTAACATAACCTCATGGTCGAAGGATTAGGTTACTATGCATTTGAAAGCTTGTAGCAATACGAACGTAATGACTTGATCTTATGCTACACTTACTATGGGTGTGTGTGTGTCCATCACATCATTCTCCTAATGATATAACCTTGTTATTAATGACATCCAATGTCCATGATCAGGAAACCATGATCATCTATTAATCAACAAGCCAGTTCAACAAGAGGCTTACTAGGGACTCTTTTATGTCAAAACACACATGTATTAGTGTTTCCTAATAATACAATAATAGCATGGGATGTAAACATTCATCATAAACACAAAGATATAATAATAACCACTTTTATTATTGCCTCTTGGGCATATCTCCAACAACAGGTTCACCGAGTTGCTAGGAACACTTCGAATACATCAGCAACAGATTAACGAACTTTGAGGAGCAGCGCGCCTGCAAGATCCTGTACTCGATATTACCGCCGTCCCATCTCAGTGGAGAAGCAGCGTGGATGAATTAGAGGTCCCTTCTGACGATGCACGTATGGTAGATGGCGGTCCCGGCTACCCCGTGGATGGAATCAAGGAGCAGGCATCTTGTGAGCTCCATCAGAAGGTGAAGAACCTATCCATCAAGGTGGCGGTCGGATGTGCTTTACCTTGTCCACCTGGCGCATGCTGGCATGGCCGTGAGATTCCAGCTGGCTATGCTAAAGTTGTTGTGAATGAAATCGCAATGGGGTGGGACTCAATGGAGCTTGACATCCCTGGACCTGAAGGTGAGAGGACACTCGGAGAAGTACTGGGTGGTATCATTCTATGGGACAAGAACAACATCAAGCTTCCAGGCTGGACGCCAAAGCCAACACCGCCTCTGAGTGGTCGCATGTCACCTTCACCTCCATCACCTCCAAGAAGCCCACCCCATGACTACGACCACCACAGCCCGAGTCCATCTCGATCTCCGCCACAGCCTCCGATTAGTACTAAACGACCCAGCAGCCCAAAACGACAAATGTCGCCCCTCCCAAGAGTACCTCATAAGAATCTTCCCATCAGACCTTACGACAGTACTGACGAGGAAACCGACATGATCGTAAAGGCCGAATGTGTTGCGCAACTTCAAAAGAAGAAACCCGAGCCCGCCCCGGTATACACCGAGAAGCAAAAAGCATATGCACTTTCTTTTCTGAACACAAAATCGCAATATGAATTGCACCATAAGCCATATGACTATCGACGCACACTTCAGAAGATAGTGAAGAAGAGCAAATCAAGTAGAAGTGCAAGCGGGAGCAAATCATCAGGTCAAAGTGCAACCGAGAAAAGAATGGACGTCCCCCAGCTCGGGAAACAGGACAAAACATCGATCGCACCCCTCCAGGTGTTATCCTATGACATTCCCCAGCAGGATATGGAAGAAGCTAAGAAGCTTGCGGCCGCTATGAATGTGACTATTGAGGAATTGTTAGGTGCCTAGGACGACAAGTTACCCAAGGCTCAGGTAGTCCCTACATATGTCCCAGGGAAGCCTCTGGTCAGGTTTGAGCAGTTCCAACAACTGCCAACACAAATGCGGAGTTTATATAAATGGTACTTGAAAGCCGTAAATCAGGAGAGAATAATGATCGTAGCAAAAGTCCCACATGACTACTACTTCCGAGAAGAAGAGGTCCATGTTGAGTTTCTAGAACTCTTCCAGTTATACACTTTCGACGCCCTCGACAAAAGTCTCATGAGTTGCTATTGTCTATAAGTTGTTGAATTCATTGTCTATATATAAGTTGTTCATTTTTTCAGTTGTTCAGTTCATTGCATGTAATTATCCTAATTATATCCTGTTGTACTCTATTATTATGCAGAATGAAGATCATGGAATGTAAAAGAAGGTCAATCTTTAGTGTTGGGTTCATTGATCCAGATAAAATACATGTAAAGACGCTAACGACAAAACCCGAGGAGACGCAGGAAAACCTTCTAAGGTTTCTAACGGAGCAAAATTTCTGTGATCACATACTGTTTCCTTACAATTTCGCGTGAGGGTCTTACTCTATTGTACACATTCTCTTTTGCTTACTCGATGTTAAGTGTAATTGATGAGTTACTGATGTATATATAAACGTGTACAGTTTCCACTAGATTCTCATGGACATTCAACTTGATAAGGGAAGAGTTGAAGTCATGGACCCATTAAAGAGACCCCTGGAAATGTTTAGGAACATGCAGGACATGCTCCAGAGGTAATTTTCGCGCTACATCGGTCTCTTTCGTTGATTTCCTGCGATATCACGTAATAAATAACTCATTCATTTTCTTTACCGGGTAGGGTTTGGAACCAGTTCAAGAGTGCGGTTACGGGTGACTTTAGTGAGAAGCTGATGTTTAAGCCGGTCTCGGTAAGTAGTACACGCATCTCTTTACTTCTAGTTTCAATACAATTATGATGCTGAATTATTATTTTGATTGAATTCTATTCTTGTAAAGTGCGCGAGGCAGCCATCGAAGACGAATCTATGTGGATTCTACGTTTGCGAGTTCATTCGCACGTTTACCAGTGAGTTGAATGATTATAGAGTCGATGTAAGCAATACATTCATAACATTATTTTTATTACCGTCACTTTTTGTTATCATGATTGATATTCATATTGATCTCCTTTTCTTATATAGTTCGAGAAAATGCGAGATCAGCTCCTACCAGAGCAACGCGTAGTAGCAATTGCTGAAGAACTGGCAGGATTCTTGATGAACGAGATGATAGATGACGCCGCAGAATTTAGTGTGAATAGGGGCCGATGATCCCCGACCGTGTAATTGAATAGACGGGCTCTAGTCCCGATAATTGTGATCTCCATGTGTAACTATCATGTATATATTTGTATGCTCGATCTTAAGAGAAGTTATCTTATGTATGCACAAACATGTACGGTATGTGGTAGCGTAGAAAACTATTTTGAAATATAAAAAAAGATACAAATTGAATTCTCTGCCACGGCAGAGAAAGTGCCTAAAATTCTGCCGTGGCACAGAACCATTTGTCCCGGTTCGTAATACGAACCGGGACTAATGGGGGGGGGGCACCCAGCGTCCGCAGAGACGGCCACGTGGATGCCCATTGGTCCCAGCTGGTAAGAGGACCGGGACTAGTGGGTGGGCCTTTAGTCCCGCCCCTCCAGTCCCGGTTACCAGGACCGGGACTAAAGCCCCTTATGGGCCGGGACTGGAAGCCCGTTTTCCACTAGTGCAAACACTTATGCACTACTAAAAAACAATACAAATCTTAAATTACTTATTTGTTTGACTAGCAAAATCCATCACGCTAGGAAATAGAACTGTCTAAAACTAGTACACCTTCTGGATTCACGGTGAATTCTTGACTGAGTTGAATTTGCTGGCCAGTCCTCCATTGCAGCATTCATCTTGCCATTGTTCCTGCTTTTAGTGTGGATGAACACTACCTAGCATGGTTCTTCCCCAACATCTCCGGCTCTATCTGCATCTCAACACACATCTTGCTGACGGTTCGCCGGCCCGATGCTGTCAGCCTCGTCCCCTCTACTGGCTCCATCATACTAACAACAACACAAACCCCACATTCTTCCAATACACGAATTACATAGAAAGGATAAGCCATGGCCACCTCCGTGGCGGAGGCACCGAATTTTAACCTGGGTATTAACACGCCATTGTTTCCTCGATCAAATTCGTGTGATAGGATATAATTCTAACAAAGATCTAATACCTTTCCACTAGATCCAGCAGGAAATCAATAAATCCTTATGCCATACGCGGCGGCTCTGCTCCGTCGATGCCCGCCGTCACCAAAATTATCTAATTCGCTCCAACCACCAGTACCTCCTTGAACCGATTCGGAGGGAGTAAACACAAATGGAGAAAAATCCTGGACCCCAAGAATGCTCCATGCTGGGTTACAATACAACAATTTCTGCACGACTTTGAGGTCTGACATAGTCAGACAAAACCCATCTTGATGGAACAATAGACGATAGAGATAATAGGATCATCTAGTCATGGGAGCCAAATCACCGCCTCCACAATAGAGAATATAAAATTCAGAAATCAAGTATCTGATTTTACACAAATAAGTGCATTAGCCTATGCAACATAGAATAGGCTAATAAATCAAGCGTCAAATCTGTTCTTATGAAGACTATGTATTAAGACTAACAAATCACACAAGATACTGCATAAGAACATATGGGCAACAAAATCCAAACTAATCTTACGCTAATTTTTTATCTAGGATGGGTATAATGATAGATTATGTTAATCTAGCATAGAAGTGTTATCCTATTTCAGCCTGGAATGTTAACATTACAAGTTTAGTATAAGTTCTTTTTAGAAATATATGCCTCGGTCTTGTACAAGTCTCGGCACTAGTGTACTCACTGTTTGTTCCACCCAACGTTTTGTTTCGAACATTTCATGGGTCGATAGATTTTGGGACAGTCGTGGCTATTTCATACGTGTGATTCTCGGGATCTTACTATTTTAGCACGTCGAGAGGGTTTCATAGCATTAAATAAGATCTAGGAATTCAGATTAATCTAAGAAATAGTTGGTTTCAAATTATAACGAGCCATTGAAATATGAGAAAAACCAATAGATTGTTTCGTTTATGGACATTGTCTTCCATCTAGAAAAAAGTTTGTCCTTATGGAGAATGTCGTAGACATTTTGATGTTTGGAGACGGTGGCCATTGTTCTTTGACAGTGTTTACATCGATCTTGTCTTATGGGTGATAGTTTGCTATTGGTGCCGGTCGTGAGCGTCGCGTTGGCGCACCTCCCTAGAGGATTGACTTCGTCTTCTGAGTCACTGACTAGTTTGTATGGGGACAATAAAATCCCTTTGTTAGTATGCATCATCTAAACCTTCCATTCGTGTGACGTAACATCGCTGAGTATAGTGGAAAGGGAGAGGACACAAGTTGTGTGAGGAAGATTCAAAAAACCTCTCCTTTTTTCATGGGTTCGTAACATGAATATATAAGGGTGGTCTAAAAAACAAAAGCCAACACACAACTTTGAGGTGTTACTTTCTTCACAAACAAAACCCCGGTGGTGATGGCGGCCAGGGGTGGCCAGAGTAACGAGGCGAGCTACCAGACGTAAGAGGCGGTTCAACACGTGGCGGTGGATGACGGGACTCGTTATGGGTTCTGGATCGCTAGACTGCCACCGTCCAACCCTCCCAAACTGTCTGATTTGGTAAGCTTCAGATATGGAGTCTTAGGAAGCTCCTCTTGGTCTCGCTCTGCGTCATGAGGATCCCAAAGTGGTGACCCTGTGCTAGGTGGTGCTCGCCATCTTCTTCGCTAGAGATGTTGTCGGCGGTACGCCCGTAGCTAATATAGTATTTGCAAGCCACGAAATACAATAGACTTTGGTCCAACCACTAAACCACCATCGTGCGGGGTTACAAAGATATTGAGTAAAAGCAGACCAAAGGCTTATGATCTATGACTTTACAGTCACTCCGAAATGGATATGTAAACAACCATTGTACTCCCCTTCTGTCAATAGGTTTCACGTCGATTATTATTAATATCACCTCATTACCTATATCAATCCTCAGGGTCTTTGCTACCTAACAACTCCTTCGATTGAGGCAAGAGACAATTGTACAAAGGATAAATCGAATATTCTTGGAAGCGTCTAGCACGAGGTCACCGTCCTAGGAGGGCGCAAAAGTCTGCACGGGGCTCGTGCGCAAGAGTCGCGTGGGGGGATGGTTTCTTCCACGTGGCAACATTGTACTGCTCAGCACCGCTGCGCCTGCGTCGCCCCGCTCCACATGCGTTGCACCACAATGATATTTGCCTGTTTCCATTCAGGCCTCCGCCTCCGCGAAATTGACATTTTTCGCCGGTCCAGCCCAGAAAAGGCGGGAATTAGGCTGGCATTGTACCGTTCGCCTGACTTGAGGCAACAGTTTTGGCGGTTTTGTCTGGTTGTTTTCACCTAGAGCGTTGTTTCCGACATGCTTTTGCATATCAGGTCCGGTTTTGAGTTCTAGGAGGCAATGCTGGAAGAGATCCGCATCAAACGACATGTACCTATACACAGGGGGTATGCTCCCTGTTTCGAGAAAAACCTATACACAGGGGCGAATCTACTAGGTAGGCTTCGTTAGGCTGAAGCCTACCATCCATTTTTGTTGAAATATCAAATTCTAAGATCTCCTGGTGGCCATTGACGAGAGCTCAGAGGTTCAGCAGTAGCTGGAGAAGAAGATGGGTCACGTTGGAGCGTTGGAGGTGACCTGTCGAGTGGGTGAGCAGCAAAAGGCAGCTGGGCTGGACACGAAATGGACCAATGGATGTAGATGTGGTCTGATACGAGTTTATTTGGAGCATTCAGGCTTCTTTCTCCGTTTGTTTCGTAAAGCCAATTAGGAAGAGCTACACATTCCCATAAGAAAGAGCTGGGTGATTTAATATTCAAAATGTAAATCAAGTGAGCACAAGATAGTTATACCACTATTTTTTTTTGGGAAAAGAGTAAATATTGAGCTACAAATTACATCCGACCGCTGCAACAACGCCTACCCTAGTAGTCTTACGGATGCGCACAAACCAAAAAAATTACAAAAAGAAAAGTCCCGCTACAGAGAATAATTCCTCGAAACAACCACACTAACACCACCAAAACATCACTAGTAGTCCAACCACTCCAATAAAGACACCTTCAAGAAGGAAACAATACACAAACGCTGGCGTCGCCCGATCAAAGATCATAAGTTTTTACCCTGGAGAAAGTTCTCACTCGTAAAACAATGCCTTCAATAAAATCATTACCAGGCACAACCAATTAAGACCAGACCTTAGATTTTTACCCTACAAGTTAAGACTGGGAACTCCTCCTGTGTTGTTGCCCACCCAAACAGTCGTTGCTACGAGTCACAGATTATGCGGCCAGTTCCTCATCGCCACAAAGAATCAAATCATAATCGCTTTCCTGATGTTCCAGCTTTCCGGACATTCTCCATATTTGACTTCATCATGGATCGTCGAATACATGACACATGATGGTACCAGATATCAGAACTTCGCTGATGCCAGAAAAAACATGGGTATGCTTGACCGAATTCAATCCGATCCAGCAATCTCCAGGCATATTCGACCATGGGAGTTCGCCAGCGGAGACTTTCGGAACTCGACAGTCTGGCCAGATCAACGAGGGGCAGACATCAATCCGACGTTTGTCCTGGCGTGGGAGGAACTCTAGGACCACCGCCATTATTTGAGAGACTCGAAGGACCCCACGCCGCCAGCCTCCTCCAACACGAAGACAACAGGCAAGGAAGCAACAGAAGGCTAATACGTCGAAGGGAGGTATTGCAAGAAAAGGGGCATGCAGTTTTGGCTCCTTCTGGATTCGACAACCCTGGCAGTTGCAACATGGCAGGTGGTGTGCACCATTATTACCAGGGCCAAGAATGCCAAGCCCAAGTGTTGTGTCACCTTCTCGGCTTTCTACAATGACTCGATGATCCCCTGCAACACCTATGCGTGCGGTTGTCGTCCTGCAAACCGACGGCCGGGTCCTACTCCTACCTGTAGCACCAAAAGCGCTGCTTGTGCCGTTCCACAACCGTACACTCAAGGCACATGCATGTGCTGAGCTAAAGCACTACAATGCGCCTAGGCCAATGCCTTGTGGTGATTTCTACGGCGTAAGCATCAATTGACACATATTATCAGACTTGAGCAAAGGCTGGAATGCCCGGGTGACATTGTTCAATTGGGGGGACGTCGACATGGCCAACTGGTTTGCTGCCATGGTCATGGACAAGCAGGCGTATGACGGGTTCGACAAGGCATACTCTTTCTTTTTTTTTGAACGGATAAGGGCCAAAGGCCCTAGAAGCTGCTAGATTAATATGGCAGTGAGTTACAATTTACAAAGAAGACCCTCGCAAGATTGAAACTTGCAGATAAGGGTTCCTCTTTTACAGCACATACCCTAGGACTAAAAATTAAAAAGCAATCAGGTCCTGGGTCATCTCCACTGCAATTGCTGGACCTCACCGCCCGGGCATCGCCGCCGCCGCCGGGGAACAAGCCACT
This sequence comes from Avena eriantha, assembly GCA_910589775.1. Taxonomy (NCBI): domain Eukaryota; kingdom Viridiplantae; phylum Streptophyta; class Magnoliopsida; order Poales; family Poaceae; genus Avena; species Avena eriantha. The sequence continues at coordinate 476,349,445 of OU342745.1, forward strand.
TGGGGCGTCGATGATGGATCCCGAGCTATGGCCCTCGAGAGTCTTCCAGGTAGGAAGTTGCACACACTCTTGTGTCGCCTTGACCTTGCGGAAGAGAAGTATCTCACGGTGAACAACGCACCTGAGCAAAATACGGCTTCTCTAGCCGTAGATAGCTTCGACATCGTCGTCATCGCTTGGATAGCTCTTGAGTTGTAGCTTGTCGAACCAGACGCCTAGCAGAGAATCCCATCTTGCTCCTTCCACCTCCTCGATGGCAAGAGAGAGCAAAATCAATATCTGCACAGCACCATGTACAACACCCTTCTTCACGAGCAGAGAGCTTGGAGTCGTCTTGCTCCACCTCACCCCTCGCCACCACGGTTGGCCGGGGGAAGTTGAACATCAGCGAGCGCGTCGCCGCACTTCTTCTCCTCCTCGCCGCCACGGCCGGCCAGGACATGAAGCACAACGGTACATCCTTGCAAGAAAAAAGGGCTCCTAGGAGACCCTTTATTGACAGAGGTGCTGGCCTCCTCTCCGTTCGTCGCCTTCGGCTCCGTCCACCGGAGCTCCGCAACCAGCAACAAAAATACCTGCAAGGGCAGGATCCATGGCCCTAGATCTTGCCACGACCTCCCGACACAACGCCAACTACCGGCACCAGGCCAAACCCTAAAGCTACTACTACTACTAAAACCTAGATCTACGCCAGCGCCATCCTCCCACCGCCACTCACCGGCTAATCTGGCGAGGGAGGCAAGGGAGGGGACCGGGAGGAAGAAAGGGTCTAGCGAGTGCCTCTCGATTCATGCGGGAGGGGGGGGGGGGTATGGAGCACGTTAACCGGCCAGGGCTTTCTCGACATACTCTTTCAATGCAACGGCTGTGGGCAATGACACCATAATTATGCAGGGCCTGGAGGAGCTCAATTACCTTGTGAAGCAGACCAACATGAGTGGGACGGTGGACTACCTCGTGTCCGGAAAGCGGCAATCAGTCATGTCCCTCGACAAGAAGCTCGCTCCTTCGCTCAATGTCATCGCTGGTTCCCATCAAAGGTCTTCTTCAACGGCGACGAGTGTGCTATGCCACACAGGTTTCCGATGAGCAGTGGATTCAGTCTCAGCAGCACCCTTTCTATTTGGTCTTGCTCCTGGCTGCATCATCAACCTTCCTATTGCTTCAGCTATGATCTTGGTGCCACCTCCCCATTCTTTTATTCTTTCAGGTGGTTCCATGCGTGGATGCCATTTGTAAGAAGAAACCTTTTCGTTCTGGTGAATTAGTAGTAGATCTTGGGGTAGCTTCTATGTAGCAGAATTAGGCAGCGATCTTGATATGAACCACAAGAGAGAGGATGGCCAGGGTTCTCTTGTTGCAGACTCGCAACAGAGTCATAGGTTCCTTATCTGATGAAAGGCTAGTTATATTTACTGCATGCTTTACACCAAGGTGGGTATAATTGTGAGAGTTTTTCATGCTTAGTTTGCGTAATATATAGAATATACCATTTTAAATTTACTAGCAAACTGTCCGTGCATTGCAACGGTTATAAAATACCAATATATGTTCAAGAAAAATATGATGTAATTTCTTCACAATCTTAGTTTTTTAACCTTTCAAAATTGTGTCAGGTTTTTGTCTAGATTTAGTCCCCTTGTTCGACATGCAGTGATCCTCTCAAAAATAAATCATAACTGACATTTAAATCGTTTACAATGAAATCAATAGTAAATAGAAGAATATTTTAGAACCATAATAAATATTAAGTTAACGTGAAAGTTTCCAATGTTCCATTTTTTTTAATATAAAAACTGGAAGGTGGATTCGTAGTACCTTATTATTACATATCATGGTTGAGAACAGTTTTGCCGAGTAGCCAAAGAACAATGAATGTATATCTTATAGACATATCTACTCTAAATTAATACATAGGCATCCCATGATTTGTCCTTTTCTTTGGACAAACAGTTCTGCAAGTAGCGAAACAACAATTCAAGTATATATTTAGAATCTACTCCAAATTACACACAAACATCCCTTGATATGTCTTTTTTCTCCTACAGACGTTGTCTTCTCCTTTCCCCTGAAGAATCCAAGTGGCGACCAGAGAGGATTCATACATCATTGCTAGATTTGGTTATGCCAATTGCCTCCAAGATCTCTTGGTGCCGATATCTCATCCAGCAGCATAGTCATCAAGAGAAAAGCACAATCCATCAGGTTCAACGTCAATAAACAGAGTTGTGTAATCCTCGACTGAAACCATTAAATGCATTAAATAGTCCTATTGACAAGGAGGAGAAGCAGATTATTCATTTGGGTATCACACAGGCTCTTCATACAAACACAGGAGCATTAGAAATGAGGAAACAATAAGTGTATCTTGCAACTGAAACTGCACTTCTATATATGATGAGCTCTTGAGGTTTCAGTCACATATGTATAAGATGAATTCTCCATAAACTTGACAACTTGTTAATTATACAGTGAGGCAAGTGGGTAATTTTCTTTGAAATCGTAGTTCTGCCACAAAATATGAATCCAGCTGCTCTATACTAAGATTCAGAACATATATTAATACAATTCATCTTTTAGCAACGTCACTATATATGAAACAATTCATGCACTGGAACTTGGGCAGAGGTCTGGACCATCCGAAAAAAATTGTATTATTTTCGATCATCCAGGCAGGCCACCTGGGTGTTTGTTTTAGTTAAATAAAAATTTAGGAATATAAACATGCATATTGCACAGATTTTAGAATAGCAAACATTTCTTCTCAAATGAATTAATGCTTGCAACAAAAAAAGAACAAAGTAAATATTCACTACAGAAGTCTTACTGGCATGAAACGACAGAATTCTTGCAGGCATGAAACCGATCAAATCAAGTTGAACAGTAGGTGTAGTTACATAGGAAATATTACCTCCTATGCTCAGAACTGCAGCCGTGTCACCCACTTATGGCTACAACCCGTCTTGAGGTTTGTCTAGAACGTCTTCACTAAGAGGGCCTTCTGCTGCAGTCCCATGTCGTCGAACATCCGGCTGGTCGACACGTTGCCGTTTTCCGCGGTCTTAATGAACACAAATTAGCCAAATCATTAGTGGACTAAAAAAGCGGAGGCGGTGGGAGTATGGAGGATTGGATTCCATCAACTGTCAGCCTCGCCTGCGTGCAATGGAAGGACGATGCTGCACCCCGTCGATCATGCCACTCTTCAGATCTAGATGAAGGGTGGGGGGTGGAGGCGGTGAAGGCATGAAAAGAGTAGGTTCTTGGGGCACTTCCCCATCGCCTAGCCATCTCCGGATCTCTGATGCCGCTCGCCCAGCTAGCTGAGCCCTTGCAAAGACAATCCAGAACAATGGCTGATGTGATACAATGACTGACATGGGTATACCCTACAGGTACTCGAGCTTGGTATATACGGCTTGAATACATGGAGACCCACGATGTCGCCAGGGCCCAAATGAAGAACTCGAGTAACCTATGGACTCTCGATTGCTTGAAGAACAAGAAGAAGCTAAAGATAGAAAGTTTAAAGGGAAAAACCCTAACATGTAACCGACTCGACTTGCTACCCGGGAACTATCCTATCTATATAAAGGCTAAGAGGGGGGGGGGCGAGGAGGACACCCGCAACCATAGTTTCCACAACCTTCGCCACATTGTATCTCTGCACTATTGTAATCCTCGATTCCTTTGATAATTTCACGAGCAGACAAGCAGGAGTAGGGACCTCTACGAGGCCTGAACCTGGGTAAATCTTTGAGTCCCCTGTGTGCTTGTTTGCTAGCCGATAGATGTCTCCAGCGCTCCCTCCTTCTCCAAAACCCAAGTCCATAACAATGGGCATTGATGAGTTAAACCCTCATCAATTGGCGCCGTTTGTGGGAACTGGGAGTGCTGATGTTGCGGCTTCTTCGGCCCCATCAACCGGGATCTACAACTCCGCAACAGCGGAGATTCGCCAGCTCTTCGGCGCGTTCGACTTCACCGTCCATACGCCAGCCACTCGCCCGGCCTTCGAGTCCGTGGGTGACGGGGTCAGCCTGGCGATAGGGAGCTTCCGCTTCCATGTTGGTCAGATGGGCACGCTCCGCATGCCTGATTAGCCGACGGCGGCGTCGATTGACCCAGCATCATGGTTTCCTCCATCGATCGGCACCCTCAGTGAGCTCAACGCCCCGACAAACAGTCGAGAACACGGTCAGCGACAGCAGTCGCGACTCCGATCTGAGCGATCGGGCCACTGAAGATGGAGCCTACGGCTCCGGATCTGAGAGTTGTGGAAGCAGCAGCTTCCCCAATCACTTCATGTGCGCCGTCATCAACGCAGGCGACACCTCCGCCAACCGCGACATCATGGGCAATCGCGCTAACTGAACCGACCCGCCTAATGGTGGCAACGGTGGCAATGGAGGCAACGGCGGCAACGGTGGCAATCGCACCCCCATCGACAATGGAAGAGCAGTCGAACCTCCAACCATAATAAACGAGCAAACCGGTGAACGCGTCGTGATCAGGCTCAACGAGCAAGAATGGGCTCGCTGCCGCGAGGCTCTACGAGGCACTCCTCTACCCTTTAGATCTCCGCAAGAACTGCTAATGGGCTATCACTGGCTCCTGAAGGAAGAATTCAAGCACCAAGTACAAACAATCGCGCAACTCGAGGCGCGCAAAAAAGCAGCAGACGAGTCGAGCCTTCGTCGTGTTGGGCTCTCCTCCCACGGAGGATCCTCCTCATAAGGCAACAACTACATCGTCAAAAAGAGGCAATCTCGGATGGCCCATCTCACCGAGCAAGAGCGCATAGAAGCTGCAAAGGTCCTCGACTTCAGCTCTATGACAGTCGATACACGGGGCAATGTGGTCCCCAAGACGCCGCAGGCTGCGGTGGCAGGGGCCACCATGTACCTCCTCAACAACCAGCCGCCAACTGGAGATCCCCGAGCCGCCATGCACCGATCGACGATCACGGGCTTGGGATTAATCGAGGCTGTCCTCGACAAGGAGCCAACACCGGAGCCGAAGAAAGGCAAGGCGCTAGTGAAGCGCTACTCCTCACCCTCATCCAGTGATGACAGTCACAATCTGTCTCGACGCCGCCGCTCACGGCGACACGACCACGACTACGACGCGCGTGATGACATCACGCAGCGCAAGATCGACAAATCAAGGGCGCAACATGCTCGGTCAACTGACTCGGAAGAGGAAGATGTGGAGCTCTGCGGCGCCAGATGCTTCAGCAGATCCATAAGGCAAAAGCGAATGCCCATGGGGTTCAAACTCCCATCGGAGAACCCGAAGTTTGACGGCCTACAGGACCCGAAGATCTGGCTGGAGGATCACATCTCCTCCGTCAGGCTCCACGGCGGCAGTCGAAGCACGGCTATGCAATGCTTACAGCTACAGCTGCAAGGCGTTGCCCGAGCATGGCTCAACAACCTCCCACGCGGATCCATTCGCAGTTGGGATGAGCTGGTTTACAGCTTCGTGCGCAACTTCAAGGGCACGTACAAGCGGCCCACATCAATCGAAGAGCTGAGATGCTGCCAGCAAAGATTGGGAGAAATGCTACGCTCCTACATCCAAAGATGGTCCATCATTAAGAACTCCGCAGAGAACATCTCGGAGGATCGCGCGATTGACGCATTCAACGGCGGCGTCCACCGCATAGAGCTCAGGGAGGAGCTGGGCCGCTCAAATCCCAAGACCATTGACCACCTGATGGAAATCGCGAATCGGTGGGCCAATGGAGAAGATTCGGTGAAAAACCGCGTCCACTCCGACGAGGAGGCAGAACTCGAGCGCAGACGCGACCACCGAGGCAAACGTCGTATGTGCATATACGATGACCGCGACGATGTCAACATGGTCGCAGCTAGCTACGCTGACAGACACGACGATAACCGCAACAGCGGATACCGAAGCGGTGGATACCGCGACTCCGGGAAGACCATGCAAGTGTGGCAATGCCGCAACCGTGATGAGGCACCCGCAACGTCCATCGAAGACAAACTGTCCGGGCCATGCACGGTGCACTTCTACATAGACAAGCATGATGGAAAGAAGAAGTCCAGCCACCTCCTCAAAGACTGCCGCGAGTTCCTCAAATTGCATGAGGGATTGGTTTGGATGAATCGCAACGCAGTCGAAAGAGGCTACGGAGCGGCTCCAGGCGCCGTGGCACATGGCGCTCCGCCACCGCCACCCGGAATGCCCCCAAACGCAGCTGCGCCGAACCAGCACCAGGGAGGTGAACCCTACCCACGGGCCATGGGCACCATGATGATCCAAAAAGGACGCCCCTCCAATCGGGTGCAGAAGGCCATCACTCGCCAAGTCAACTTGGCCACACACTCGCCACCATCTACCACTGAGTACCTCAGCGGAAGCGAGTCCTGCATCACCTTCGACAAACACGATCATCCTCCTCAAGTACCTCGTCCAGGCCATTGTCCCCTCGTACTCGAGGCGCAAATCGGAGGCTTCGACATGAGTCGCGTCTTCATGGATGGCGGAAGAGGCATCAACCTCATATTCGCGAGTACCTTGCGAGCAATGAGGATCCCTCTAAGTTGCCTAGAGGCCTCAGACACAACATTCCACGGCATCGTCCCAGGCAAGGGCGTGTACCCCCTGGGCAAAATCAACCTCGACGTCATCTTCGGCACGCCGAAAAACTTTCGGCGCGAGCGCATCGACTTTGAGGTCGTCGATTGGCCCTCACAGTACCACTGAATCCTCGGACGTGTCGCGTTCGCGAGGTTCATGGAAGTACCACACTACGCCTACCTGTAGATGAAAATGCCAGGTCCCAATGGCGTCATCACAGTCAACGGGAGCTTTGAATGGTCCTACAGTTGCGACAGGGAATTCAACAGAATTTCCTAATCCTTCGGCATGCAGGAGGAACTCGCGAGACTAAAGGAGTCAACAGACAACTGTCTGCCTCCCCTAAGCCAGCCAAGCTCGCCTGATCTATCTTTCGACTCATCAGTGCACACAAAGAAAGTGCAGGTTCACCCTTCGGACCCCGCCAAAATGGCCCTCATCGCCAACAACTTGAGTCCTGCATAGGAACTCGTGCTCGTCGAATTCCTCTGTGAGCAGTGGGAAATTTTCGCCTAGTGTCCTGCGGACATGCCAGGAGTTCCCAGGGAATTTGCCGAGCATGCACTCAATGTCAACCCCGACTCAAGGCTAGTCAAGCAAACAATCCGGCAATTATCTATGCCATGGGCACAGGCAGTTGGAACGGAGATCAACAGACTCCTCGACACCAAATTCATACGCGAGATCAAGGAAAGCACTTGGCTCGCCAACACGGTGCTGGTACCAAAAAAGGACACGGATATCCTGCGGATGTGCGTGGATTTCACCTCTCTAAATAAGCACTACCCAAAGGATCACTTCCAGTTGCCGCGCATCGACCAGATCATCGATTCCACCGCAGGATGCGAGCGCCTCTGCTTCCTCGACGCCTACTCATGCTATAATCAGATTCGAATGAAGGAGGAAGATGAAGATAAAACAGCGTTTACAACGCCCTTTGGTGTGTTCTGCTACAACACAATGCCCTTCGGACTAAAGAACGTGGGAGCCACCTACCAACGGTGCATGCAGGCGTGCCTTAAGGAACAACTTGGTCGCAACATCCAAGTCTATGTCGACGACATAGTAATGAAGACCAAGGAGGAAGCCTCCCTAATCGACGATTTGCGCGAAACCTTTGCCAACCTCGACCGTTACCGGATCAAGCTCAATCCGGACAAACGCGCCTTTGGCGTGCCATCTGGGAAACTACTCAGGTACCTCATCTCCACAAGAGGAATCGAGGCAAACCCGAAGAAAATAAAAGCCATACTGGCCATGGAGAAACCGAAAAACATAAGGGGCGTTCAGCAGCTGGCTGGGCGAATCAGTCGATTCATCAGTCGGATGGGTGAAAAGGCGCTACCCTTCTACCAACTCCTCCGTAAAGCTGAAAAGTTCGAGTGGACCAACGAAGCGCAGGAAGCATTCGAAGACCTCAAGCGCCTTCTATTCACCTCGCCACTACTAGTGACCCCACGGGAAAGTGAACCACTATTGCTATATATCTCCACCACCAACCAGGTGGTCAGCACAGTGCTCGTCGTCGAGCAAGCCGAGGAAAACAAGGTCCACGGGGTACAACGTCCAGTATACTACCTCAGCGAGGTCCTCACGCTAAGAAAACAGCGGTACCAGCACTACTAGAAGCTGGCGTACGGTGTCTTCATGACCGCCCGGCGACTGCGCCATTACTTCGAGGAACACCCAATCGTGGTGGTCAATGACACCCCGTTGGGACACATCCTCAACAACCTCGACGCCATGGGACGGGTCGCGCTTTGGGGAATAGAATTGTCTCCACGAGACATCACATACGAAAAGCGCGACGCAATCAAATCGCAAGTTCTTCCTGACTTCCTCGTACACTGGATGGAGAACCAGCTCCCTGAAAAACCAGACATGTCCTACCTCTGGACAATGCACTTCGATGGATCCAAGCGAAAGGACGGAGCAGGTGCAGGTGTCATATTGACATCACCCCAAGGGGACAAGCTGAAGTACATCCTGCGAATGCAGTTCACTGCCTCCAACAACGAAGCTGAGTATGAGGCCTTGCTACACGGGATGACGATGGCAAAGGCCTGCGGCGCCAAGAGACTCATTATTTATGGCGACTCCAAGTTGGTTGTCAACCAAACAATGCATGAGTGCAACGCACTGAGCGACAACATGATCGCCTACCGTGACCTCTACGACACACTCGAAGGAGACTTCGACGACTGCGAGCTGCGACACGTAGGCCACGAAAGCAATGAAGAGGCAGACGCACTCGCCAACATAGGATCTACCTACGCCCCCATACCACCTGGGGTATTTCTCGAGCGCATCTGCGAACGCTCCATCAAGCCAAAGGCAGCAGAGAAGAAAACAAGCGCAGCAACGGACTCGGGGGCTACGCCGCCCAATGAGCCAATGGCACTCGACGACCTGGAGCTGGACACATGACTCGAAGGACCAATGAGCGTCATGATGATCGAATCATCCTGGATTCAGCCGTACATCATGTACGTCCTTAGGAAAAGGTTACCGGACGACCCGACTGATGCCCGGCACATCGCGCCGCGATCCAAGGAATTCGCTGTTATCAACGGAGAACTATACAAGCGCAGCATCACAAGAGTGCTCCAGCGGTTGATGTCTACGCACTTCTATTCTTGTAGACAGTTGTTGGGCCTCCAAGTGCAGAGGTTTGTAGAACAGCAGCAAGTTTTCCCTTAAGTGGATCACCCAAGGTTTATCGAACTCAGGGAGGAAGTGGTCAAAGGTATCCCCTCTCAAGAAACCCTGCAATCAAGATACAAGAAGACTCTTGTGTCCCCAACACACCCAATACACTTGTCAGGTGTATAGGTGCACTAGTTCGGCGAAGAGATAGTGAAATACAAGTGGTAATATAACTCATAACAAGTATTTGTAATCTCTAGCCTAAGTGCCACCATGGTGTGCACGCTGTCACTTTCACACACATGGTGACATGGGTATGCCCAATAGGCACTTGACTACAGCCTACCTGGTGCGGCTTGACGGAAGGCCCACTCGAAGAATTGACAAGGTCCATGACGCCTATGATGGTTCGACTGGTGTGAAGCCCATATGGACACAGACTCCCAAACGCACAAGACAAGGAAACCTCAAGACTAGAGTTTGAATACAACTTGTAACCAACTCGTATTGGTACCTGAGACCTAGCCTCCCATATATAAAGGCTAGGAGGGTCCAACGAGGAGGACACGACCTAAGACGCGCTACGCCACAATAGATCTAGACATCGCGACTCCCCCAATAGATAGATCTACGATCTCCCATACGCCAGATCCAATCTGCGCATACACCGCCATCGGCGACATTGTAATCCTTCGGATCATCGTCAATCAAGAGCAGACAAGCAGGAGTAGGGTCCTCTACGAGGCCTGAACCTGTGTAAACCTTGCGTCCATGTGTGCTTGTTTGCTAGCTGTACCGAGATCTCCAGCGCTCCTCAATTCCTGAACCTAAGTCCATAACAATGGGCATCGATGAGTTAAACCCTCGTCACATGGGGAGAGCATAGATCTATTAAAGCACTTGAGTAGCAAGGTAGATCTACTTGATTACAAAGATCCTACTCCTTCGGTGGCGGCACCATCGTCACATATGATCATGCATAGAGAGAGAGATGAACACATAGCTATCGGTAGAACCCTTAGCCTCGAGAGAGAACTACTCCCTCCTCATCATGGAAATCAGCAATGGTGACGGAGATGGCGATGGAGATGGCTCCGGGGGCACTTCCCCGTCCCGGCAGGGTGTCGGAATAAAGACTTTCTGTCCCCCGAATCTCCCCTTCGGTGGTGGCGGAGCTGCGGAACTTTTCGTGGATTTCTGATTGACGATCTAGGGTTTTGGTATCAGGAGGCTCTTGTAGGCCAGAGGGCAAGGTCGGTGGGCGGCCCGGGGGCCCACACCATGCCCTGGCGCGGCCCGGGGGGACCCGCGCCATGGGGTGGTGTGGCCACCCTGTCGCCCCTCTCCGACTCTCCTTCTGGCTCTGTGAGTCTTCCGAGAAAATATCAACTTTGGCTTTTGTCCGGTCCAATTCCGAGAATATTGATTTTCTGACTTCCTGGAACCAAAAACAGCAAAAAACAGGCAACTGGCACTATGGCATCTTGTTAATAGGTTAGCGCAAGAAATCATATAAAAAGTACTCCAAAGTTGGAACAAAACACAAGAAATTAGATAAAACCAAGCATGGAACATCAAAATTATAAATACATTTGCAATGTATCAACATCCCCAAGCTTAACTCCTGCTCATCCTCGAGTAGGTAAGTGATAAAAATAAAGAATAATTTTCGAGGTGACATGCACCATCAAAGACTTGATCAAAGTATTTGTAAAACATTCGAAGCTGGGATCATAGTACTTCAATCATAGCACGAAAGACAAAGTTCTAGCAATAAGACAAAAGAAACTATGATGCAACATGAAAAGGCACAAACAAAATATTCATGAATAACAATGCTTTGCCAGACGTTTGTTTGTTTCACATAAAGAAAACATAGCATAATAGTATTCAGCTTGTCCCTCAATAGAGTAGCAAATATAAATGCATAGGACACCTTCAAAGTTCATAAGAGTGACTAGATACAATAGTTTAAAACAAGCAATATCAAGTTATGCATCAATCAACTAGTCTTGGGACAATGCACATAGAACTAAGAATCGCCACTATGCTCTCAAAGTAAGTCCATAAAGATAGAAGGTGGAGACTCAATATATATAGTGGAAGAAAGGCCTTCATAGAAGGAAGTAGGGATTCAAGTCTTATAAAGAGCTTACAAAAGTTATGGTACTTATAGCTTTCAGCTCTCATTGCCCCTATCATAAGCATCTTGAAGGTGATTAAGGTTAAAGTGACACAACTAAGAGGATATGCTTGACAAGTTATAAACCGAAATCTCATGCCCCTTACTTACGAAGACCGAACCTCATGCTACTCAACTTTAGTCACAAGTAAGCTCTTGTCATTGTAAGTACATATGTATCATAGAGAACCACCAACGGGGTACCCCTTGCACATGATACAGGAGCTATCCCATAATCAAAATGACAAGGCAAGCAGACAATGAGCATCTCAGCGATCATTTTATTTGCTATTTGCATAGGTTTTTTATTGAGGATGCTTCATAGAGTGCTCATTATGGTGGTGCTGCAAGTTTCCACCATGATTAGGCATGGCTTAGGCTAGTGGCCCAGGCGTTTCTCTAACACACATACAAACTCCATGATCTTACAAGTTCCACTTTTATTTCACACCGCCGGGATCCATAAGCAAAATAACATGATATCAACGGGGTACAAAGTACAAGTGCAATGTTGAAAGTGTTCCCCATGATACATGGTTCTGCTAATTTCAACTTATAAAGCGCAAGCATATACGCAACAAAGAAGGACCCAATGGTTCAAGTTTATTAGATGCAAAAAGGTAAAGTGTGCCATCAAGTTCGTGAGAGCTTTAATCACTAGTTTTCTCATAACAAATTTAATTTGGAAGGTAAACAAAAGCATGAATATACTTGGAATAGCATAAGCTAGTAGGTAGGTATGGTGGACTCTTTGGAATAACTTTGTTTTGGGAGTTGGATGCCTGAGTGGAACTCATACTTGGTTGTGGAGGCTAGCAAAAGACTGGGAGCGACAAACTAAGAGAGCAATAATGGCCATAATCATGCAGAGCGACAAAACATCATTGATCAAAGCATAAAGTGATACTACAAGTTGAAAACTAAAGGATCATAAAGGCCATGTTGACTTTGAGATAGTCATAACATGGTGTGAGCATGCGCCAAGTCAACCCAAATAAAGCATCAAAGGAGAATACCAGAATACTATGCTTTAATATGCTAAAACAACGCATGATTCTCCAAAGGAACATTAAGCAATCTCAATTGTTTATAACAATTCATGCTATAGCAAAGAATACTAAGCATAAAGCCAAAACAATATCAAGCATGGCATGACAAAGCATAGGCCACTGTCATAAACAAGCTCCCTTTACCACTTAAGCATGAACTTTCCTACTCTTTTCCAATCCACACCAAGGTATTTGAAAACCAATGCATGAAAGATGGGGTCCAACCAATTTATTAAGCAAACTAAGCAAACGAAAAACCAAAACTAAAACGAAAAAGAAGACGCTCCAAGAACAACACAACAGTGCATGAAACAATAAAAATGAAGCGTTTGGAAGAAACCTGGGATTTTTATTGATGAAGAAGGGGATGCCTTGGGCATCCCCAAGCTTTGACGCTTGTACTTCTTGGATGTTTCTTGGGGTGACACGCGTGGCATCCCCAAGCTTGAGCTTTAGTCCATTCTTCATCTCATTACTCATTCCTTCCATACACCTGAAATTTTCCTTCATACAAAACTTCACACAATCTTTATTAGCAACATTAGTGCACTTAAGATAAATAAGTCTTAAGGTTCAGTTCTAACATCAAATAAACTTGCATTAGAACACTAGCTACTGCAGCACTTCCCTCAAAAAGCTCAAGTCCCCAAAAGAACTCAAAAAGGAACCAGCAAGAAGCAAATGCAAATAATGGCAGAAATCTGTCAAAACAGACCAGCAGGTAAAGATGAATTTTTTCAAAGACCTTCTGTTGTTCAAATCGAAAAGTGTTGAACTAACGAAAGTGAGATAACAACCTGGGTCAGAAGCACACAAATTCGCGCCTCAAAAGGACGTACAGAGATTTGACACGAATTTTGACGGTGAAGCACAGAAATCTGTTTCAAGACAGCAACTTTCCCAATCATTACTTCTCTCTCATTAGAGGTTACTCTTGGCACAAAAAGCCAATAAAAAGGATAAGGAGCGGTTATTACTGAAGTAATAACTTCCAAGGCTCATCTAAAACTTTTGGGTTATCTCCCAATAAGTACTTTTCTTTAACGCCTTTAAGTTAGGCATGATAGTCTGAGAAGATGCTCACATAAAAAATATGAATTGGAGTAAAAGAGGGCATTAAGAAGCAAATTCAAAACACACTTAAGTCTAACCCACTTCCTATGCATAGGAATCTTGTAAGCAAACAAGTCATGAAAGCATAATCAAGCAAACCAAGTGCAATTTCAAGACTTTCAACATAAAGAGGGGAAAGCTAATATTATTGAGATGCATATAACCATGTTTCCCTCTCTTATAATAACTTTCAGTAGCATCATGAATAAAATTAACAATATAACTATCACATAAAACATTCTTATCATGAGCCACATGCATATAATAATTATTACTCTCGACATAAGCATAGTCATTCTTACTAATTGTAGTGGGAGCAAATTCAACAAAATAGCTATTATTATTATTCTCATCACCATAATCATCAAATATAGGAGGCATATTGTAATCATAATTAATTTTCTCCTCAAAAGTAGGTGGACTGAAAATAACATATTCATCATTGTAATCATCATATATTGGAGGTTTGGTATCATCAAAGTAAATTTTCTCCTCCATGCTTGGGGGACTAAAAATATCATGCTCATCAAAACCAGCTTCCCCAAGCTTAGACTTTTCCATAACATTAGCAATAATGGTGTTCAAAGGATTCATACTAATAATATTGCTATTAGCATGCAAATAAAGTTCCATAGGTTTTTTAATTTTCTCTTCAAGCACTTCATGTCCTAACTCAAGATAAATACTATAAAGCTCTCTAATTTTGTTGTTGTTTCCCATTAAGCCTAACTAGTGAAAACAAGAAACAAAAAGACAAAATTGCAGAATCTAAAGGAAATAACTTCGAGCACTCACACAGGAGGATGTGAGTACCTTTTACCTTACCTCCCCGGCAACAGCGCCAGAAAATAGGCGTTTGCCGTGGGAGGTTCTTCTTCTTTAATCCTCCGGTGTGAATACCTTTTACATTACCTCCCCGGCAACAGCGCTAGAAAAATAGCTTGATGTCTATGCACTTCTATTCTTGTAGATAGTTGTTGGGCCTCCAAGTGTAGAGGTTTGTAGAACAATAGCAAGTTTTCCCTTAAGTGGATCTCCCAAGGTTTATCGAACTCAGGGAGGAAGTGGTCAAAGGTATCCCCTCTCAAGCAACCCTGCAATCAAGATACAAGAAGTCTCTTGTATCCCCAACACACCCAATACACTTGTCAGGTGTATAGGTGCACTAGTTCAGTGAAGAGATAGTGAAATACAACTGGTATGGATAATTATAAGTGGTAACGGTGATAGAAAATAGCTTGATGGCGTGGAAGAGACTAAAGGAAAACTGAAATAAAGATAGAAGCAAGCAAACATGTAACAGATCTAAATGCAAACCGTGTATCAATGCTTAGAAACAAGGCCTAGGGATCATGCTTAGAAACAACACTCTCATATAAATATATTCTTTTTATGATACTACTCTTAACTACTCTCCGGTTGAACATTCTAATCGATGGTAGGGCTATAACAGCACACCTCAAAGTAAGCCTTTCCCATCTAGAAAACCCCACACTATCACCTTGAGCACTAGATGGTTCCAACAAACACCAAAATTTCATAAAGACATCCAACTCCAAATATAACTCATAATAAGTAATTGTAATCTCTAGCCTAAGTGCCACCATGGTGTGCACGCTGTCACTTTCACACACATGAGGAGAGCAGAGATCTATTAAAGCACTTGAGTAGCAAGGTAGATCTACTTGATTACAAAGCTCATGATCACGATATGATCATGCATAGAGAGAGAGAGATGAACACATAGCTACCGGTAGAACCCTTAGCCTCGAGAGAGAACTACTCCCTCCTCATCATGGAAATCAACAATGGTGATGGAGATGGCGGTGGAGATCGATGGAGATGGCTCCGGGGGCACTTCCCCATCCCGGCAGGGTGCCGGAACAGAGACTTTCTGTACCCCGAATCTCCCCTTCGGTGGCGGCGGCGCTGCGGAACTTTTCGTGGATTTCTGATTGACGATCTAGGGTTTTGGTATCGGGAGGCTTTATAGGCAAGAGGGCAAGGTCGGTGGGCAGCCAGGGGGCCACACCATGCCCTGGCGCGGCCTGGGGTGACCCGCGCCATGGGGTGGTGTGGCCACCATGTGGCCCCTCTCCGACTATCCTTCTGGCTCCGTGAGTCTTCCGGGAAAATATCAACTTTGGCTTTTGTCCGGTCCAATTCTGAGAATATTGATTTTCTGACTTCCTAGAACCAAAAACAGCAGAAAACAGGCAACTGGCACTATGGCATCTTGTTAATAGGTTAGTCCAAGAAATCATATGAAAAGTTCTCCAAAGTTGGAACAAAACACAAGAAAGTATATAAAAGCAAGCATGGAACATCAAAAAATATAGATACATTTGCAATGTATCAGCGGTGCGTCTCCACGGCTGACGGCAGAGTTGTTCTCCTCGACATCCATGAGGGAACCTGCGGACACCACGCTGGCAGTCGCGCCCTCGTGGCCAAAGCTCTATGAGCTGGGTTTTACTGGCCTACGGCCATGCGCGACGCCAAGGACATCGTCCAGAAGTGCAACGCGTGCCAGCGATTCGCGGACAAGCCACACGTGCCTGGCGCGGAGCTCCGGCCAATTCCGTTGGCCTAGCCCTTCGCGATATGGGGACTCGACATGGTCGGCAAGCTCCCTAAGTCCTCACGAGGAGGTTACGTCTACCTACTGGTGGCAGTCGACAAGTTCACCAAGTGGATAGAGGCCATGCCAGCGACCAATCAATCAGGGCACAGCGTAGTCAAGTTCTTCGAGTCCATCGTCTTCCGCTTCGGGGTGCCACACAATATCATCATAGACAATGGCACGAACTTCACATCCAAGGAGTTCCAAGAATTCTGCGAGAACATGGGAATCAACATCAGTTACGCCTCGGTGGCATATCCACAGACCAACGGTCAAGTCCAAAAGGCAAACGGGCTCGTCTGTGGCGGCATCAAGAAGCGACTCCTCCGACCACTCGAACAAGCCGCGGGTTGCTGGCCTGAAGAACTACAATCAGTACTTTGGAGCCTACGAACAACTCCAAACAGTGCTACAGGCTACACCCCGTTCTTCATGGTCCACGGGGCTAAAGCGGTGATGCCCGCCGAAGTACAGTACAAAGCGCCATGCGTGGTCGCCTACATCGAGCAGGAGTCCTCCCTCGCACTCGAAGACTCCGTCGACCTCCTCGATGAGGCGAGTGAAATCGCCACAGAAAGATCAACGATCTACCAGCAGAACCTGCGCAACTACCATAGTAGGAGGCTACGCCCCCGATCCTTCGTCGAAGGCGACCTGGTCCTGCGACTCAAGCAGCAAGGACATCTCAAGCTCGAGTCCCCCTAGGAGGGACCATATGTGATTACAGAAGTAATCCCAGGTGGCGCCTATCGCCTTCAAGATTTAGAGACAGGAGTCGCATACTCCAATCCCTGGAATGTCGCGCAGCTGCGACACTTCTACCCTTAGTCGCTCTTACTTTTACATCGCAAATAAGGCACTCAGCCAAGGCTACTGAGCCACACATTGTACTTCGTACTGTCTCACGAATAAATAAAGCTAAGTGCCCCCAAAACTCTGTGTTCTCCTTTATTTTTCCGCAACTTATCAACTCGGGGGCTGCGCCACCCTTTACACATCTGTTCTACGAACTAAAACGCGATATCCTGAGTAGCTGGCACATCAAGAGAAACCCTTGACACAACATCAACCCAGTTGCAACGCACCTGACAGGTTGACAAGGGACTGAGATAAGAGCATGGCGAAGCTAACGAAAAGGAATCGCATAGTGCAACGCACTTACACGCTAACAAGCTCTTTATACATAATCGACAGTCAATTCTACACAACATTTATACGAACTTTACAACATTGGTACACTTATGTGCAGGGTACAAACCAAAGGCACTACTGCAACAAAAGAATGTTGGTCTGCTCCTCGAAGAAATCAACGATCTCCTCCGCCGGGCGATCCACTGCCTGATAATGCGGCACCATATTCCAGGCAGAACCTGCTAGTGGCGTAGGTGGCCCAGCCACAATTGCCGCAACATCCACGTCAGGCCTATGCAATTGCACCAGCGACAGAGCGGCCTTGGCACCAGCCACCAACTGTTACCTTACACACTCGCGAACTGCGGCCAGGTCTTGGAACTTGGCGAGGAGGGCCATCATGCTCGATGGGGCAACATCCAGCGGAAATATCATCCGATAAATGTTCTTCAAGCATGACTGCGACTTCTTCAGAAAGTGCAGCGCTCGCGACGCACGATCCTGTAGGGTCGCCAGCGCAATCGCACGATCATGATCTACCCAGAAGTATCCACTCTCTTGAAGTTGCTCCTGAGTAAGATCATGCATGCGAATGGCAATTCTATCCTTCTCATCCTCCGGATGACGCGTGCTGACAACTATACAAAGCAACAACAGAAGCATAAGTACATCACACCATCGCGAGTGACTACAAGGAAAAGATAAGAGAAAACAAACTAACACTTGAATTGGTCGCCCAGCTGCGTCACCTCGCCAAGCAGATATTGTTCTCGGGCGGTGGCTTTCTCTGCCTTTGACTTCCACACATCCACGTTACCGCGGAGCACGGGCAACTCACGCTCCAACTGCTTCACACGGTCACGCAGTCGCGAAAGCAGCGACAGTTCATCCACCCTGGAGCGCCGTGGCGCCAAAGTATCATCAAGAGGCGGCGAAACCTGATGTTCCCTCAAAGGTTCACTTGATGTACCCTACCACAAGCGAAGCAAGAAGAAAATAAGAAGATCAAATCGACACACAGGCAAAAGACTCGAGTGCATTCAAGATTGGCAAAGTATCAGCAGATACACCCGCCAAAGGCATGTTCTAGACAAAAGGCATAAACTAATCAACTATTACAAAACTACTGAGCAACGATTGGCTTCTTTGACTTTGACAGCTTCGGGGGCTTCATCGAGTCTGTGGCAGTGTCAGATGCCACTGGCTTTCCACCAGCCCCTGATGTCGCAGCCTTTGCCGCCTTCTTGGCTCGCTACAACTCCTCAGAGTCCTTCGCAACCGTGTTAATCAGCTGCGGCCCATATTTTCCACAGGCAGTCGCGAAGGGAGCAAAGACTACCTGCTGGTCGTCCGCGCTAATGGGCATGGCCTTCGAAAGCTGCAGGGTCAACCTCGATTCTGTGGGCCTACACCATGGCGAGTGACATTGACGCGCTAGCCGCACGGAGTGAGTTCTTGAAGCTTGCAGGAACACCCCCGACGAGAGACTCCACCATCTCATTCATGTTCTCGATTAGCTCGGCTTTGGGCATCAACTCCTCGCGGAGGCGACCGAGCACGCCCTTGCCCTTGGAGAGCATATCCTGAACGGCGGCGCTACGGTCTTCGACTGCTGAAAGCGCACCCGCCAGGGCATCATCGCGACGGAGGGCCTGAGGGTCGAAGCTCAAACCACCAGCATCTGCACATAAACCCATACATGGACAAAACATGAGCGCCAATGGCAAAAATCGAACAGAAAAGGATAACGGTACCCAAGCACAATACCTGAGAGGGCCTTGGCAATCGAGAAAAGCTGTTCTCCGAACACCTTTTCTTGGGCTACGATGGAAGCACGCAGATCCTCTTCGCGCCTCTGCGCCTCGTCACGCACCGCGATTGCCTCATCGCGGCCCTTCACAGCCGCGGCAAGTGTCTTCTCGATGGTGGCAGCATTGCGCAGGAGGGCATTATGTTCAGCTACACAACAAAAGGGATTGACTATCAGTCGATTATATAAAAAAAGAGAAGAAGAAGAGGCAAAGAACACTTACTTTCGACCACGCGATGACGCGTTTCTAGCATTGCATGCTGGCGGCCCATTGCAAGCACTTGCTCCGCCAAGCAGGCGGCTTCCTTCACAAGGAGCTATCGCACAACAAGGGATCAGCAGAAGCAATAGATAACATCGACTACAACATTAAAAAGAAGAAATTATACACTTACATGATCCTCCAATGACTCCGAAGTCGATTGGTGCGCAGTCATCCGGGCAACCAATGGAGGAGAAGGAGAGCGCTCGACCTCCTTCTTGGCCCTGGAGGTCGCGACTCCTAATTCTTTCAAAAATTGGATGTCACTAGAAGATGACGACGCCTCTTGACTGTAAGACAAAATCAACATAAAGATAAGGGCAAATCCAGAGACAAACCAAAAAAGGTCAAATCCAGAGAAGAGCAAACAAACTAGAAAACTTACCAATCAAACTTGTCAAAGTCAAAAGTGGGCTCCCCCGACCCTGACGAGGACTCCTTGGGCAGTCGCATCTTCTTGCGAGAGGATGGTGCCACGGCGCTCACAGAAATGGCAGGGATTGGCGACTCCGCACCAACGCCTGAATCCTCGCTGCGCGAACGCTTGCGAGAATCCAGACTACCCGACTCGGGGGCTTCCTCCTCCACATCAGATAGGACGGTCGACTCCAACTCGTCCTCTTCCAAGGCATCGCAAGGGATAACCCCCTTAGGAAGAGGGGCATACAAGGTGACACCACCCAATCCTACATACAGACAACAAATTCAGCAAAAAGCAAATAAACAGCAAAGAAGCAATCAACAAACTAAGCTACTACGTAGCACAACTGTACCTCAGGAGGAGGGTTAGGAGCGTCGAACAGAGGAACGACTGGCTCACTAGGGAGCACATCCTTGATGGTGTACGTGGTCACCAGTCGAACCCTTTTATCTATCTAACTCGCGGACATGCCATCGGAATACACGCGAGTGGGATCATCATCACCAGCCCACTGAAACATGGGATGGACTTTGGTTTGCAGGGGCTAGACGCAACGGCGCCGCCACGTGCGAATGAGTGCGCAACCTCCTTCCTCTTTACCTATGCGACTCTCGAGGTCGCAGACGCGCTCATACAGCACATCTGTCTCCGCGGACTCACCAGGCATGACCACATTCTTCCAGGAGTGCCTCCTCTTGCAGGGCGTCGAGGGGTCGAAGGGCGCGAGTACGAAGTGGTCTCCGTCGGCCTTCTAGTCATGAATGTAGAACCACCTGTCCCTCCACCCTCGGACGGACTTCATCAGCTTGATGTCGAAATAGGTGGCGGTGGATCGACGTGGATTCCGCAGCCGCCTACATCGTAGACCAAGGAGCTAGACGCTGATTGGCGCTTCAACTTGAAGAGGCGCTTGAAGAGGCCGAAGTGCGGCTCGATTCCGAGCCAGCACTCGCAGAGGGTGATGAAGCAAGAGATGTGGAGGATAGACTTCGGGGACAGCTGATGAAGCTGGAGCCCGTAAAAACAAAGGAGGCCCCTGAAGAAGGGATGTAGGGGAAACGAGAGGCCACGAATGACGAACGCCAAGAACATCACTCGAAAACCAGTGGGAGGAGAGGGAATTATCTCACCACCAAGGACGCGCGCGTCAGCGACTGTGGCGGACAGCACTCCGTCTTGGCGAAGAAGATGGAGATCAGAGGACTTGATGATGGAGGGACGCCACGCGCCATTCATGATGTGGGTGCCCGTGCCCTTCTTCTTCCCGCCGGCTGCGGTGCTGGTACCCGCAGTGGCGGAGCCTCCCTTCTTCTTCACCGCAGGAACGGCAGCCGCGGAATCGGCTGTAGCACCTACCTTCTTCTTCCCCATTGTGCGGCGGCGATGCGACCGGAGAAAATAGCTGGGAAATGTGCGGAGCTGGTCCAGCGCCGCGGAGGAAAAGTGAGCAGAGAAAGTAGGGGAGCAGCGGCAATGGCGATGAAGGAAAACGATGAGCGAAAGCAGATGTGAATTTTTACCATCGGAGCACCACTACTTAACCCCTGGAAGATGCAATCCAATGGCTTAGAAAAACCCTACTGGACGTGTTGCGATCATCACGCTAGACACGTGGAGGAGCTGAAACACGAATCCCCCCGCTACTCCCATTACGTGGCGAAATCGAGGAGATGCGGTTAAAATAAAGATTACGCACGCCCAGTAAAATCAGAGTCCGAAAGTGGGGCCCACCGCTTGTCACGTCCCATCAAAATCGCTCACGCGGGCAACTGAGGTCATGAAATCGTCAGCACTGACGTCATCAAAAGCTATGCAGCTGCAGACTTCGACTACTTTAGTTCTTGCTCGAGTCTTCAACTCCACCAAGCACTCGGGGGTTACTCCCATAGGGAGCGCTGGTCGCGCACCCTACAATTTTTCTTTTTCTTCTTTTCAGGAACATGGACAATCAAAGCAAACCCAACCACTCGAAGCATGGCTCAACTATAGACATGGGTTACTCCCATAGGGAGCGCCGGAAGAAAATTCGACTGAAACAAGCAAACAAAAGATGACAGCAGTCGCAAAAGTTATTTAGTCCTTGCCTGAGTCTTTGACTCAACCAGGCACTCGGGGGCTACTCCCATAGGAAGCGCTGGTCGCGCACCCTATGATTATTTGTACAAAGTACTGTGTGTTGATAAACATCCGCACTCGAAGTTTATGGCGACACCGCCTCATAATTTTTCCCTACAAAGAGACCCCGTCTCCTGGGTCATCCGAATCATCTCCGCGATGATAAAATTCGGATGCCGCGCATGCAGCGTGAAGGTAAGACCTGAATAAGGCCTGGCAACGCATTAAGATGCTGACTACCAGAAATATATCCGTGCCTGCAGGTACGATGAATATGCCTTGACGGACGCGTCGAGTGCTCATAGCCATATACTGGAATTCGACTCCTGTAAGACCTCCGCGGCTTGAGTCAAAATACACTAGCACTTTTCCGGATTCGAGTCTGGGGACTCGAGTTCGAGTAGAGGGCGTTGTTTTACCCTAAGGTAGTTAACTGATACCGATACATCGGTTAAATCAGGCTCGCACATCGACAATCCCCATGACACAAAACAAAGCAGTCGAAAAATATACTTAGTCATGCACTCAAAAGACTTCATAAAGTCTCCAGTCGAATCTGCGATTCCACTGGACACTCGGGGGCTACTGACATGGGTATACCCTACAGGTACTCGAGCTTGGTATATACGGCTTGAATACATGGAGACCCACGATGTCGCCAGGGCCCAAATGAAGAACTCGAGTAACCTATGGACTCTCGATTGCTTGAAGAACAAGAAGAAGCTAAAGATAGAAAGTTTAAAGGGAAAAACCCTAACATGTAACCGACTCGACTTGCTACCCGGGAACTATCCTATCTATATAAAGGCTAAGAGGGGGGGGCGAGGAGGACACCCGCAACCATAGTTTCCACAACCTTCGCCACATTGTATCTCTGCACTATTGTAATCCTCGATTCCTTTGATAATTTCACGAGCAGACAAGCAGGAGTAGGGACCTCTACGAGGCCTGAACCTGGGTAAATCTTTGAGTCCCCTGTGTGCTTGTTTGCTAGCCGATAGATGTCTCCAGCGCTCCCTCCTTCTCCAAAACCCAAGTCCATAACAGTGGGAATTGATGAGTTAAACCCTCGTCAATGACAGAGAGCACAATTGTTCATGAAATATTATAAGTATTCAGGTCGAAATCCTTTAGTGAAGCGATAAAGCCAACATAAGGTGATAGTGTCGGCATTCATAAATATAAACTTTAATCATAGAACCAAAAATGATTAGTAATTTCAATATTACTTTATTCAGGGATGAGTTGTTCAATTTATTGCACAGAATATCTCAATCACTGGCACCAAACGGATTTGTCAATCACTGGCACCAAACGGATTGGTAGAATTTTTTCTACTCCATTGTGACGTAATCACGACCAATTGGGATAGAGCATCAATCCGGTCAGTTACAAACTACATGTGAAATTCCGAAGGACCAATTGGGATAGAGCCCCATCATCATAGGTAAGAGATTGGAAAAAGCTCGCCAACCAGAATCCATAGATTAAATTACTTGGATTGGAGACAAAAATAATAACCCAAGCACATACCTTGCATTGCAGGAAAAAAAAGGGTAGGTCCTAGGTCTAGCTCACCCAGGACTCCAGGTATGTTGGATCCAGTGATTATAATCGATGGAGCGACTCCCATGCGGTGGACTATGACGCCGATTGGCACTTGCGCATGAGATGTGTCTCCACTCCCGTTCTGCCTCTTCTGGTTGAGGTCGCGAGATGAGGTCAGCCAGATCCACTGAATCCTCTCATCTTGAGATTCTTCTCTGGGCCTAGCTAGGCTGCGAGTGGCCGGTCCGTGCGATAATATATCTAGTGATACCATACTCTAAGTGATACCATGATACCAGTCCTAAAAAAACATAATTTTCAGTTTCTAAAAATTCCAAAAATAATTGTGAGTGTTCACATGGTGTATGTTGATAGACTCTAAAGTTTCAAAACCAAATATGAAACATACATAAGGAAACAAAAATGACAAATCAATATGAATAGTGTCACAAAAAGACAAAACCACAAATGACACTATTTACATGTCAATTTGTCTTTTTAGTTTCTCTTTGGGTGCTTCGCATTTGGTTCTGAAAATTCTAAGGATTGTGAATGCACATCTTGTGAACATACATATTTTTTTAGAATTTTTTAGAAACTTGAAAATTTGATTTTTAAGAACTGGTATCATGGTATAATTTAGATGGTGGTATCACTAGATATATTCTCCGGTCCGTGCGAGTGGCTCGGGGGCCGATCGGCCCGTAGGGAGCGGTCGTCGGGGATTGACCGGGACAACGGTTGGTTGGAAGCGGGGAAAAACTGCTCTCTTCGTTCCAGGTGAGGAGAAAAGAAGGCGCTCGATGCCCCGCCTGCCTCCAACCGACCGGGTGAGCTTCTCCGCGGGTTTCAGTTTGCGGTGGCAGGGATGGGTAAATGCTTCAGAGTGGCAGGGGCATGTCTACCAAACCGAAAACAAGACATGTCAGAAGATTATAATAAGTTTGATGAAATTCCGCCCTTCAGAGTGAAGACTGACCCAACCATCCTGTTAAACGGTGTTGATACTCCATGGTTACGGCCGACGCGATCATAAGATTGACTATATGTATTAATTGAGCCATTTTTGGCACACATATGTATCTCAACATGGAAATCAATGTCATATTTCTTCTGTTAACAGTATATGTATTAAATGAGCCATTTTTCTTCCTTCTATTTCTTCCCTCCATTTTTCTTCCCGCTATTTTTTCCCGCCAGTTCTTCCCGCCAGTTCTTCCCTCCAGTTCTTCCCGCCAGTTCTTCACTATATATATATATATGTAGGGTTGGCCTCCATTGTCATTGCACATCTCTAGACTCATACCTGCAACCTCATCACTCTTTCCCATGGCTTCCACCGTAGCACTAACCCCCAGGGAGGCGGAGGCGCTTTGCGCCTCGAACTACCCCTGCCCGCCGGGCTACTGTGTCCCCGTCGGCTGGATGCTGAGCGCCGGAGGCGTGCCGGTTCCTCCTGTCCCTCTAGGTGTGGCGCGCCGGATGGCCATCATGAACCACTACTACTTCGAGCTCACGCCGGAGCAGCGGAGGAATCCCAGATGGCATCCCGACTATTTCCCTACTTGGGAAGCCTTCTTCGTGGATCGGCGTGAGAGGGCGCTCGCTAGGCACGAGGAGGACGGCCCACCTCCTCCGAACTTCAACGAGGCCGGCCGTCGGCTATGGTGGCGCGGTCGGACTCTCCAGAGCGTCATGGCCTATGACACTGCCGCCGACTCTAACCCACGTCTGCGCTACCCTCAAGTCCAGCCCACGCGTACTCAGCTTTCAAGGTTCAATTACGGCGACTCCGACGACGACAACGATGATGGCGGCGGCGAGTACGATGACTACAGTGGCGAGTATTACAGGTGTAGGCAGGAGCATGACTGAATCACTCCAACATTCCGAAACAAGTTCGGCCGATTGTTACTTAATCTGGCCATGTATCTTAATTTTCAGTTCTTTTATGTATCTTAATTTTCAGTCGTGCTTTATGTGACTTACTATTAGTTGCATTCTGTATTTTAATTCCAGTTCTATCTCCTTCAAAAAATGACCTATCTCATTCGAGGTTTCTTGCACATATTAATGTCTGTACAAACTAATTGTTATATTCATAATCTATGAACACGCGCGATGAACTGTTGTTGGATGATTTGCACATATTAATGTCTGTACAAACTAATTGTTATATTCATATGCTTACTCCAATGTTTATTTATTATGAAGTCTAAGCTGGTCCCCACCGCACCAGCTATGGCCAACTAAAATTCCTCCAATGCATTTTTACCTTTTGCTGGAGAGTTCTTAGAAATTGAGTTGGGTTTGATCTGTCTTTTGGTAAATTCCAGCACGTGTAATCTTCCAAAAACAGATAAAACGGGCAGCGGCGAGTTTGTTCTTTGTCTATGGGCTATACAAAGTATGCTCTTAGGAATATGATGATTTTATACTGCAAGATTCTCCTCTTAGCTCATTAACCTATTTTTGATAGAAAAGCAGAGTTTCAGTTACAAGAGTTTGGATCCAGGTCATAGACGACCCAACTCCATCCACGCCACACTCACACTCTACTAAGTTACTCTTTGGTTTCCACTACCACTACCACAGAGCTTTGCCCGGTACCAGTTATCGAATTCGGCCTTGATTCGCCGTCACACTTTAACAGGCAGAACTAAAACTCTATCAAACACTCTGGCGTTTCGTTGCAGCCACAGTTCCCTCACAACAAGGATGACGAGAAATTTGAGTTATTTTCTATTATGTGGCGCAACAGCCGCCGAGACTGTTGGCACCACTCGCTGAGGGTCACCATTGATGAAGAGGTGAAACGCTGCAACCTGTAATCCAGCAAAGTTTAGTACCGAACCTCCCTCAAATGCGAGATCATCTCCTCTTCCTGACAGCACAACATGCAGTGATGAGGATGCTGCAGACCACGCCTTTCCAATCGATCAGTCGTAGGGCAAGCCACATGTCTAATTTAAGCTTAAGAGGGGCTCCCGACAACCATAGATCCTTCATTCCTGGCATCACAGTTCGGCCCAGGAAGAAAATCTTGCATGCAGACCATGCTGAGTATGAACCATTTACAGTAGATCGCCAAGTAACCTCATTAGGAGTTCCCTCTGTCAGTGTCGAGCCCTGCAGCGCCACCCACAAATTCATGTATTCCACCAGCTGCTGCACTGACGGTGTTCCTCTAATGGAGTGAACCCACTCCTCATCAGTTAGCGCGTTTGCCATTGTCATTCTGCGATGAGCAGGTTTAACCAGTTTAATTTACTCGGATGCAGTTTGACTGACATCAAGGCCATTAATCCATCTGTCCATCCAAAATCTCATAATTTTCCCATCTCCCGGATGACAATTGTGTTGCCGATAAGAACAGGCCCTCTGCTTCGACTGGAATCTTAAATGGCAGGACTTTCCAAGACTTATCTTGCTGGCTTAATTCCATCCACAACAATATCATGCGTAATGCTAAATTGAGCAAGCGCAAATTCTTCACAACCAGCTCATTAACCTCAAGCAGGCAGTTGTGGATCATCTGTGGTCATCTACTTCCTCTAGTATAAGTGTAAAGTCACATATGCATAGATACATTCACCTTTTCACATAACTTCAAATGACACCCCAACCTTGTCCCCCATGATTTTTTTCTCGAAAAGGGGAAAAGACCCCTGCCTCTGCATCGGTTGATACACACAGCCTTTTATTAAGAAGTATCAGAATCCAAAAATATTACAAATCAACGATCACATAGGGTTGATACATGGATCAACCATCGAAAAATATGAAATGTAAAACCAAGCATCATGTCCCCAGTCTATTAAAACGCAGCCAGCCAGACTGGTTGAAGACGTGCCCAGCGACCATCAAGAGACGGTTGCGCCTAGTAGCCATGATATCCGCTGGTCTTGGGGCGAAAGGAGTGCCCAAAGCTGCACCCAATGAGCCACCATATGGATAACCTGCAAGAGATTAATTTTTTTTGTTTTGTTAAAAATAATATCATTTCTGCATCTCCAAATAGACCAACATAAGGCTGAGACACCGATACGAATTCTAGCCTTAGATGATTTATCAACACTATTCAACCAGTTCTCGAACATGTTTGTTACGCTAGTCGGAGGGGGTAAATCGTATGCAAAATGAATAATACGCCACAGAAGGCGAGCAAATGGGCATGATATAAACAAGTGTTCTATGGTTTCCTGGGACCCACAAAAACAACACTTAGAACATCCTACCCAATTCCTTTTAACCAAGTTATCCTTTGTAAGAAGAACCTTATTATTTAGGAACCACATAAATATTGTCCCCCATGATATCAATTATTTGCAATGAATACTTAATTAACTCCTTTGTACAAATAATATGATGATTTGATCTTCTTGAATTGCGATTTCAAAATGTGATGTATAAAGAATTGAAATGAAAACCGCAGAAGTTCATAAAACATGTAGAAATAAGGTACCAAACACCACTGTTTTAGCAGTTGTTGACTAAATTCCATATCTATATGACATAAGTAGTACTTTCAAAAGGAAAGAAAACTACGGGCGATAAAAATTTCAGAAACCAAACCCAAAGAACACGGAGGTTAGCGCAGTTACCTCTTTGACGCTTTCCACTGGTTTTCCATCAAAACTCAATGACTATATCCCCAGGAGCAAATCTTGCTCGTTCAGCTGGTGATCCTGGTTGTCCACCCATCAGCGTTAGCATCATCTAATTGTTATAATAATTGTTGCATGCTAAAAACACCCCAACAATCACACTTTAGAAGAATATCAGGACAAAAACATCAGGAATATAAGAAAAATAATTATCTGATCTGCAATATTTAGAATTCTACAACAAAATTAATTCCAGCTGAGTAATAATTATATGAGACGAATTAAGAATAAATCTTCTGGGATTCACAGTGTACCATCAGATGAGACGAATTAAGAATATCTTACCATTGGAACAACCACACATTTTCTTACAAGTGGAAAATAGCCCGATCGTTCTTCAAGTTTTGAAATGACATTTGGTTCACATCGGGCATCTTTAAACCAAGCTACGGTCGTACCACTCTCCTGCATAGTTTCGTACACAAACCTAAGTAGCTGCCAAATATACTGATGGCAGCATATACGCACGCTGTCACACACACACTGGATTGTATTGCAGAGTTCTAACATATATAGTACAGGGAGGAGTTGAGCGATTCAGCAAGCCCAACAGTCCAGCTAACAGGATCAGACAATCCGGAAAATGCCTGCAAATGATACCACATAAACATTTAAGGGATGTGATACTAATTTTTGTACTATTCCTATTAGAAATATTGATTTCTAATGTTTGGTCGCACTCCAATTTTAATCCTCCCATTTCACCCAATCGTGATTTGATTGAACAAAATGTTTGTAAAGGGTTTCCCATATCATATAAAGCATGCAAAACTTCAATCTTGAACATCGTCTCAAGCAATCATGTCGGCAAGTAAAAAACTTCCTAAAATCGTACTATGAACACTGGCAACTCCATAAAAAGACAAAAGGCTCGAGCAGAGCCTGGCTTTAAATTAATAAAGCCCACATAGGCGAGTAACAGTTCTGAGAACAAACAAGGTCCAACACGATGGGCTCAAAAGACCTCCAGCAACATACGAGTACATCACATATGTCAAACAGATAAACATGCCAGGAAATCAACCATGCTGGTCGTCGGAGTTTGATATGAGGCTGTGAATCCTGGCAATCGCGTCCTCCAGAGCCCTCCTATCCTGTCTCCTAGCCACAGTTCTCCACACCTGTAGATATGCAGTCATTTTGTAGAGTACGTGAGACGGGTGGTGAGGGAAAATGCCCTCAATTGTAAACTTATTTCTCGTGGTCCAGAGAGCCCAGAAAAGGGTCGAGCAGCAAGTCCCTAACACGTGTTGGCATTGCCCTTTGGACGTCTGAAGGAGACGGAACACGTCGGCAAAGCATGCAGGGTTCCATGGGGAGGCAAGCAGTTCCCTAACTGCGCTCTAAAGGAAACGGGCAAGCGGGCATCTAAAGAAGATGTGGTTTGTGTCCTCGTAATCCCCACGGAGGGAGCACAAACCATTGGAAGGACCGCGATGTTTCTTTAAGTTGTCGTTGGATGGGAGACTTTTGCAGATAGCCTGCCAGAGAAAGACGTGGATCTTTAACGGGATCGCCATCTTCCAAATGGCGGTGAAGTGCTTGGCCGGTGTTACCTGAGACGACTTGACGTAAAGAGACCTCACCCTGAACTGCCCCGACTTCTCAAGTGTCCACCACATCTTATCTTCCTCCTGAGTGAGGCCAGTGCCATGTAATCAGCTATGGGGGTTGGCCGCCTCGTTGCGTTCGGAAGGATAGACCCCAGAGTCTGGTAGCTTTCCCATCCCCAAGGATGTGTTTGGCTCCTAAGCGGAAAATGAGTTTAACACGTTGGATAGCATTCCAAAATTGCGAGCTGGGTCGATGGGTGTCCGCTAGGAGGTCCTTATTCCTTAGATATTTGGCCCGTAAAATGTCCGCCCAGAGCCCCTGCTCTTGGTTGTAGATCCTCCAGATCCATTTGACCATCATGCAGACATTCATCAGCTTGGTATCCATGATGCCTAGGCCCCTGAGCCCTTTTGGTTTCCAGTCCGCGGTCCATCTGAGCATGTAATATTTCCTTTTGGGTCAACAGGCTTCCCAAAAGAACCGGGACCGATGCTTATCCATCGTTTTATGAATGCCATCCCCCAGAAGGTAGAATCCCATCGCATGCAGCAGCATGTTCGATAGGCAGGAGTTTGTGAGGGTGAGTCTTGCCGCCGATGACATATATTTACCCATCCAAAAGTCGGTTCTTTTGGCGACTCTCAACGTCAGCGGATCCCAATCTACAACCATGAGCGCCCTGTTGCTGACAGGTAAGCCAAGGTATGCAATGGGGAATTCCCCCAGTTTACGGTTTAGCATGTTAGCGATGCGGGCAACTCCATGGTGCAATAATTCAGATAATTTATCAATCAAACAATGTTCATTTGCCACTCAATCTCAATGAGTCTTCTTCTATAAAAATATGTTACCAAGAGGTAGACCTGGTTGGTCTCATTTGTTTTCAGTAAATGGTCAACTATTTTTGCTGACAGTAATGGTCAAACTAAGACACTACCATAAAAAATGAGATACCAAAGATACCACTAGCAGATCAATATTTTTTCCTGGCATTGTATGCTGATTGGTAAAACGCTATTATGTTTGACTATGTAGGTCTGTTTCCCTGCGCACCCAGATTGTTTCGTGATTAACATAATAATGCACGTACTAATTAACACACAAGCACATCATGCATCACTAACAGTGAACACTTGAGCATCCAATTAATACATGAAGATCCGGGTAGAAGAAACTCCTAGTGTTTTGTGTGCTTGCCTGATCATCCATGATCATATTGGTTAACTAAGTAAACAGAATCTTCCCAATAATCGTACAAAATAGATAGTGGTTCCCACTATTTGTCTTTTGTGAAGGTATCCATCAACATGGCTAGAATAGTCCCCCTCCCATATAAATAAATAAACGATCCATCTTTATCCTATGGGTTCACTTTTACTTTTTGATCTGGGTCAGTTCTTTCAGTGTCTAATCTAGAGAGATACATAACTGAAGACGGCAAATCAGTCCAACATATCCATATCAAATAAATAAGACCTATCGGAAACAATTTCCTGATAGCAGGCCTCACATATTCGCTAGAATTTCACTCATTACTCCCAGCTTCATCCTTACTGATTTGGAAAAAGAGCAACATCCCAAGACAGCTCCCAACTATTTACAGCTCCCAATAGCAGCATCAAAGTTCATCTAGAACACAGGAGCTAATCAAAATTCTGACCGCACACCACTGTATACAGTACCACCATTCAATCTCAATTGAGATAACTATCTTGCAGGGTCAGTTCTTAATGACAATGTTGCAGGTATGTTCTTGACGATGATGTAGCCCCTCTTGCGGATGGCGCCGGCCTACACCGGTGCGGTGACCCAGCATACCACTGCATGATGTAGTACACTATAGTCGTTTACATAACACTAATAAAACACCATTCACTAGTATTACATCCCTCAGAGTGGTACAACAGAAACACAACAAGTCCAAGACATGTCTATGGATTACAACTCGACTCTTTACAAAAGATCCAGAGAACACTCTAGGTTAAAGAGAGAGAAAGAAACTTCTTACAAAGAAGTACCAGAAATAATAACTCAGAACTAGACTAGCATCTAAACTATCTGGCTTGCAATTGCTGCTAGTCCAATGCTCTATAGAAGTAGGTGTTATGGCTAGAGTATATAATCAAGATCTTCGCCTTTGCTTCGGTTGATGTGTATGTTGACTTTATTGAAGCACTTGAGTTGCTGATGATGGTTTCTTGAGAAAAAATTGATGTTGCCGTCGTCTTCAACGGCTTTAGAATTTAGCAAGGGTTAAGAAGGTACGGTTGGGTACGAGCGTACTCAGCAAGTTCACTAAAAAGGAGTGTATGATGCACTATCTCTACAGCCACAGACCAAAGGTCGTAGGCAATGCAGGTTTTCATAAATATTTCTTCAAAGGTTGCTTTTATTCTGAAAACTATGTCCGACAGCCTTGACAGGTTGACCAGAACCTTCGTGGGGTTCCTTTCCTGCTGTGTTCGTAGCTCCTTCCAGAACAGAGAGTAACATGTCACAGTTCTTACACTCTGCAGAGGTGCGTTACTTTACCTATGAGAGACCAAATCCTTGTTGCACAACCGGGCAGCTTATTCCCGTCCACAATTCCGTGATGTGGGGCCTAGTAGATGATGCAAGACGATCACTGCCCCCTTCGCGACCCCGCATGTCCCCTTGGTGTACACCATGCCCACATCTTGAATTACGGCAATAGTTAGTATAGACCGTTCAGATGCAAGAACTATCGTGGGACGTTGAGGGTTCCCACCCATATGCTACAGATCCTCTACGAATTACCAATTAATGCATGCTACAAGGATAACAGCCATGACCTGGGCATCCGGATACATGCAAGAGGAAGAAGATACAACTGACTTCTCCGTCCCATTCCAAGTTTCATGGTTAACGCATAATATACGGCGCTAGAATCACTAGTGACATTGGTTGATTAAGTCCTAGATATTATGTTTATTTATCACTGGAACTGTATCAGTTGATTATTACCATTTGGTAAATAATCTATAATCATATTATTATGAAAATAGTGTTTTCTGACCTTTTTTAAATGCAGGTGATGACAACATTTGAGTTACAAGCATAGAAAATAACCAAAGGACATGAGCAAGCGTGAACTTGCCTTTTGTTATTGCAAGATTATACACTCACGGTCTTTAGGACACTAGAAGATCCAAATTCTGAAAATAGCATCATTGGTCCGGTAAGGACAAATGTTTAAAAAAGCAAGATGCAATTATGCATAAGTAATGTAATGCAGTTTGATAAACGCGAATTGTGGGACTAATCGTATCTGATCTAGGGTTTGAAGCTTGTGATGAGTTCTTTGGAATGTGTTACACTTTTATACCAATTTCACACTTGTGCTTCTTATTAAGGTTTGTGTGAGTGTGTGAAACAATAAATAAATACAATAAGTAGCATACAGTATTGAAGCTCAAATGGGTCATGGTATCTAAAAGATTTCTTAAGCAAGATTATTAACCAATTAGGGCTTTCAGAGAAGTATTCAAGGATTACTTTTAATATTGCTTAAAAGAATAACTTTTGAGGAAAATAGTACTTTACAAAGTAAAATCATTTAATCTTAAATATAACATTCTTAGGCTTCCTTTCTAATTATAGTTACTAAAAAAGGAAAGCATCACTTATATACCAATTTCACACTTGTTGAATAATCATAACATTCTTAGGCTAGAAAAACACTGCCACCCTGTTTCTCTAGCACTCCGCGAATGATGCCTAGACGCAGTAGAGAATTTAGTGCATGCAATAGCGGCGCACGTGAATTAAGTATTCTCGGCAAGTGGTAGCCACCACAACACACCACCATTTTTGTTAGAGTTTGTACCAGAAGTCAAATAGACCTTTCAGAGCAGAGGAAGAATGAATGTTTATGGATATACTTCATGTCTTATATAGTATACACCACAAGTTTTGTTATAGTTTGTACCAGAAGTTAATTATACCTTTCAGAGCAGAGGAAGAATGAATGTTTTGGTGCTCGGACGTTACAGACAAGACTTTGTAATTTATGGATACGCTCCATTTCTTATATAGTATACAACTTTTACGCCGGTCCATATGATCAGCCTCCCCGTGCAGGTTAACTTTGGTGGCAGTGGTAATGTACAGCGTGGACTGCAGACCCGCTCCGACGAGTGCCGTAGTGGTCGTTGGTGGCGCAGCCTGGTCCTTGTGCAACTACTTCGGCGGCTATGTTGTGTGTAGTCTTACGGCTACTTCAGTTCACTTAGGGGCGTCCGGGAGCTTGTTCATGTCATGGAGGCCGCCGAGCTAGCTGCCTTGCTACAACTCAAAGTCATTTGTGCTAGATAAATTAGATAGGGGCCTTTTTGTCAAAATGACATTGCCACCTGTGTGCTTCTAGATATTTTGGAGCAGTTTTGCACGTAAATCCAAGTTGTGGGACCGTGGTACCTCAGTTTGCAAGAAATGAGACTAATTTGCACGTTAGAGACAAGTTTGTGCGATTACGTGTGTACATAACTCTTCTTTTTATACTTCAATGGTAAGTTTGATGCACCGCTCTGATGGTAATTTCCATGTATTAGTTAGCCTACGTCTATGATATTATTTTTAAATTTATTTTTTACCTATTTGACCATCGTTTTTTATACAACTTTTCAGCTATAATTTTGTAATTAACATACGTTTATTGGGCTATCCCTTCTTTTATTTACTGAAGGTAGTTAGTCTACACGTACGGCCATTTTTTAGCTCCTTTTTCAACTATTTGATGGTTATTTTCCGACACAATTTTCCGGTCTTAATTTTTCATTGGTAGTTACCCACAGTGATTGCTGAATACAGTAACTATCTTAGTTTCTCATCGGTAGTTCTCCCATTATTCCGTAGTAGTAATTTTTCATCACACTTTCCCGTTGTAATTTTCATACAGTAACTATCCTTTCGTAGTTTTTTGAGCATGAGTAGTATCACGGCAACAGAAATTCAATTTCTTTGTACTTATTAATTCTTCAACAGTAATTCCACCATCCGCCACCTCTTTTGCCCAAAAATATACTACTGTTGGAGTAGCTTCGGATGACAATACTACCCTACATATCACGTATCCCCCACCAATACTCTTAACAGGTTATTGACGACATTGTCCCCAAATTTCCTAGTACATGTAAAAAGTCCGCGAACTCACCAAGAACTAGCCCCCTTTCCCATAAACCAAATGGTTTGCCTTCCGTCCGACCAGGCCACGATAGTATGATTTGAATTATCCCATCATCATGTCGGCATGATAAGGTGACCGATTGCTTTTTTTGTTAGCTTTTGGAGATCGATCCTGACGTCGAGCAGCCATGTATATGAGATGAGGTGACCTTGTGTCTTCGGTCCATGCAGACAGGAGCAAAGAAGGGACATGGGGCCCACACTTTGCTCTGCACGAATCTAGAAAAGCAAGGTCCCCCCATGGGATCCAGCCTCCTCCAATGTTTCAGTTTGTATGAAACTAACGTATCTAGACGGCGTTTTAGCATGTACGATCGGAGTGAACCTATCCAAATCTGCACACTAAAAACATGTAGTTACATTCGTTTCACTACACCTAAAATGTCTTATATTTTAGAACAGATGGGAGTAGTTTGAATCAGTCTACTGTCATTATTGGAGGTGCCGAGAAGCCATCAACGTTGTGCTAGGCACAACCTCGACTAGCTGTAGTTCCAATTCATTCATGAAATGGAGCGCTATGCCCTTGTTGCTCTGAAAACCACTCAATACTTGACGACTCATGTTATTGTTTTGCTAAATAGTTTGAAATTGTATTTTTTTCTAAATTGTTGCATCATATTCTGGTGAGTAATGTACACATGCAAATAATTAAAGAATGTTGTTACCGTGTCTACAAACCAGGAATGGGTAATTAAGTTGGCTGTGAAGTGTTAATCACTTGTGGAATGGATAGGTTGGTCAAGGATCATGAGTGAACTCAGTCGGTGCATGCATTGAATTGGACGCGTCCCCTTATCTCAAAAGATTGGTATTTATAGCATTAGAAAAAAAGGTTAAATAGAAGGGGAATAATCATTTATCCCCTTATCTCAAAAGAATTTCTCATAGCATCATCTATAAAAGAATAAATTCCCAATCCACCCAGCTGGGTATCTTCAACATTCCCACTACTGAAATTATATGCAAAATAGTAGGTCGCCTAAAAAAGCTGATAGCTAGTCTGGGAGTAAAGGCCTTTTATATTCAAAATATGCAATGGACACGCATATTTGAAGTGGGGAATGAAAACGATCAGGGAATTGATACATGTGTCTACGTCGGTGTAGTAGATGGTCCGGATGGCATGAGGCACAATGTCCCGCTCGCTCGAACGCCATTGCATGGGGCTCTCTCATCTATGAGGCTGCACAAATGTTAGAGCCCATCGCCAAAACTTTGGGCTGATGTGTTTTTTTATCCAGACCAGCTCGGTCAAGTACTATGGAGAATTCCCATGAATACCTCTTCATGCGGTTTCACCAGCATGGACTAGCTTCGCCAAATTCTACACGGATCAAGACGATGTTTAAGTTACAAAGAGAGAAAATTGTTGTACGTGATTATAACCCAACGGTTTAGGCACCATGCAACCAAATCCTCACGTGCGATGACAACCTAATGCTCCACGAGAATCTTTCATTGGTTGCATGGATTGTTGTTGTGATCTTTTTACTAACATGTATTCTCAATAAACAAAATATTTCTTGTATTTTTCTACCAAAAAGATGCATTTGCATTGTCGCGACATTTTTTTACTCCCGGGGAATTACATAAAGAATGATCCAATCATGTTGCATACATGTTGATGCATGTGAAATTCATTAATGAT
Source organism: Avena eriantha (assembly GCA_910589775.1). NCBI lineage: Eukaryota > Viridiplantae > Streptophyta > Magnoliopsida > Poales > Poaceae > Avena > Avena eriantha. The sequence goes on from OU342745.1 coordinate 476,386,028, forward strand.
AATTGTAGATTATTATGCTACATTCCATCATAGTTGAATCATATAAGATGTTATAATCATGTTTTGTAGTGATTTGTGATTTTCCTAAAAGATCAATTTTATTTGTATGATATCTCCACTAATAGGAAAACTCAAGTTGACCTAGAATTTTTCCTAGGCAAGTTTTTGAACAAAAGGAAGGCTTTGAGCACCTCGACCTCACCTAGAGCCAGAAGAGGGCCAAATGGACCTTGGCAACGCCATGAGTGCCTATTTCCTTCTGGTTGCGCGGATGCTGTCGATTATTTTGCCCATGACTCCATCTTCACCTAAAACCATTTATAAACATGAAATAGAGGATATCATGCGAAGATTGGAGTGGGAAATTTCGCGGAATGCTGCAGATGTCTCTAACCTCTCGAACAACATTTGATTATCAACATGATGAAGAGGGAGTAGTCCACCCCCGGACGCTGGGTTTGTGGAAGTATCTTGTTATATCTATCTCTCATGGGTTATCAATGTTCTATAGCCATATGAGTGGTCCTACATGATTACTGACATCTATATGTAATCCCTTTGTGGTGATCTTTTATTTTTATGATTTGAGTATTTGGTATTGAAATTTTCAGATTGTGTTTTATGTATAAGCATATGTATATTTTGTACTGTGATCTTCATTACTTTGTTCTAATCAAACTTGTATGATCATACATGAGAGGGAGGATATGTGCATTATATAGAGTAACATGGTAGTGTGGAAGTGGATAGTGATAGAAATTTTGGCTCCCACTATGGTTTTTACCTTTCTATTGTTATCTCACAAGGGATAAATGAATACAAGTGTTATTATTACATAGTGACAATCTTAGGTGTTTCATATATTTTGAGGTAGTACTATGCATCCAACATCATGTCATTCAAGCGAAGATAATACTCTGTTTATTCTTAATACTAGTTTGTGGTGTTTTCTCTTAATAGTGTAGTACTAGTGGGATGTATTGATTGGTTCATAGCACGGAAGACAACAAAAATGGCATACGATATTGCGAAGAAAACCCAAAGATTCGATATATGAGATGCTAGTAGCGAGAGAGAACTGATCTACTTACCATCAAAGAACACAAGTGTTTAACGATTTAGAGATTGTGGATGATGTTGTCGTACATACATCGGATCAATCTGATGAAAAGTCATACGAGCAGTATGTCTGAGATTCACAAACATACAGCTTGATGACATGATAGAAGTAGTTCACGTACACATAGTATTTAGTTCATGCGTAGATGATACGATTACCGTTATGATTCTAATTTTTGTCGCTAGGTATGTTATAAATATTTTAATTATCAACATTCAGGTTTTTAACACATACACTTAGTAGCTACTTGAAAAGGGTTCTCACATCCTCAAGAAAGTATAATAAATTTCCGTTGGACTGTGTTCCCACGATCTACACCTAATAGATATAGCCAGAGAACAAACTCTTTGTAACCTACTAGAGGTACATGCTTAAAAATATTAAATATAAGAGAAAAAATTCTTCTTGCCATTATATTGCTATCGTTTATGGCATCTCTTGTCATTGATGCCATTTATTATATTCTATGAAATGGAAAGGTATAAGATTCCGTGTGGAACCCAATACTTTCTATATTGCGTATACACAACGCAAGCTCTTGTATTTCAATCCTGTGGGTTTCCTAATAGGACTCCAATCTATAAATATGTTACATATGATGCCCAATTGTTTCTTCATCGAGAAAGATTTCCAACATCTATTATTCACAACAAGGTATTCTATTTCAATGCGATGTTTCTTTCGCTCTCCTTTAAATTGATTTCAATCACACCGGTAATCGATGTCGTCTCTTAGTTATTTTATTGTGCTCTAGAATAAACATCTGCTCCTTCTGTCATACTTTAATATTTACTAATATTAACTAGTACTCGAACACAAATCTAGTTTTGTACACAATTTCATTCTTGTTAGTTATTTTCATCCAAGCTTGCTTATTACATTGATCTTCATACATCATCAAACTGCAGCTGATGTTGCGGCGCGGCAATAAAAAAGAGTATGTTCGGCCGCCGGCAAGACCGCTAGTGTTGACGGCGCACAAAAAACCGCCAAACTATCCGCAACAAGTAAGGATTGATCTTCAATCTAGACTTCTAGGGTGTGAGGATTTTGCACATGGTTTTTATCGATTGATACTACAGTTCCTGGGTAGTTTATTGAATTGCATACACTAGCCAACTATTCCAAAAGTCCAAAATGATAGAAATGGCTAGGAAATTTATTTCAACACTCACCCTACGTATTTGCTCTCTGGCCTATTGTGATGCACGTTTGGGGAGCCGCAATATTTTTTTTAGTTTTTGCGTTGGTCAGGATCTCCTTCTCTAATACCATATTTAATTGCATGCACTAGCCTACTATTCCAAAAGTCCGAACTGATGGAAAGGGCTAGACAATTTATTGCAACACTCACCCTACGTCTTTGCCCTTTGGCCTATTGTGACGCATGTTAGGGGAGCCGTAATATTTTTGTTAATTTTTGTGTTGGCCAGGATTTTATCCTAGGACCTCCTTCTCTGATACCATGTAAAGTAGGATAAATTGATATTCGGTAATAATCAAAATACAAGGTACAAGAGTTTATACAGGGGGCCGGCCGACGGCTAACCCTAACTTGACACGCAAGCATCTAACAACCGACATAATCTAACATAGTTCATCGGTGTTTGAGCTTTCTTCATTCATTTTGTTAGACAAATATTACAGTTCGCCTTTATCAGCAATCTACTTAGATGTTTTCTGAGGTAGACTTTTTTCATTAACCTATTTTAGAGGTAGAATTTCAAGGACCACGTTTCTTTCTTTGTCCAACTCTCTTTTATCCTCATTGTTTTTAGTTGATGGTCACAATGTGGAAAGAAATGATGTTGCTTGTAGCGACTCAAACTCAGGTTTCAGATAGAACTAAGGATTAGCTTCATTGAAAAATATACAAACTTTAGTAACCAAGAAACGTACGATTATCTCTTGATATGAAAAAAAGTTGTAAATGATGCTAAGGTGCAAAATTACATATTATAAATTAATCTGGTAGCAATTAAAATTATATGCAGATTAGAACAATGATTAACTCGTCGTAACCTATGTACGGGGTACTGGGCAATTGTACATATCATAAACATTAACAATTCGGCATCATGAGGATGAGGATACAGCATACTCTTAGCCATCAAACCCAAATTCAGCCTCCCTCTAGAAACAAACTTCAAATAGTTTTTCGGTGGGGCTCGAATTGGTATTGAGATTCAGAGGGGGCTAAAAGTGTTTCTTCATAAGGACGTTAAGTATATAGTTGGTTTCTTTGAAACGTAAGATACAAAATACGAGTTTGTTAACAACTCAAATTTAAAAAAAATCAGAAGTTTCTAAACTTGGTGAGAACGATATGTAGGGAGGGTATTTCCCATGTGTATGTAGATTTCCAGTTGGTGTTTACCCCTGCTCTGTAACTAGCGAAAGGATGTTTCTCTCCCTGATGTGGCAAGTATATCTAGGTGCACATTTCAACGGTGGGAACAAACCACATGAGGATCTCCTGGGTTACCGACGATCGTACGGCGCCGTCCATGGTGGAGTACGGCACATCTCAGGGCAGGTACACGGCGTCTGCGGAGGGAAGCCACACGACATACCGGTACTCCTCCTACCAATCCGGCGCGATACACCACGTCACAATCGGGCCGCTCAAGCCCAACACGAGCTACTACTACCGTTGTGGGAAGGTCGGCGATGAGGATTTCTGCCTCAGGACTCCTCCGGCAAACCTGCCCATCAAGTTTGTTGTCATTGGCGACCTTGGGCAGACAAACTGGACCAAGTCGACGTTGTCGCACATCAGCGCCTTGGACTATGACATGTTGTTGCTCCCCGGTGACCTGTCTTATGCAGATACATATCAGCCGTTGTGGGACACGTTCGGGCGGCTTGTGGAGCCGCAGGCGTGCACCCGTCCGTGGATGTTGACGGAGGGTAATCACGAGATAGATGCGCAACGAAAGGAGGATACAGGCGCATTTCTCGCCTACAATAACCGATGGCTCATGTCGCACGAGGACAGCCACTCCGAGTCCAACCTTTACTACTCCTTCGATGTGGCAGGTGGTGCGGCCCATGTGGTGATGCTAGGCTCGTATGCCAGTTTCAACGAGGGATCGGATCAGCACACGTGGCTGAAGAGTGACCTCGCCAACGTGGACCGGGGGAGGACGCCGTGGCTACTAGTGTTGTTGCACACGCCGTGGTACAACACCAACGAGGCGCACCAGGGCGAGGTCGAGGGTGAGGACATGCGCGTCGCGATGGAGAGGCTCCTCTACGAGGCTAGAGTGGACATCGTCTTCGCTGGACACGTCCACGCCTACGAGCGATTTGTAATCCTTCTGTCCATTTCTTCAACAAATTAATCATCGATTGACTAAACTAACCGTGCAATTTTGTGGGTGATCGATGACCTAGACGAGGATCTACGACAACCAGGCTGACAGCCGAGGTCCAGTGTACATCACCATCGGTGATGGCGGCAATAGGGAAGGCCTTGCAACCAAGTACATCGACATCACATCCAACTTCTCTTGATTTGAACGGATCTTGCTGTAATTTTTACTGTTATTTAAACCCTGTTTTTTCGAAGGTTCATCGGGGATCACAAGTCAGCGCAACTTTCGGTGTTCCGAGAGGCGAGCTTCGGGCATGGGCGACTGACGATCGTCAACGAGACGAGCGCCGTCTGGAGGTGGCACCGCAACGACGACGACAATGCCACCGTGGCCGACGAGGTCTGGCTGGAGAGCTTGACTAGCACAAAGCCGACATCCCTAGTAGCCGCGCGCAGGTCGTGGTACCCGTGAGTACGTGGTATTTGCCCGGCCGGTGGTTCACTAGTACACAAAATAACTCTATATGCAAGTTAAAATTAATAGATCTGGCATCCGGTTTTGTCACCGACTTTACCAGTAGCAGCCATGTCTGTGATAGTAATAACGCAATTTAGCTGGCCCTCAAAAAACGGACTGAGGGTTCCCAACGGGTAGGGAATTGAACTATATATTACCACAGCTGTATTGGAAATAAAGAACCGCTGTAATATGATTTTGTAAGGGCTATAAAACCCAAATTATGTCCGTACTGCAATATATAATGTAATATGTAGAGCTATTGTGCAAGTGGTTGCAGAATATAATTTATACATCAAATTTCAGAAGTTTCTAAACTTGGTGAGAACGATATCTAGGGAGGGTATTTCCCATGTGTATGTAAATTTCCAGTTGGTGCTTAACTGTGCTCTGTAACTACCGCAAGGATGTTTCTCTCCCTGACGTGGTAAGTTTAATCTAGGTGCACATTTCAACGGCGGGAACAAACCACATGACGATCTCCTGGGTCACCGACGATCATACGGCGCCGTCCATGGTGGAGTACGGCACATCTCGGGGCAGGTACACGGCGTCTGCGGAGGGAAGCCACACGACATACCGGTACTCCTCCTACCAATCCGGCGCGATACACCACGTCACGATCGGGCCGCTCAAGCCCAACACGAGCTACTACTACCATTGTGGGAAGGTCGCCCATCCAGTTTGTTGTCATTGGCGACCTTGGCAGACAAAATGGACCAAGTCGATGTTGTCGCACATCAGCGCCTTGGACTATGACATGTTCTTGCTCCCCGATGACCTGTCTTATGCAGATACATATCAGCCGTTGTGGGACACGTTTGGGCGGCTTGTGGAGCCGCAGGCGTGCACCCGTCCGTGGATGGTGACGGAGGGTAACCACGAGATAGATGTGCAACGAAAGGAGGATACGGGCGCGTTTCTCGCCTACAATAACCGATGGCTAATGTCGCACGAGGACAGCCACTCCGAGTCCAACCTTTACTACTCCTTCGATGTGGCAGGTGGTGCGGCCCACGTGGTGATGCTACGCTCCTATGCCAGTTTCAACGAGGGGTCGGAGCAGCACACGTGGCTGAAGAGCGACCTCGCTAACGTGGACCGGGGGAGGACGCTGTGGCTACTAGTGTTGTTGCACACGCCGTGGTACAACACCAACGAGGCGCACCAGGGCGAGGCCGAGGGCGAGGACATGCGCGTCGCGATGGAGAGGCTCCTCTAGGAGGCTAGCGTGGACATCGTCTTCGCTGGACACGTCCATGCCTACGAGCGATTTGTAATCCTTCTGTCCATTTCTTCGACAACTAAATCATCCATTGATTAAACTAACCATGCAATTTTATGGGTGATCGATGACCTAGACGAGGATATACGACAACCAGGCTGACAGCCGAGGTCCAGTGTACATCACCATCGGTGATGGCGGCAATAGGGAAGGCCTTACAACCAAGTACATCGATATCACATCCAACTTCTCTTGATTTGGATGGATCTTGCTGTAATTTTTACTGTTATGTAAATATTGTTTTTTGAAGGTTCATTGGGGATCACAAGTCGGCACAACTTTCGATGTTCCGAGAGGCGAGCTTCGGGCATGGTCAACTGACGATTGTCAACGAGACGAGCGCTGTCTGGAGGTGCCACCGCAACGGCGACGACAATGCTACTGTGGCCGATGAGGTCTGGCTTGAGAGCTTGGCTAGCACAAAGCGCACAGCCCTAGTAGCCGCGCGCAGGTCGTGGTACCAGTGAGGCAGTGACTACATTCTAGGGTATTTGCCCGGCGGCCAGATTATTTGCCATGCCAGCCTAGAATGGTATTTGCCCGGCCTGGTTGGTTCACTACTACACAAAAGAACTCTAAATCCAAGTTAAAATTAATATCTCTGTCAGCCGGTTTTGTCACCGACTTTACCAGTAGCAGCCATGGTTGTGATAGTAATAACGCAATTTAGCTGGTTCTCTACAAAAGCCGGCTAAGCAGTCAATATCTCAGTCATATCTGCGTTCCCAACGGGTAGGGAATTGAACTATATATTACGACCGCTGTATTGGAAATAAAGACCGGCTGTAATATGATTTTGTCAGAGCTATCAAAAATCCTAATTATGTTTGTACTGCAATATAAAATGTATATGCAGAGCTATTGTGCAACTGGTTGCAAAATATTTTATACGTCAAGTTGTACTTTCGGAGATGAATGTTTGTACATTCAAGATTGACGAATTACACTCATCGTCTGAGCCTTGTGTACTGCTCGGTCTATCTCTATGTAATAATTTTAGATAGAGTTTCTCAACCATAAGCGATAATATCACAAATTATATACTGTTGAAAAAATACTGAAAATATGCAACTTTTCTGTATATAAACTTTCAGATTTGCTAATTATCAGGCACCTGAGAACACCCTATCACTAGTGGAAACGAGGCCTTTGGTTGAGCCTGGAAATGGGCTCTACGAACCGGTGTTAAAGGGGGGGCCTGTACCAGCATGGCCCGTGCAGCAAAAAGGAGCCCCCCTTTAACACCGGTTCGTGGCACGAACCGGTGTTAAAGGCCCCTGCACCAGTGGCCCGCGCAGCCCCCCCCTTTAACACCGGTTCGTGGCTTGAACCGGTGTTAAAGGGGGGGGCTATATAAGACACCGCAGCCCACACCCCACTCTTCCATTGTTTCACTATCTCATTTTGGAGCCTAGCAAGAGGGTGTGAAGTGTGCTAGTTTGTGTTTTTTTCGTATGCACAAGAGGTGTTCGGTGAAATGCCCGAGAGCTCAAAATAAGTTTTCTCGTTGCTCTTTCCTTCTCGGTCGAGATCGGCAACTATCCTTTCATGTGTCATTGATGTAGTATATATATAAATGGTCATCTCCCTATTATTTTTTGATATATACTATATATTAATGCAGATGAACCGGCAATGGATGTACGGTGACCGCCGCACTTCCGAGTACATTACGGGCCTCCAAAATTTCATCGTTGTGGCTAATGCAAACCGTGGTCACAATTGTTTTATGTGCTGTCCGTGTGTTCACTGTCAGAACAAGAAAGACTACTCAAATACCAGAACCATTCACGCCCACCTGCTTCGATCCGGTTTCATGCCCAGCTATAATTGTTGGACCAAGCACGGAGAAAAAGGGGTTGTGATGGAAGACAACGAAGAAGAAGAGGATGATGACAACTATCATAATATGTATCCTAAATATGATGATACTGTAACGGGGGTAGATAATGAAGATCAAGAGGCAGCAGATGGGCCCGCTGATGACGATCTTGGTCGGGCCATTACTGATGCAAAGGAAGAATGTGAAACTGAAAAGGAGAAGGAGAAGCTGGAGCAGATGTTAAGGGATCACAAAACATTGTTGTACCCAACTTGCGAAGATGGCCACAAAAAGCTCGGTACCACACTAGATTTGCTGCAATGGAAGGCAGAGAACGGTGTGACTGACAGCGCATTTTCAAAGTTGTTGGTAAAAATGAAGAATCTTCTTCCAAGAAATAATGAGTTGCCCGACAGTACATACCAAGCAAAGAAGGTTGTCTGCCCTCTAGGATTAGACGTGCAGAAGATACATGCCTGCATTAATGACTGCATCCTCTACCGCGGTGAGAAGTACGAGAATTTGGATGCATGCCCGGTATGCACTGCACTGCGGTATAAGATCAGACGAGATGATCCTGGCGATGTTGAGGGCGAGGCCCCTAGGAAGAAGGTTCCTGCCCAGGTTATGTGGTATGCTCCTATAATACCACGGTTAAAACGTCTCTTCAGAAATAAAGAGCATGCCAAGTTGTTGCGATGGCACATGGAAGACCGTAAGAAAGACGCGATGTTGAGACACCCCGCTGATGGGTCACAGTGGAGAAAAGTCGAGCGAGAGTACCCGGACTTCGCACGTGACGCAAGGAACTTAAGGTTTGGTCTAAGTACAGATGGCATGAATCCTTTTGGTGAGCAGAGTTGCAGTCACAGCACCTGGCCTGTGACTCTATGTATCTATAACCTTCCTCCTTGGTTGTGTATGAAGAGGAAGTTTATTATGATGCCAGTGCTCATCCAAGGCCCGAGGAAACCCGGCAACGACATTGATGTGTATCTAAGGCCATTAGTTGAAGAACTTTTACAGCTGTGGGCCAAACCAGGTGTACGTATGTGGGATGAGCACAAAGGGGAGCCATTTGACCTACGAGCATTGCGTTTTGTAACCATCAATGATTGGCCTGCTCTTAGTAACATTTCAGGGCAGACAAACAAGGGATACAATGCATGCACACACTGTTTGGATGAGACTGAAAGTGTATATTTGGATAAATGTAAGAAGGTTGTGTACCTAGGGTATCGTCGATTTCTTATGAACCTGCATCTAGTAAGAAAGAAAGGCAAGCATTTCAAACGTCTGGCAGAACCCCGGAGGAAGCCTGTCTTCCGTACCGGTGAGGAGGTATTTGGTATGGTCAAGGACCTAGAAGTAATCTTTGGAAAAGGTCCTGGCGCTCTATCTGTTCCGAATGACGATGCCGGACACGCGCCCATGTGAAAGAAGCAATCTATATTTTGGGACCTACCCTATTGGAAAGTCTTAGAGGTCCGCTCTTCAATCGACGTGATGCCCGTGACGAAGAATGTTTGCGTGAACCTGCTAGGCTTCCTAGGAGTGTATGGGAAGACAAAAGATACACCGGAAGCACGGCAGGACCAGCAACGTCTGAAAGACCCTGAAGAGCCTATGCATCCTGAGAACGAGAAGGGTAAACGATGCCACTTAACTCCTGCCAGCTATGCTCTTACCAAAGCAGAGAAGGAAATATTTTTTGAATGCCTGAGCAGTATCAAGGTCCCGTCTGGCTTCTCGTCGAATATAAAGGGAAAAATAAATATGGCAGAGAAAAAATTCCAATACCTGAAGTCTCATGGCTGCCACGTGATAATGACACAATTGCTTCCGATTGCATTGAGGGGGCTTCTACCTGAAAATGTTCGAGTACCCATTGTGAAGCTATGTGCATTCCTCAATGCAATATCTCAGAAGGTAATCGATCCAGAAAGCCTACCAGGGTTACAGACAGATGTGGCCCAATGTCTTGTCAGCTTTGAGTTGGTGTTCCCACCATCCTTCTTCAATATTATGACGCATCTCCTGGTTCACCCAGTAGAAGAGATTGTCATTCTCGGTCCTGTATTTCTACACAATATGTTCCCCTTTGAGAGGTACATGGGAGTCTTAAAGAAATATGTTCATAACCGTGCTAGGCCAGAAGGAAGCATCTCCAAGGGCTATGTAACAGAGGAAGTCATTGAGTTCTGTGTTGATTTTATTCCTGACCTTAAGGCGATTGGTGTTCCAGAATCACGACATGAGGGGAGACTGCGTGGAAAAGGCACCCTAGGATGTAAAGCAATGATATGTAGGGACGGGCATTCTCTCAATCAAGCACACTACACGGTTTTACAAAGATCTATCTTGGTTGCCCCGTATATCAATGAACACAAGAATTTAATACGCCTCAAACACCCGGGGCAGTCTGATGAGTGGATTATAGGTGAACACATGGCGAGTTTTGGCGGCTGGCTGCAAAGACTTCTCACGAATAACACCACTGTTGGGGATCAGCTGTACTTGTTGGCCAGGACACCATCTTCGACTGTATGTACTTTCCAAGGGTACGAGATAAATGGGAATACATGTTACACGATAGGCCAAGATAAAAAGAGCACCAACCAAAATAGTGGTGTCCGCTTCGATGCAGCAGAAGACAATGGGCAAAAGACCACGTATTATGGGTTCATAGAGGAGATATGGGAACTTGACTATGGACCTAATTTTAAGGTCCCCTTGTTTCGATGCAAATGGGTCAAGCTAACAGGAGGGGGGTTGAGGTAGACAAGAAGTACGGAATGACAACGGTAGATCTCAACAGTCTTATGAAGGTAGACAAGAACTTAGACGAACCATTCGTCTTAGCCAATGATGTGGCTCAGGTTTTCTATGTGAAGGACATGTCTACCAAACCGAAAAAAAGAAAAAAATAAGCAAACAGATACATCACACGATGAGCCAAAGCGTCACATAGTTCTTTCAGGGAAAAGAAACATCGTGGGAGTGGAGGACAAGACAGACATGTCAGAAGATTATAATAAGTTTGATGAAATTCCGCCTTCAGAGTGAAGACTGACCCAACCATCCTGTTAAACGGTGTTGATACTCCATGGTTACGGCCGACGCGATCATAAGATTGACTATATGTATTAATTGAGCCATTTTTGGCACACATATGTATCTCAACATGGAAATCAATGTCATATTTCTTCTGTTAACAGTATATGTATTAAATGAGCCATTTTTCTTCCTTCTATTTCTTCCCTCCATTTTTCTTCCCGCCATTTTTTCCCGCCAGTTCTTCCCGCTAGTTCTTCCCTCCAGTTCTTCCCGCCAGTTTTTCACTATATATATATGTAGGGTTGGCCTCCATTGTCATTGCACATCTCTAGACTCATATCTGCAACCTCATCACTCTTTCCCATGGCTTCCACCGTAGTACTAACCCCCAGGGAGGCGGAGGCGCTTTGCGCCTCGAACTACCCCTGCCCGCCGGGCTACTGTGTCCCCGTCGGCTGGATGCTGAGCGTTGGAGGCGTGCCGGCTCCTCCTGTCCCTCTAGGTGTGGCGCGCCGGATGGCCATCATGAACCACTACTACTTCGAGCTCACGCCGGAGCAGCGGAGGAATCCCAGATGGCATCCCGACTATTTCCCTACTTGGGAAGCCTTCTTCGTGGATCGGCGTGAGAGGGCGCTCGCCAGGCACGAGGAGGACGGCCCACCTCCTCCGAACTTCAACGAGGCCGGCCGTCGGCTATGGTGGCACGGTCGGACTCTCCAGAGCATCATGGCCTATGACACTGCCGCCGACTCTAACCCCCGTCTGCGCTACCCTCAAGTCCAGCCCACGCGTACTCAGCCTTCAAGGTTCAATTACGGCGACCCCGACGACGACAACGATGATGGCGGCGGCGAGTACGATGACTACAGTGGCGAGTATTACAGGTGTAGGCAGGAGCATGACTGAATCACTCCAACATTCCGAAACAAGTTCGGCCGATTGTTACTTAATCTGGCCATGTATCTTAATTTTCAGTTCTTTTATGTATCTTAATTTTCAGTCGTGCTTTATGTAACTTACTATTAGTTGCATTCTGTATTTTAATTCCAGTTCTATCTCCTTCAAAAAATGACCTATCTCAATCGAGGTTTCTTGGCTTTCGGGTCAAATGACCAATGTTATGGCTAGAATCAAGGCATACTTTGTGATAATATGGCCATATTGTGCATACATGTGCATCATGGCATGGCAAACAATGTTGCAAGAGGAAGTTTTGCTTTTTATCGCACCAAAAAGGCATTTTCCATTTTCCGAGCATAAAAACGGACGGTTTTGTGAAGCAACCACCAAATGGCTAATTCAAAAAACCACCACCACATTTTACAAAAATACTAGACCACCTTATATGGACAATGTACCAACAGGGGAATCTGAAACCTTTCCGTCCACCTCTGGTGAAAAAGACAAATTCCTGCCGAATCGGCAGGAAGTGGGTCAGATATGAACTACAGGTACATGATACGATGCTCATGATTTTTTACAAAAATCATTTTTAGGTTCACAATATGCAATTTTATCAAAAATCCAATGCAAGTTGAGCGAGGCTTTGTCAGATTCAAGTGTACACAAAAGATGTGGCATTTAAATATCCAATCAATTCAAAAATGTTAATACAAAATAAAATATGATTTGCTCTAATAAAATAGGGTTAGATTCCTTTTTAGATGCTTAATATTTATTATGTTCAAAGTTTTAGGATTTGACAATTTATTTTTGTTTGAATTGAATAATCAAAATTTATATGTAAGTGTTTTAATCATTTTGAAAATTTTCATCTAAAGTAAATATAAAATGTTTTTACATGAATGGATAGATATTATTTTTCTGAAAATTATGATATATTATTCATATTTTTCTTGAGTTGAAATGAATAAGATATGAATTTTCTAAATTCATATCCTATTTTTTGAATTATAAATGCCCCCACCCCTTTAATGCATGAAATAAATGCCCCCCCTTTAACACCGCTTTCAGCCACGAAGCGGTGTTAAAGGGGGGCGCATTTATTTCGTTTCGCGCGCGCACACCACCCCCTTTAACACCGGTTCGTGGCTGGAACCGATGTTAAAGGGGGGGGGGTGCGCGCACGAAACGAATCCCCCCCCTTTAACACCGGTTCCAGCCACGAACCGGTGTTAAAGGGGGGGGGGGTTATAACGCGCGTCTTCCCCTTCCTTCTTCCCCCCAGCCAGATCGAAAGCGCGCGCGCCTTCCCGTCCAGCCCTCGCCGTCGCCGCCCTCGCCGTCGCCATCCCGCGGGAGCGCCGTCGCCCCCTCCCTGCGCGCAAGCCGTCGCCGTCGCCGTCCAGCCCTCGCCGTCGCCGCCCTCGCCGTCGCCATCCTGCGGGAGCGCCGTCGCCCCCCTCCCCGCGCGCGAGCTGTGACAAACACATATTGTTGCATATATGTTGTATATATTGTTGCATATATGTATATAATTAGTTATTAGTATTTTATAAGTGTGTAGTTCAGTGTGTATTATTAGTAGCTTAGTGTTAATATTAGTTTAGGGTTTATTTAGTTTAGGGTTATTAGTTTAGGGTTTATTTAGTTTAGGGTTATTAGTTTAGGGTTATTTATTTAGTTTAGGGTTATTTATTTAGTGTAGTTTAGTGTATTTAGTTTAGGGTTATTTAGTGTATTTTATAGTTAGTATTAGTTTAGGGTCGTCACCTCGCTGCTCTGCAAGCGCCGCCGCTGGCCGTCGTCGTTAACGTCGCTCCGGTGACCCCTAGGTAGTGGCGCCGCCCGTTTTAGGTAGGCCGCATCACGCTGAGGCAAACCCGCTACCTCGCGCGCCCTAGGTCGCTCTCCAGCACCGCCAGCCGCCGCTTTCTGGAGCATCCTCTGGTCAGCCACTATAGCTAGCCCCTCTGCATCCGGGATTTCTCCGAATTAGGGTTTGGACCCCTCGGAACTCGTTTAAAATGATCAAGCATCCTTAGGGTTTTAATTTCATTTGTGTATTTATTTGTGTATTTTTGTATGAATAATATGTATATTTGTGTATGAATCCAAGTCCACTTGAATGTTTACTCTCTTACTCTAGATAATATTATTGTTTTAGAAACTATGGATCCACTTAGTAGAAACCTTGAAGAAGAAGAAATAATGGAGAACATTATCGATGAGGATACCTCACAATATCTGAACTTGGAGGGACATGATGACAGCTCAAGTAGTCATGGAGAATATGAAGACTCCGGTGAACGCAATTTAGTGATTACAAAGTCCGGCGAGGTATATGCATTGATTAAGCCTCTGCTGACTTCCACCAACAATCTTCTTCTACATGTATTAATTAACGCTTCTTTCTTCTTTTAGCCCTTTGGATCGACCAGCCAGCAACCATCTTCTTCTACAAAAAAGAGCAAGCGAGGCGCGAGCCATCGGTTGAAAGATCGTGCAAAGTTCACGATCGAAGCAGTCCGTGTTGATGGCAGGCCGATGGAGCCCAAGAATGCCGCAGACAAATTTGTACGTCAGGCTGGAGTTCTTGTTAGGGACCAAATCCCAATCATAATTGAATATTGGAATAAGCCAAAGAAGGGCGACGGTACCTTTGTCGATGAAAGATCCAAAGAAACGCTTTGGAATTCGCTGTTGGTAAATTTCACCCTTCCGCCAGAGAAGGATGAAAACAAACCGGTTATAAAGGAAAAGGTCAAAGAGTGGACTCTAAAGAAGATGGCTGACGCTTTCCGCAACTGGAAGACAAAATTGAACAAATTTGTCAAAGCTCGCGAGACTCCAGATTTCGAAGACGCATATTATGCGAAGATAAGACCTCACTGGCGCGAATTTGTGGCATACAAGGAAGGTGCTATAGCTACAAAGAGGTCAGAAACCAATACGCTAAATGCCCAGAAGAAGGAATATCACCAGAGGACAGGGTCAGGTGGCTACATATCTCAGAGGCCTAAGTGGGAGGAAGCTGAGAAGGCCCTGCGCGACAGAGGGATCACACCCCAGACACATGGGTGGGACCTACGTGCAAAGACTTGGTTCTACGGAATCGGGGCAAGGTTGGACCCAGAAACAGGATTGTGTATCTTCCCAACCCTCCTTGCCAAACCCGTCACTGAACTCATCACGGCATACGAGGAAACAACCGCCAGGACCTTCCATCCCGATAGAGAGAATGACCAGCTCACACGCGCCATCGGTAAAAAAGAACACCCTGGACATGCACGAGGCACAGGGGGTATGACGTGGAAGGATGGGTTTGCCGAGTGGAGCGACTCTTACAGATGGCGCGACAAAAAAGAAAAAGAGCGTACAGAGCGGATGACACAGATAGAACATGCACTTGTGGCGCTGCAGGTGCAAGTGAATGCACAACAGAGCCATCAAGCTACCAGCCCATCTCAGCGGCACGAAGAGCCTGCATTGGAATCTGCCGGCGGCCCAGACTCTGCGCGGAAAAGCAGCGTGGCTTCCACGGAGAACGTGCAGCCCACGCTTGAAATGGCGGGTCCTCGATACCCCGTGGATGAGATCACGGAGAGCGAACGCGCTGAGCTGCATGTGAGATTAATGGGCTTATCCATTAAGGTGGCTGTCGGCTATGCCTTACCTCCTGTAGCTGGTGGAACTTACCACTGCCGACCGATTCCAGATGGCTATGCTATTGTCGGGGTGGATGAGGTTGTGAAGGAATATGAGGAAGCACAGCTTGACCATGCTACAGGTGAAGGGGAAACTCAACTCAAATTTGCAGTGAAAACAACCATTCTTTGGAAGAAGGAACACATCGTGCTTCCAAATTGGAGGCCACTGGCACCCCCGCCGTCTCCGCAGCGTCAGCAGTCTGAGCCGCTTCAGCCATCTCCTGCGCGGCAGCCATCTCCGGCGCGCCAGCCATCTCCTGCCCGTCAGCCATCTCCGGCGCTTCAGCCATCTCCTCAGCGTAAGCGGAAGAGCACTGCCACGAAGAGCATCACTAGCACTGCCACAAAGAAATCTGTAGGAAACCGTACGCCAAAGAGTTCAAAAAACTACGTCCCGCAGCCTTCCGCCAAGCCATTGCCGGTTTTACCGTGGAATCGCAGTGACGAGGAGACCAATAGGATCTCGGAAGAAGAGGTCAAGAAATTCTTTGCACCTAGACGGGCTGAGCCAAAGGAGAAAATAGATCCGGCGGTGGTGGAGAAGTTTTACAAAAATCTTTTGAAACCTGAAACCCCACTTGTGCCGGACTACGAGCGCCAGATTTTGAAGGTGGATGCAAGGCGCCGTAGGGAGACTGAAAGTAGTAGTCGTGCGGCACCCCAGAAAACAGTTCCCATGCTCGGAGAGCAGGAAAACCAATCATGCGCCCCGCTCCAAGTGTTCGACACACGGGACGCTCCTCCCGTAAATGATTACGAGGCAGAGCTACAAAGAAAGGCCAATGAGATGGGGATGACTTACATTGCATACTTGAACATCATGGGACACAACTTGCCCAAATGCGATGCCAACCCCATACAGCCATGGAATTATGGGAAGAATCTCGTCAAGAAAGAGGAGCTCAAGAATCTACCAACAAAGATGCGAAGATTGCACAAGTGGTACCTTGATTTCTGCAAGACGAGAAAGGAAGAATGGATCACGGCGCATATAAGAGATGAGATTTTCTTGTGCAGAGACGACGAGATCGACTTCAACATTCAAGACTTGCATTTTCTATTCAATCAGAAGGAACTCGACAAAGCTGCCCTCAGCCTTTATTATGTGTAAGTACTATTTCTGTATTTTCTATCTCATCTCATTCACTTCATTAATTGCATGTATATATATGCTCACCATATATGTATATACTATTATGCAGGAAAAAGGTTATGGAATGCATGAAAGGAGGACCTTTTGACATTGGGTTCGTTGACCCAAATAGAGTTCATGAAGAAGTGGTAAGAACCAAACCCGGGCAAACAGAAGATTTATTGCTAAGGTCTTTACTGAGACAACAAACCAAAAGGGAAATACTATTGCCTTACAACTTCTCGTGAGTACTGTTACCCTCTCTTGTACACATTCTGTTTCGGCTTACTCGATGTTAAGTGTAACTGATGATGAGTTATGCCTGCGTAGGTTCCACTTTATTCTGCTAGTCATTCAACCTGACTCAGGAAAAGTCCTTGTCATGGACTCGTTACGAAAAAAAGAGCTATGGGCAGACTTTAGAGAGATGCTCCAGAGGTAATTTCAATCATATTATCGCACTAGATCGGCAACTTTCATGACAACAAGTAATTAATTACTCCTTTATCCATTTTCTTTGCCGGAGGGTTTGGAAAAGGTTCACGGGCAGGGCCGTGGGTGAATGGTCAGAAGAACTAAAATTTGTAGACCAAAATGTAAGTAATACTAGCTAGCTAGGTCTGCGTATCTCTTTGATTCTGCTTCCAATTCCATTATATCATGCTTTATTGATTATTATTTTGATTGAACTCTCTATTCTCGTAAAGTGCGCGCATCAGGGACACGGCAATAACTTATGTGGGTACTATGTTTGCGAGTTCATTCGCAACACGATATGTGCGACGGGCCAAGCCACACTAGAACAACTTAGAGTAAGTAAACAAAGTACACAACATTATTTTATTACCATCAATTGTGTTGAGTTTTATTCTTATATATATATTGACCCCATTCTTCATATATATTCAGATCGAACGGATGCGGGACCAACTCCTACCATTTGACCGCATACGAGCCATTCAAGAGGAATTGGCGGGGTTCATACTTGATGAGGTCGTCACGCCTGGCGGAGAACTCTTTAGATATCCACCAAAATGAACGTTGTATATATGCTTGAACATGTTTGTCTTGTACTTGATGCTTCAACGTTTACGGAGAATACCACACAATGACGATGTTGTGTATAATAATAGTTGCTTAATTATTCATGTACTTGTATGTACCGATGACGATGTATGTGTATACCGCTCCCGATCGATTCCCCCTCCCCCCCTCCCTGTCCCCGCCACACCGCAGAAATACGCCCAGAACGGGGCAGGGGCAGAACTCTGCCGCGGCAGAGATTTAGGCCGTTTTCCTACCGCGGCAGAGATTTATCTCTTTTTCCTGCCGCGGCACAGAACCTTTAACACCGGTTCGTGTTACGAACCGGTGTTAAAGGGGGGGCTGAGCCCTGCGGCAGCCCCACGTGCGCCACCCTTTGACACCGGTTCGTATAAGAACCGGTGTTAAAGGGGGGCCCCTCTAACACCGAACCCTCAACAGCGGTTCTACAACCGCTATTAGAGGGCCCTCCAAACCGGTGTTAGATGGGGGGGGGGTGCACTAGTGTATGTCTCAGTCACCTCTTTCACCATTAGATTTAGGTCGCGATTCATTCAATGTAGGATTTCCACATGAGTTGAAACTAGGTTGTCACTAAGAACTTAATGAGTTGCAACTAGGTTGCAACCGAGAACCTGTACAAATTTTATAAGTTGCAATTTGGCTATAGTTGTAACTATGAATTTCCACAAATAGTAGGATGATGCCAACCTACCGACACATAAGAAGTTTTCAGGAGCCTAAGTAACTTTTCCATGATTTATATTTAATTTAGGAAAGAGATAAATTTTCTATATGGCTCGCACCAAGAAGTTACACCACCAACTCTACATACAATAGATGCACACTTCTATATGTCTCTACACCAGGAAGACCTCTTGTCTCTCTTGCATCTGGCAATTTCTAGGACGCGCCGTGGTGCCATGTTGAGCATGCATCTCTAGTGGTGGAGGAGCAAGCATCTCTGGTAGGGGATGTGGAGAACCCACTATCTCTGCCATACCATGACGAATGCTTCTCATGCTCGTACTCCGGCTGGTCCTCCTCGGATGAGGAGTACAAGGTGTCCGAGGATACGACAGATGACCTTTACAAGATGATGGAGAAGATCCAGGAACATACAATGGTCGAGCGGTAATTTGAGTCTCTCCACAAGTACCAACTGCCTGCCATGACGCAACATGCCCTATGCGTAGATGATTATCTATGTGAGCATGTCCGTGCATTGCTTGTGGAAACCTTGCATAATTAGATCCCTTCCAACACGTATATGAACTAGATCTTTGGTTATTTCCGCAAACGTTGGAAACGTTCATAGTAAAGGAAACACGTTGATAGTATGAATTGCACTCGACGAATGGCCGGGAAAACCTGTATGATAGGCATATCCGCAAACGACAATATCAACAAGAACTGGGTGTGAAATGCACTATCATAGATGATTAATCATTAGGATTTCTATTGCGATAAGGTCCATCACAGACGTTTGTTGGGTGATAATCCGTACGAGAGTATACAGCCGATCAGGGCCCATCAAACATAACCCTACCAACTACACACTATGTATTTTAACCAACAGTGATACTAGTCCACTGGAGAGCTGCCTCACCTCTTTAGGACCACATTACATATTCTTCTCCCCAAAAAACTCACTAGGTCAGCGACGGAAAGGAAGAGCTAGCTGTTGGTGGAAGTTAGCATTGCAATGCCAATATTCTCACTAGCGGCCTTTATGACGCCAACTCATTCTTCTCTGCAAGATTGAATGTAGGGGGTGCTATCGATGTCGCCGGTCAAGGCGGCTCGTTTTGGCCGTGACACAGTGGCCAATTTTAGTCGTGGTCGCCCTCATAAGGCATATATTGTTACTAGGTTTACTAAGTTCTATTTAGAATACAGATTTGTGCGGCTAGTAAGGTCAGGTGAGTTTGATTATTCTTAGGATATAGGTATTTTTCAATTTTTATAGTAACTATCTCGAGTGTGTTGGACCGTACTGATCCGTGTATGTACAGAATGGATTTCTATTGACCAAATGTATATATGTTTTAGATATACACTTTATTGTGTATGGACATGATCTATGTGTTAGACAATGCGTACTTGAGACAAGGTTTCTGCAATGTATTATAATTATTTGCATCATGTATTTTATTATGATCTATTGTTGACACCATTTCTTATGTGGTATAACTTGATTGGTTATACTAGATCGATGTTAACATCTTGACATTACTATTTTTGTATAGTAAGGATACTATTTTGGTGATACTCCATAGTAACGACTAGTGAACTCCTTGCCACGAGATACGGATATGTTATCTTACTCTTCTGATTCCCTGTGTAGCTGAAAGTTAAAAACTGCACTTCACTCGAGGAAGTCAATAATTGCACCTCTCCTGAGGTGTATGACCTATCGAAACAATTATCACTACTATCATACTATTACATGTTGATGCATAAAATGGACATAGATCTGCATAGTGAAAATGTATACAATAGTAGCTATCATCTTGCCGCTGCTTGATTTAAATAAAAACGTTTGTTAAAAGAGCCGAACACATACAATGAAATAACATTGGCTGTTTCCAATCATCCAGAATCGTAATGGTAAACTTATGGATCACGTACGTGCATTCCCCATGATCTGCAGATGGTTCGGTTCTGGTAAGGGTGTATCAGCCCGTCGCTTATGGTTCAGCAAACCATTTCTGTTGTAGAGGTCTATCACACACCCTTTGATGTTCAAGGTTAGATTCACCATTGTGATGGGTTATTTCAACAGTGTGTGAAGGTCTGATCTGTACTAGTAATCATCAGCCCTCTCCCATTGCCCAACACAATTTGCGTCACATGTATATTTTCCTATGTCCACGATCGACAAGATCCTCCTTCAACGGCGACTCTTATCTGTCTCACTCGCACATGTCACCGCCTTCATTATTACCCGAGGCATCACCCCGTTGTGATCCTTCTAGTAGGAGGTGCACACAGATTTGTAGATGGTGATCATGTTGAATTCGCCGCACTTGCCGTCTACCCTATGGGCATCAATACCTCCTTCCCCAATTTCGGCGATACTCCTCCGTAATTTATCTCCGTCCACTATGACGTTGTGTCCCCTTTGTCGCTACTGGATGGTCCCATTGATGACCTATTTGTTAATCCACTAATTCAATCATCTTACAACCACAACATCGCTTTTTGCATATGCCATCCTTCTTAGGCACCCATCGCCCTAAACCTATGGATAGAGCTTCAAGTGGGGTGTGGATGTTAGCATAGGCTTTTGAATTTGGGAGTCTACTGACTCTGGGAGAGTCCAAAATAGAGTGGTGTGTCAACCAACTATAGATTTTGTTCCGTGATGTGTCCATTTAGCCGGCTCCCCCCCCCCCCCCCCGAGTCGGTGTGTTGATGGTGTGAGCGATATAGTGCCTCCCGCTAGCACAAAGAGGACCTAAATATAACCCCCAACAGAAACATATAGATATGGTCAACAGTTCAAGGCACGGGGACTCCTTGTCCTTTTCTCATCTTCATTTATATCTGGTCAAGTCAAGATAGATTTTCATACTCTTCTCACCCAAAGGAGACATCAAAGAAGAAGCTCGCCGGTAGTTGCATCTTGCTTATTTTAGGAGAATCTGGCTATGCTTGCATCTGGCCGGTGTCAGGTGCATCCGTTTGACGTTGCATACATCTATGATTGCATTCACCAAGTGTCGGGAACCGGCGCAGACGTTTCCTCCATCCCATGGTTCCACGATACAGTGGACTACATAGGAATTCTAACTAAAACAATGGTATAAGTATTTTTGTGATTGTCCTTCATGACGATGAACTAGGGTTTATCTAGTTGTTTTTATTCTATTTAGCCATCAAGAATTTTCTATGTGATTCTGTACAAAAGCATATTATATGTTACTTGTTTATGTTAGATCATGTTCTTCTTAGATAGTCTTTATATTTACATATTTGTTTGTTTGTGTGCATTTATGTTGTTAGCTCAGGCTCATTTGAAACTAGTAGTTTATTTCTGGCACAAAACATAAAAAATAACTGGATCGAGCATCTCAAGAAGCTCTATTTAAAACAGGCTCCGATGAGAAAATTGTCTCATATATAGTTCTGTTTTCAGTTGATCTTTCTCTATGTATTTACAATTCTCATATCGTATAACATTATGTACTATATATTGAGGTTCTTGGTGCAATGATTTCAAGAACACAAGGATAAATGGAGAAATTTGTCCTTACAAGGTACATCAGCGTCACGAAACAAAGATGAAACTAACAAAAGCTATAGATTAGTTCATTGTTTTGGAAATGTAATAGTGTCAATTGTATATGACATGGTTGAATAAAATTTGTTCTATTTAGTTCTTTTGTTTTATGATATTTTTTCTTCTATTTTATTACCTTTCAATGCTATGCAGATACTATAAGGCAATTGTTGGCAGAAAAATAGGGTTAAAAATCTAACAAGTGAAAGAATGTAACTGTAACTGATCATCACCACTTAAAGGATCCGGAAATAGGCATAAGATAGGAACCATTGCGAAAAAACACCACTTCTTGATGACATGTTTTGGCCATGTTTCCATAGAAGTCTGCACATCAGTGACTATTCCCTTGAAATGTAACATTTTATGTTTCCATAGGGGTTTATAACAAGTGTCCGCAACATCGCTCTGGGTGCTATATATGATTCTCGGACTTCTACACATATGTAGTTAAACAACGTTGCACTATTTGACAAATTTTTGGTAGTTGTTATCTCATATTAAATCTTCCTCATTTTCTTGAAAAATAATATAAAATAGTATATTGACTAGATCCTTAATTAAGCTAATTTCAACCATTGGCTTCCAATCATATGTTGAACTAACGAATGGCCCAAAATTGCAAAAACTTTCTGCTAGATCCGAGGTTTTATCATTATCAGAGAAGATAAAGAGAATCAACATGAATGCCCCATCTTGCAGTTTTGAATTTATGTACTAGATGTCCAGGTACGATGCGCTCCACTGAATGATCCGCGAGAACCTATCATCGGTTGCATGGGTTGTTGTTGTGACCTATATTTCACATGTATTCTTCTAGTATTCCCAATAAAACGTAAAGAGTTACTTCCTTCTCCTAGTCGACGACTTCACGCTCTACATGCATCTCACCCTTCTTGCGACGAAGCCAATAGGACACGTGCCAGTATTCGAGCGGGCATTGCGGGAAATTATTCGATGGTGTACTCTCAACAACTAGTGTCTTTAATAAGCATATGGTAGGTCCTCACTAATCATCTAGGAAATAAGATGAACACATACGATGAAACAACACGAATCGTTTGCAATCATCAGGAAACACTTACAGTAAAGAAGGAATACATGTGTGCGATGCCTTATAATTCACATATAGATAGATTCAAGAAGCTGTATTCCCTTTTGAACATGGTTAAATAAACCATGTGCGAATTAGAGGCGCACCACACACCCATCGATAGAGACTATCGAAAAAGTCATGTGCGATGGGTTATTTCCACCATGTATGAAGTTTTGTTATCTACTATTGTAAACCCATCAAACCTAAACAATAACAAGGATATAAACATTGATCATATGACAAAATAGTTAGTTATCTGGTGGATACAGTTATTACATAATGAGGAGCAACACTTATGGCCATGCACCCTGGGGTGCTGCCTACCTTATTTATTACATTGTTTAAAGGTAAAACATAAACATGAAAATTAAAGTAGTTGTAGCATATCACATATGATTGCTACTAGCAACATAGTTGCAAAATTATTACAATATACCATTGTCCACCAGAGAGTAATACATTAATTAGCATTGTAGCTTGTTTAGCCAAGGAATGTTGCATCAACGGTAGATTCCCCGCCAGAGTTGACAACGCTAGCATAGAGTGAGGTCATAGTCAACTTATCACACGGATTAGTAGTTTCTCCAGATGCATCCAAATTCTTTTCAATGCTTTCCCAGTTGATGTTCTTGAACTTACCTTTGAGGCCACATTCCGCATATACCTGCCACATTTATAAGCGAAGAATAAAAGAATTAATAAATGGTATCGAATGCTAAAGTTTTGAATGGAAATTTTACATAAAAATCTTTACAACATTTTGTTTCAAACACATTTTGTTACCATTTATAATATAAGCTTATTTCCTCAAGTGTTTTTATATGTTCTTCTGGTTGTTCCTTCTCTTTCCATTTTACTTATTGCTCCTTTTTATTTCCTCTAGGAATTGTGTTTTTTCACAATGTGTAATGAATACATTTTTTTGGAAAGATGGAATGTCTATGTTTGTGTACTTACCCTCCTTCCAGTATCCTTAGTATCTGCAAAAGCAAGGAGCCATGCACATTCAATACCTAATCTATTTGTGCCAGAGTACACCACAACAGCCTTGACACCTTTAGGGTACATGTCTGTCATGGAAAAACCATCGGAGGTGCTAATAGTGTTGGGGAACGGCTTGACAATGTATCCTGAAAATACTGTGCTATCCATAATATTCAGGGGTCCCTTTGTTTGATTCTTCAAAATACCTTCTACAATGAAAATTTGCATATCACTAGCTGCGTCATTGTCAATGCGTTTTGTTTCAACAACTATGTCCTTTGTTTTCTTAAACAGCTCCTGAGCCTTCATGGAACGGCCAGCTTGAACATCCACGGCATACTTCTTCTCACACTGGAATGATGCCATTTTCTTGCTTTAATACATAAACATGAAATACCAATTAAATTATAGATATTTTTAGGATTGCGTAACAGTTTTTGGGTGACAAAAAGTTCAAAGTGTAATCGACATAAATTATTGTACGTATAAATAAACATGTGTTTTCATGCTTCTATTTCTAGTTTACACACCGTGAATGTATATATTTGTAAAGTTAAATTTGAATTTTGATAGTAAAACCGCACTAATTTCAGATAACTTTCTAGAAAACATTTCTACTTTTTGCATGAACCATCATAGTGAAAGAGGTATTGAATAAGTACGGTGTAGTCCATGAAGAAAATAAGAGAGTGGCTCTAGTTTATATCTAAAATTTATATTCCTATTAACTAATAATTGAGTACAAAACTCCTTTAATAATTATAAACTCATATTTTTTCTTCCCTAATAAAATAAAATAAAATACTTGCCACTATATGGTTAACCTATACCTAATCTATACCTAATAATAAAGGACGGGTTGTTTCTTCCGGTCCAACACTTTTTAGACCCTTTTACCCCTAGCGTTCTCATATATCTCAGTATAAATTACAATAGTTGCCACCGATAAGTCGCAGTTGGAACTCCTTGCGTCGGTGCCTTCGACGGTTCTCACGTCTTGGCTCGAGCGTCCTTGGAGTCGAGGCGGAAGCTCAGCTTGGTTGGACTCCGCCCTAGCGAGCTAGCAGGAACCGTGGTTGGTTTTAATATCCTGAATGAAAACGTCATTGAATGGGGAATATTATGCTTGTTTATGGCGAGCCGTTTCAAGGCCTAGAACGGCCTATTGGAGGAGGAGAAGAGGTCAGCCATGGCCTTGGCTGTAGGGTACAGTTTATGTACGTGCTTCACCAGGAAGAAGACGGTTCATGATCCATTCTGGTCCAGGCTGATTCGGCCCAATTGGAAATAATAGAGAAGAGAGATGTGCAAAGAGGCCTTAATTTGCTTCCACAGTCACGTGGAATAATTAAGGACGGATTGTTTCTTCCGGTCCAACACTTTTTTAGACCCTTTTACCCCTAGCGTTCTCATATATCTCAGTATAAATTACAATAATTGCCACCGATAAGTCGCAGTTGGAACTCCTTGCGCCGGTGCCTTCGACGGTTCTCACG
Source organism: Avena eriantha (assembly GCA_910589775.1). Taxonomy (NCBI): domain Eukaryota; kingdom Viridiplantae; phylum Streptophyta; class Magnoliopsida; order Poales; family Poaceae; genus Avena; species Avena eriantha. Next base: position 476,411,795 of record OU342745.1, read on the forward strand.
TCTTGGCTCAAGCGTCCTTGGAGTCGAGGCCGAAGCTCAGCTTGGTTGGACTCCGCCCTAGCGAGCTAGCAGGAACCGTGGTTGGTTTTAATATCCTGAATGGAAACGTCATTGAACGGGGAATATTATGCTTATTTATGGCGAGCCGTTTCAAGGCCTAGAACGACCTATTGGAGGAGGAAAAGAGGTCAGCCATGGCCTTGGCTGTAGGGTACAGTTTATGTACGTGCTTCACCAGGAAGAAGACGGTTCATGATCCATTCTGGTCCAGGCTGATTCGGCCCAATTGGAAATAATAGAAAAGAGAGATGTGCAAAGAGGCCTTGATTTGCTTCCACAGTCACGTGGAATAATTAAGGACGGATTGTTTCTTCCGGTCCAAAACTTTTTTAGACCCTTTTACCCCTAGCGTTCTCATATATCTTAGTATAAATTACAATAGTTGCCACTGATAAGTCGCAGTTGGAACTCCTTGCGTCGGTGCCTTCGACGGTTCTCACGTCTTGGCTCGAGCGTCCTTGGAGTCGAGGCCGAAGCTCAGCTTGGTTGGACTCCGCCCTAGCGAGCTAGCAGGAACCGTGGTTGGTTTTAATATCCTGAATGGAAACGTCATTGAATGGGGAATATTATGCTTGTTTATGGCGAGCCGTTTCAAGGCCTAGAACGACCTATTGGAGGAGGAGAAGAGGTCAGCCATGGCATTGGCTGTAGGGTACAGTTTATGTACGTGCTTCACCAGGAAGAAGACGGTTCATGATCCATTCTGGTCCAGGCTGATTCGGGCCAATTGGAAATAATAGAGAAGAGAGATGTGCAAAGAGGCCTTGATTTGCTTCCACAGTCACGTGGAATAATTAGCAAAGGTTTAGTCCCATACTGCCGCCTTGATCACCGCCCCACCTATTTATATACGTTAGCAGGTCTTGGATATCATTGAGCTATAAGTTGACAAACAAAGAGCAGACCGAGATAATTAGGCGGAAGGGATCATGGGGCTGTCTCCTGAGCATACATATAGATATATATATCGTGAGATCGTGCATGATGTATGATTGATTAAAAAAGACGGCATGTATATACAGCCTGATAGGCATACGACAAAATATATTTTAGAGGGAAGACGTATTTCAGAGGGAAGACTATACAGTCTGCTAGGCAATATACCACAAAAGACAGCGGACAAAATATATTTCAGAGGGAAGACTATACAGTCTGGTAGGCAATATGAGCTAATGAGCTAATGAGTGAAAGTAGAGTATGACTATACTAATTACGGAATGACATCCCAACGAGTAGCGGGGAGTGTCACATGAAAAGACCTGAGTTGTAAACAGTTTCGACTCGATCCCACGTGGCGTGAACCGTGACTGGTTCATCTGCACGGCGTGGTAGAGAAAGAAAATGAAGAAGAAACCGCGCGTAGTCTAGAGAAATTTTCATCCACAGAAATTTAGAGGTGAGAATGGCTAGGATTTAATGGATGCGTTATTCAAAAGATTTTTCATCCCGGTGCAACGCACGGGCATTTGTGCTAGTAATAATAATAAAGAAAGAAACGTTTCTGTCAACCAGCCTTTTTTTGACGATTTTACCCTCCACAAAACTACTTATTTACCCACAACTGCCATTGTTAAGTTAGATACCGGTTTGTCATTTTTTTTCCTCGTCTGTTGACCCCGGGCCTTTTCTTCCTCTATGGTCGCTGCCCTCGACGGGGGCGGTGCAGGACGGCCGGTAGTGTTCGGTGTAGGATGGTCGGGGGCATGAGTCGCATCTGGGAGGGAAAGGCCAAAGGTGGCGTGTGCCGCACCTGGGAGGGCAAGGCCAGAGGAGGGGAATCAGAGACGAGCGGGCTCGATGCGATACTGTGCGGGGGCTGCTCGGCCTTGTCCGCGCCGAGAAAGACCAAAATCAGTGCTTTCGACTGCTTGGAGACGACAAGGCTAGAGGTTGGATGCGTACTGGCGGCGTCCATGGCGGATGGCGGTGCGGTCTGGGGAGACGGCCGCCGCTTTCAGGGGAAGAAGGCGGGCGTGCAGGGGAGATTGTCCGTGGTAGAGGTCGGGCGACGCATGGTAGTCGGCCTGCGGCAGAGGACACAGAGCAGGGGAGCTGGTATGCGGTAGGGGACGCGGCGTGGAGGAGCTGCCGTCGGGTGGATCGGGTGGATGGTGTGGAGGATCAGTTTTTTAATCTTCTTTTTTTTCCTACTAACGAGCTTTGGGTTCGGTAGGGTCGTTTTCCCATATACCTGCCTCGCTAGGATGACTGGATGAGTCGGGTCACGTCTTGTCCGGTGTGGGGGCTCTTTAGGTTATGCTAGGATTGAGCCTAGTTTTACGATTTGGCCCAGCTGCTGTGTCGGGTCCGCTTAGTATAAAAGCTAAATGAAAAACAAACGTGCGTGTAATGTGAATGCATGACCACTCGTAGTCATGTGCCTACTTGTTTTTTTTCTTATAAGCTGATTTGGACTAAATGTTTTAACTGTTAGTGACAAGGGTTTAACTCATCAATGTCCATTGTTATGGAATTCGGTTTTGGAGAAAGGGGAGCGCTGGAGATATCTATCGGCTAGCAAACAAGCACACAGGGAACTCAAAAATTTACCCAAGTTCAGGCCTCGTAGAGATCCCTACTCCTTCTTGTCTGCTCGTGGAATTATTGAAGGAATCGAGGATTACAATGATGCGCAGATGCAATCTAGTGAGGGTTGTAAAAACTAGGGTTAGTGTGTCGTTCTCGTCGCCCCCTCCTGGCCTTTATATAGATAGGCCAGGTCTCGAGTACCAGGTCGAGTCGGTTACAGATTAGGGTTTTTCCCTTTGAACTTTCTATCTTTAGCTTCTTCTTGTTCTTCAAGCAATCAAAAGTCCGTAGGCTACTCGAGTTCTCTATTTGGGCCTTGGCGACACCGTGGGCTTCCGCTGTATTCAGGCCGTATATACCAAGCTCGAGTACCTGTAGGGTATACCCATGTCAGTAGCCCCCGAGTGTCTAGTGAAATCGCAGATTTGATTGGGGACTTTATGAAGCCTTTCGAGCGCATGAATAAGTATATTTTCGACTACTCTGTTTGTGTCATAGGGATTGTTGATGTGCGTGCCTGATTTAACCGATGTATCGGTATCAGTTAACTACCTTAGGGTAAAAAAACGCAATCTACTCGAACTCGAGTCCCCGGAGTCGAATCCGGAAAAGTGCTGGTGTAATTCGACTCAAGCCGCGGAGGTCTTACAGGAGTCGAATTCCAGTATATGGGTGTGAGCACTCGACGCGTCCGTCAAGGCATGTTCATCGTACCTGTAGGCATAGATATATTTCTGGTAGTGCGCAGCAAATGCGTTGCCATGCCTTATTCAGCTCTTACCTTCACGCTGCAAGCGCGACATCCGATTTTTTGGTCATCGCGGAGATGATTCGGGTGACCCAGGAGAAGCAGTCTATTTGTAGGGAAAATATGAGGCTGTGTCGCCATAAACCTCGAGTGTGGATGTTATCAACACACAGTATGATGTACAAATAATCATGGGGTGCGTTACCAGCGCTCCCTATGGGAGTAGCCCCCAAGTGCCTGATTGAGTCGAAGACTCAGGCAGGGACTAAAGAACTTTTGTGACTGCTGTCGTCTTTTGTTTGCTTGTTTCAATCGAATTTGTTTCCGGTGCTCCCTATGGGAGTAACCAATGTCCATAGTTGAATTGCGGATTCGAGTGGTCGGGTTTGCTTTGATTCTCCATGTTCCTGTAGAAAAGAAAAAGAAAAAATCGTAGGGTGCGCGATCAGCGCTCCCTATGGGAGTAGCCCCAGAGTGCTTGGTGGAGTCGAAGACTCGAGCAAGGACTAAAGTAGTCGAAGTCTTATGCTCCATAATTTTGGATGATGTCAGTGCTGACGATGTGATGACCTCAGTTGCCCGCGTGAGCGAGTTTGACGGGACGTGACGAGCGGTGGGTCCTATTTTCTGACTCTGACTTGATTGGGCATGCGTAATCTCTGTTTTAACTGCGCCTCCTCGATTTTCACACGTAATGGGGGTAGTGGGGGACGGTTCATGCTTCAGGTCCTCAACGTGTCGATCACGATGAGCGCCACGCGTCTGATAGTGTTTTTCCTAGCCGTTAGATTCCATCTTCCAGGGGATTAAGTAGCGATGTTGCGACGGTAATTTTTCACATCAGCTTCTTTTCTCTGCCTTTGCCTCCGTCGCCATTGCTGGTGCTCCTCTGCTCCTTTTGTGCTCATCTTTCTCGCGGCGTTGGACCAGCTCCGCGTATTCCCTAGTTACTTTCTCCGGTCACACCGCCACCGCAGAATCGTTGATCTTTCCACGGCGATTTCCCTTGCCTCGTCAAAGAGGTCGACGGAGTCTTCGAGTGCAAGAGTTGACGCCTGCTCGCTGTAAGCGACCACACGTGGTGCTTTGTATCCTACTTCGGCGGGTAGCACCGCTTCAGCCCCGTGCACCATGAAGAACGGGTTGTACCCCGTGGCGCTGTTTGGAGTTGTGCGTAGGCCCCAGAGTACCGATTGCAGCTCGTTTGGGAAGCAGCCCGCGGCCTATTCGAGTGGCCTGAGGGGTCGCTTCTTGATGCCGCCGCAGACGAGCCCGTTAGCTTTTTCGACCTGACCGTTGGTTTGTGGATGCGCTACGGAGGCATAACTGACGTTGATTCCTAGATTCTCACAGAATTCCTGGAACTCCTTGGATGTGAACTTTGTCCCGTTGTCCGTGATGATGCTGTGTGGCACTCCGAAGCAGTAGACGATGGATTCAAAGAACTTGACTACGCTATATCCTGACTGATTAGTTACTAGCATGGCCTCTATCCACTTGGTGAATTTGTCGACTGCGACTAAGAGGTAGACGTAGCCTCCTCGTGCAGACCTTGGGAGTTTGCCGACCATGTCGAGTCCCCATTGCGCGAAGGGCCAGGCCAATGGAATTGGTCGGAGCTCTACGCTAGGTGCGTGGGCTTGTCCGCGAATCGTTGGCAAGCGTTGCATTTTTGGACGATGTCCTTGGCGTCATGCATGGCCGTAGGCTAGTAGAATCCAGCCCGTAGAGCTTTGGTGACGAGGGCGCGACTGCCGGCATGGTGCCCGTAGGTCCCCTCATGGATGTCGAGGAGAACAACTCTTCCATCGGCCGTGAAGACGCATCATTGGAGTACTCCTATGATGCTGCACTTGTATAGTTCGCCGTTGATAATAGCGAATACCTTGGAGCGTCGTTCGATGTGCCGGGCGTCAGTCGGATTGTCCGGTAGCCTCTTGCTGAGGAGGTACGTAATGTATGGTTGGGTCCAGGATGTCTCGATCATCATGACGCTCATTGGTCCTTCGAGTCCTGTGTCCAGCTCCAGGTCATCGAGTGCCATTGGCTCATTGGGCGGCGTAGCCCCCGAGTCTGTTGTTGCGCTTGTTTTCTTCTCTGCGGCCTTTGGCTTGATGGAGTGTTCGCAAATGCGCTCGAGAAATACCCCAGGTGGTATGGGGGCGCAAGTGGAGCCTATGCTGGCGAGTGCGTCCGCCTCTTCATTGCTTTCGTGGCCGATGTGCCGTAGTTCGCAACCGTCGAAGTCCCCTTCGAGTGTGAGGTCGCGGTAAGCGATCATGTTGTCATTCAGTGAGTCGCACTCATGCATTGTTTGGTTGACGACCAGCTTGGAGTCACCATATATTATGATCCTCTTGGCGCCGCAGGCTTTTGTCATCCTCATCCCATGCAGTAGGGCCTCATATTCGGCTTCATTGTTGGAGGTGGTGAACTGCATTCGCAGGATATATTTCAGCTTATCTCCCTGGGGCGATGTTAGTATGACTCCTGCGCCAGCCCCATCCTTTCGCTTCGAGCCGTCGAAGTGCATTATCAAGAGGTAGGACATGTCTGGTTTTTGGGGAGCTGGTTCTCCATCTAGTGCACGAGGAAGTCAGGGAGAACTTGCGACTTGATTGCATCGCGTTTTTCATATGTGATGTCTCATGGAGACAGTTCGATTCCCCAAAGCGCGACCCGTCTGGTGGCATCGGGGTTGTTGAGGATATGTCCAAGCTGGGCGTCGTTGACTACCACGATTGGGTGTTCCTAGAAGTAGTGGCGTAGTCGCCGGGCTGTCATGAAGACGCCGTACGCCAGTTTCTGGTAGTGCGGGTACCGCTGTTTTGTTGGCGTAAGTACCTCGCTGAGGTAATAGACTGGGCGCTATACCCCGTGGACCTTGTTTTCCGCGGCTTGTTCTACTACGAGCACTGTGCTAACCACCTGGTTGGTGGCGGAGATGTATAGCAACAATGGTTCCCTTTCGCGTGGGGTCACCAGTACTGGCGAGGTGGATAGTAGGCGCTTGAGGTCTTCGAATGCTTCCTGCGCCTCGTCGGTCCACTCGAACTTGTCACTTTGCGGAGGAGTTGGTAGAAGGGCAGTGCCTTTTCACCCATCCGATTGATGAATCGACTGAGCGCCACGATCCGCCCAGCCAGCTGCTGGACACCTCTTACATTTTTCCGCTTCTCCATGGCTAGTATGGCTTTTATTTTCTTTGGGTTCGCCTCGATCCCTCTCGTGGAGATAAGATATCTGAGTAGTTGCCCAGATGGTACTCCGAAAGCGCATTTGTCCGGATTTAGTTTGATCCGGTAGCCGTCGGGGTTGGCAAAGGTTTCCCGCAAATCGTCGATTAGCGAGGCTTCCTCTTTGGTCTTGATTACTATGTCATCAACATAGACTTGGATGTTGCGACCAAGTTGATTCTTGAGGCAAGCCTGCATGCATCGCCGGTAGGTGGCTCCTGCGTTCTTCAGCCCGAAGGGCATTGTGTTGTAGCAGAACACACCAAAAGGCGTTGTAAACGTCCTTTTTTATCTTCCTCCTTCATTTGAATCTGGTTGTAGCCTGAGTAGGCGTCGAGGAAGCAGAGGCGCTCACATCCCGCGGTGGAGTTGATGATCTAGTCGATTCGCGGTAGCGAGAAGTGATCCTTTGGGCAATGCTTATTTACAGAGGTGAAGTCCACGCACATCCGTAGGATATCCATGTCTTTCTTCGGTACTAGCACCGTGTTGGCGAGCCAAGTGCTTTCCTTGATCTCGCGTATAAATTTGGCGTCGAGGATTCTATTGATCTCCATTCCAACTGCCTTTGCTCTTGGTTCAGATAGTCACCGAATTGCTTGTTTGACTGGCCTTGCGTCTGGGTTGACATTGAGTGCATGCTCGGCGAATTCCTTGGGAACTCCTGGCATGTCCGCTAGACACCAGGCGAAGATTTCCCAGTGCTCACGGAGGAATTCGACGAGTGCGAGTTCCTATGCGGGACTCAAGTTGTTGGCGATGAGGGCCGCCTTGGTGGGATCCGATGGGTGGACCTGAACTTTCTTTGTGTGCACCGATGAGTCGAAAGATAGGTTGGGTGAACTTGGTCGGCTTAGGGGAGGCAGACTGTTGTCTGTCGACTCCTTTAGTGTCGCAAGTTCTTCCTGCATGCCGAAGGACTGGGAAATTCTGTTGAATTCCCTGTCGCAACTGTCGGACCTCTCGAAGCCCCCATTGACTGTGATGACGCCATTAGGGCCTGGTAGTTTCATCTGCAGATAGGCGTAGTGTGGCACTGCCATGAACCTAGCGAACGCGACAAGTCTGAGGATGCAGTGGTACTGTGAGGGCCAGTCGACGACCTCGAAGTCGATGCGCTCGCGCCGAAAGTTTTTCGGCATGCCGAAGATAATGTCGAGGTTGATTTTGCCAAGGAGATACACGCCCTTGCCTAGGACGATGCCGTGGAATGTTGTGTCTGAGGCCTCTAAGCAAGTCAGAGGGATCCTCATTGCTCGTAAGGTACTCGCGAATATAAGGTTGATGCCGCTTCTGCCGTCCATGAAGACGCGGCTCATGTCGAAGCCTCCAATTTGTGCCTCGAGTACGAGGGGATAGTGGCCTGGACGAGGTACTTGGGGCGGATGGTCGCGCTTGTCGAAGGTGATGTAGGGCTCGCTTCCACTGAGGTACTGAGTGGTAGATGGTGGCGAGTTTGTTGCCAGATTGACTTGGCAAGTGATGGCCTTTTGCACCCGGTTGGAGGGGCGACCCTTTTGGATCATCATGGTGCCCATGGCCCGTGGGTACGGCTCGCCTCCGTGATGCTGCTCGGGTGCAGCCGCGCTTGGCGGTGGTCCAGGTGGTGGTGGAGGAGCTCTATGGGCCACAGCTCCTGGGGCGGCTCCGTAGCCCCTGTTGACTGCGTCGCGATTCATTTGAGCCAGGCCTTCATGGAGTCTGAGGAACTCGCGGCAGTCTTTGAGGAGATGGCTAGATTTCTTTTTACCGTCATGCTTATCGATGCAGAAGTGCACGATGCATGGTCCAGACAACTTGTCTTCAACGGACGTGGCGGGTGCTTCATCGCGAGTGCGGCGCTGCCATACTTGTGTGGCTTTCTCGGAGTCGCGGTATCCACCGATGCGGTAGCCATTGTTGTGGTTGTCATCGCGCCTGTCGGCGTAGTCGGCTGCGACCATGTTGACGTTGTCGCGATCATCATAGATGCGCATTCGCCGTTTGCTTTGGCGGTCGCGTTTGCACTCGAGTTCTGCTTCCTCGTCAGAGGGAACGCGATTCTTCACCGAATCTTCTCTGCCAGCCCACCGATTCGCGATTTCCATCAGGTGGTCGATGGTCTTGGGCTTTGAGTGGCCCAGCTCCTCCCTGAGCTCTATGCGGTGAACGCCACCGTTGAATGCGTCGATTGCGCGGTCCTCCGAGATATTTTCAGCGGAGTGCTTGATGATGGACCACCTTTGGATGTACGAGAGTAGTGATTTGCCCGATCTTTGCTGGCAGCACCTCAGCTCTTCGATTGACGTGAGCCTTTTGTAGGTGCCCTTGAAGTTGCGCACGAAGCTGTAAACCAACTCTTCCCAACTGCGAATGGATCCGCATGGGAGATTGTTGAGCAATGCTTGGGCGGTGCCCTGCAGCTGTAGCTGCAGGCAATGCGTGGCCGTACTTCGACTTCCACCGTGAAGACTGACGGAGGAGATGTGGTCCTCCAACCAGATTTTCGGGTCCTACAGACCGTCAAACTTCGGGTTCTCTGATGGGAGCTTAAACCCCTTGGGAATTCGCTTTTGCCTGATGGCCCTGCTGAAGCATCTAGCGCCACAGAGCTCCACATCTTCATCTTCTGAGTCAGTTGATCGGGCACGTCGCGCCCTTGACTTGTCGATCTTGCACTGTGTGATGTCATCACGCGCATCGTAGTCGTGATCGTGTCGCCGTGCACGGCGGCGTCGAGACAGGTCATGACTATCATCGCTGAAGGAGGGCGAGGAATAACGTCTTGCTAGAGCCTTGCCTTTCTTCGGCTCCGGTGTTGGCTCCTTGTGGAGGGCGGCCTCGATTAACCCCAAGCCTGCGATCTTAGATCGGTGGATGGCAGGCCGAGGATATCCAGCCGGCGGTTGGTTGTTGAGGAGGTACCTGGTGGCCGCTGTTACCGGAGCTTGCGGCGTTTTTGGTAGCACGTTGCCACACGTATCCACCGTCATGGAGCCGAAGTCGAGGACTTTTGCAGATTCCACACGCTCTTGCTCAGTGAGGTGGGCCAGTCGAGATCGCCTCTTGTTAGCGACGTACTCGTTGCACTTGGAGGAGGATCCTCCGTGGGAGGAGAGCCCAGCTCGTCGGAGGCTCGACTCGTCTGCCGCCTTTTTGTGTGCCTCGAGTTGTGCGATTGTTTGCAGTTGGCGCTTGTACTCCTCTTTCAGGAGCCAATGGTAACCCATCATCAGTTCTTGCAGGGAGCCGAAGGGTAAAGGGTTACCCCGTAGGGCCTCACGGCAGCGAGCCCACTCGAGGTCATTGAGCCTGATCACGACGTGTTCGCCGGTCTGCTCGTTTATTATAGTTGGAGGTTTGACTGCCCCTCCGTTGTTGACGGGGGCGCCGTTGGTAGGGCCCCCGTTTGGCGGTGGTCCGCCATTGGGTATGCCGCCGTTTGGCGGGTCGGCTCCATGGCCACCATTGCCCGTGTTGTCGCGATTGGCAGAGGAGTCGCCTGCGTTGATGACGGTGCACATGAAGTGGTTGGGGAAGCTGCTGCTCCCACAGCTTTCAGATCCGGAACCGTAGGCTCCATCTTCAGTTGCCAGATCTCCCAGATCGGATTCGTGACTATTATCGCTGTCCGTACTCCCAACTGTTGCTAGGGCGTTGAGTTCGCTAAGGGTGCCGATCGACGGAGGGAACCATGATGCTGGGGCAATCGATGGTATTGTCGGCTGGTCAGGCATGCGAAGCGTGCCCATCTGACTAACTTGGAAGCGGAAGCTCCTGATCGCCAAGCTAATTCCGTCGCCTACAGATTCGAAAGCCGGGCGAGTGGCCGGCGTGTGGACGGTGAACTCGAACGCATCGAAGAGCTGGCGAATCTCCGCGGTTGCGGAGTTGTAGATCGTAGTTGATGGGGCCGAAGAAGCCGCAACATCAACACTCCCAATTCCCACAGATGACACCAATTGACGAGGGTTTAACTCATCAACGCCCATTGTTATGGACTTGGGTTTTGGAGAAGGAGGGAGCGCTGGAGACATCTATTGGCTAGCAAACAAGCACACAGGGGACTCAAAGATTTACCCAGGTTTAGGCCTTGTAGAGGTCCCTACTCCTGCTTGTCTGCTCGTGGAATTATTGAAGGAATCGAGGATTACAATGGTGCGCATATGCAATCTGGCGAGGGTTGTGGAAACTAGGGTTGCGTGTGTCCTTCTCGCCGCCCCCTCCTGGCCTTTATATAGATAGGCCAGGTCTCGGGTAACAGTTCGAGTCGGTTACAGGTTAGGGTTTTTCCCTTTGAACTTTCTATCTTTAGGCTACTCGAGTTCTCTATTTGGGCCTTGGCGACACCGTGGGATTCCGCTGTATTCAGGCCGTATATACCAAGCTCGAGTACCTATAGGGTGTACCCATGTCAGTTAGGCATATGCCTAGGATATTTTCAAGAATCCTCTATTCCTGCCCCCAAATGAGGTGAAAGATTTATGTTTTGTCCCATCTCGATCCGTTACTGAGTCTTGCCACTTTATATATGTGCGTAAGAGTCTGAAATCTAACGAAGAGGAAGGAATTAAATTGTCCATGTGGCTTTGATGTGTATGATGATTAAATGAGTGTATAGCCGCCTCAAGGGTGTGCCAAGAGGTTGCTGAGCCGATGAGTAAAAGTCGGGTATGGCTAACCTAGCTAGGGCCATGATAACCCAAAGAGCAGCTGTGGCACAAACTGCGGTGTCGAGGAGAGCAGTGCATGAATAGCCCTGAGTTGTAGACAGTTTCCTGCTCGAGCTTGGCATGCAAGTGGCATGAAGAACGACAAGGCCAGGGGGCACAATTGCTTCGTCTGGACGACATGGTGGAAAAATAAAATGAAGGAGAACATGCACGCAGTCCAGAAAAAATTTCATCCACGGAAATTCAGAAATGAGAATGGCTAGGATCTCACGTATGCATCATGCAAAAGATTTTTATCCCGGTGCAATGCACGGGCATTTGTGCTAGTATTAATCCAACATTGCGAAAAAACAATTAAAGAGCTTAATTATAATGCAAGAAAACCTGATAAAAAGTACATATAAGCAATACAACTCCTATTGCTCCATGTCTAAAACCAAAAAACTTTCAAATACAGATCTATTAAGGATTGACACTAATAATTAATGTTGTTTGACATTTCTCGTTTGTATAAATTTTTGCATGCAGGAAATATTTAAAAGTACTAGCTCGTGCAGGTGCACGAATTATTGAGTAGTATGTACTGATATTTTTGTAGAGACTTATACTACTATGACCGAACAAGATTAATCATGAGAAAATCCATAACTGAGTGACAAGAATCCATCTACTTGTATGGGGATAGATAAGGTGGTGATTTAGATCAGGGTAGGAGATATTGCATCTATTGGTGCAATGAGTGAGTAGGTGAAGAGCTACCCATCGTTATTTATAGCACAAGAAAAAATGGTTAGAATAGAATAATCTTTATCCCCTTGCGTCAAAATAATTTCTTATCGTATCATCTCAAAAAATAAATTCCCAAACCACCCAGCTTGGTATATCACCTAAAAAAGCTGATACCCCATCGGGGAGTAAAGTCCTTACATATTCAAATCGTGCAATGGACATGCCCATTCTAAGTGGGAGTCTAAACCATCTGACAATTGATATGTGTGTGTACATAGGTGTCGTAGATGGTCCGGATGACATGAGGCATGATGTCCCACATACTAGAACACCGTCGCGTGAGCTAGAAACGATTAAAATGGAATAACACTTTATCCCCTCATCCCAATAGAATTTCTTGTCACATCATCTCCAAAAGTAAATTCCCAACCCACCTAGTTGGGTATCTACTATATCCCCGCTACTATAATTCTTTGCAATTATATGCAGCCACTTCACCCCAAAAAGTTAATAGCAAGTTAAATTGCCTCTTCATGTGCATGTATATTTACAACATTAGAAGGTTTAAAGCAATAATTTTCATTATCCACTTTAGTGTGTAATAAATTTCCTATTGTGTATCCTAATCAATCTCCCACTCTATTACTGTTGCTACCAACCTCAAAGATGGTTCTTCAGGCCAGATTTCTATATGCACCACCTTGTGCATATGTACATACTCCTCTTTGTGCATGCTCCATCATTTACCTGCCTTAATGCATTTTTTTTTCTAAATAACGCTAATTCTACTTTTTTTGCCTTAACGTAGGTAATTGCTTCCAGGTGGTCAAAGTTAGCATTGAGAGATGTGATTAACATGTCGAGCTTTTTGTGAATAAATCAGATTTGATAGAAGAAGACCTTCTAGAACTATATTATTCGGGTGCCTAGGTGGGCTCTTACCCATCCATATTGGACCAATCGAATCCATAGGTCCAACACTGAATAGCAATAAGCTGAGTAGTAGAGATAACCACTTAATAGATTAATGTTATTCCTAATCTATAATGTCATTGGAGAGCATTTCAAGGGAGTACTACATGCTAGAGATTTAGGCGCATGGAGTAAAGGCCTTTCATATTAAAAATATATTTATGACTACTTCCACATATTCAAATAGCGGGAGGAACAATGTCCTGCTCGATATAACACTGACGCATGCATCTCCACCAGCTGGCCGGTTGTGCAGCTGTGAGATCCCACCGCCTCATATGTGGCAGCGACATGTGCATCAAGGATACATGGACTCGGAGTAGCCCACCGCCCGCACAAGGCTACTGACGAGTCGGAGCCTATCTTCTCTGACAAGGAGAACACGCTCAAGTTTAATGTGGCTCATTGTATCCCAAAGTATATGTCTAGTCATCTAAGTGGTTGTTGCTGGTTTTAATTGTATAGCTTAAGTATTTCATTGTTCAATAAATAAGATGGTATGATCTTTAGCTAATATAACTGGGATTCTTAAATGTCCAATTGAATTCCAGTCATCCATTGAATTTAATTAAATCTCTACATACAAATTCTGCTAGCTTAATTATGAAAAATAGTATGGTCCTATTAGAATAAAAATATATATTCTATCGCAATGCCTCGAACTTGTCATGTTGGTTCTTCCAAAGTGCCTCGAGCATGCCTTGGCATCTCTTCCTTAAGCTCATGAAAGGTCGGTCTTATCACATTTTTGGGAGTCACTTCTACATTCTTCAGAATCATTGGAGCATTCATAGTCTCCCATATCAAGAATGTCCCCATGGGAGTTGCCAAAACGTTTGTTGCCGTGTTTCACGGATACGCCATGTCAAAGGAGGCCTGATTGAAGCTTGATATCAAAAATAATCTTGTAGGAAATTATTATGATCTAAAGACCATTTTCATGAGCGGTGGTTTTAGGTTGAGCTAACCGGTTTGACTGCTCATAACCCAGTTTTCAGTTTGATGAACAAATTTATGTTAGTGGCTGAAGAAATAGGAATATAGACAAAGGTTTGAGGTGTTATAAGTAGATTGCTTGTGGAGGTGCTACCGAGGTGCCACTAAGGGAACACACCGTGATATCATATGTCTCTAGAGGTGCAGCTATTGATGGCCAGCGGCGAGGCGATACTACCACCTGTTTACGGTGGTGCTGCTAGAGGTTCTAAAGATGCTATTGTCGGTGCCGTCGATGAGGTCTTGACAAACATTTTGTCATACGGGGCGCTGCAAGCCGATGATGCCCGGCGAGTTTGTTCTACATGTAGTGGTTTTTTACTTGAAGTGGGTATTATTGTCCAGTGCAACAATTGCAGGATTGGGGCTGAGTCTCGCATCTTGAGAGGTGCTGGGGGATACCCCCGGGTAGGGTAACACCAGGGTATAAGGGCCGAGTTAGCGGGGTACGGCGCGGTCAAAGCAAATGCTGACCGGGTCACCTCAAGGCAGGACGAATCACGGTGTGACCCGACCCGTGGAGCATCTCCTTAACTATGGTCCGGCCGGCATAAGATTTATGCCGGCCATGTTTATCTATTTTAGAGGTAACCGGGTAAGCCAGATTAGCTATATGCTAGCCAGGTTATCTTAGCTTCCTAGAGAAGGAACCCCCCGCTGGTCAAAAGGTGGCTTTATTAGCTGTAGCATGAGCGAAGTAAAGTAAAGAAGAGGATCAGCGGGTCAGGGGCGACCAAGATGACACGGGCAAAGCCGGATGATGTAGCCCGTGTCTGGTAATGCCAAAAGTCAAGGATTATGCTGTGGATTACGTCCAAAGCCCAGACGATCTGTTAAAGGGAATAAAGAAGCATGTGCTTTAGGAAAGGAGCATATTCGTAGAATATGCTGCCACCTGTGCCCTAGAATTGTAACTCGGGCTTCCCTATATAAGAAGCACCGGGGCCTCCATAGAGAGGGTCGGTCGATCAATCAATCATTCTCTGTCTAAGGTAGAACTCTAGGGCTAGTTGACAGGGAGTAAGAGACATCGTCTCCTTCTTGCTTAGAGCCTCAAGAGCACTTGTAAACACCATTGATAGAGAATATACAAGAACTTCCGTGCGTGGAATCACCACGCTCTCCCTCCCTGGATTCCCCTAGCACTCATTGGCCCCATCTTTAGCCTATCCATGGCATCTGCCGTGCCACCACCACGACAGTTGGCGCCCACCGTGGGGCTAGCGGTGCTAGCAGGGGTGAAAATTCATACAGGAAACGTCTCAAGCACCGACGAGCGTATCATCTCAGGCTTGGTTCAGCGCTTAGGAGCGCTGGACTACGTCAGCGACAGCACGGGAAGCTTCGGCAGGCACCCTCCACCGCGCAACGACGTCTTTCTCAAGCTTGACGCACACAAGATCTACGTCGGCGTGGACGAGTCCTGCGTTCACCCACGGCACATCGTCGAGGGAGGCGAGCCACCTCTCAGCGCAGCTCGTGGAGTGTGTATCACTCGCCCCACTAGGAGCATTGATGTCCTGATGACCGCGCCTGACGCAGAACCGAGCAAGGATCCGGCGCCAGAGCCGAAGGTGACGCCAAAGTAGACCAGGTCTAGGTTTCCTCCACTAGAAAGGCCAGAGAATGTTCTCCAGCAAGCGATAGATAGCTTAGCAACGTCAATAGCACTTATGGTAGATCCGGCTCAGGCACAAGTTGAGTTAGAAGAAACTAGGCGGAAAATGTTAGCTGGAGCAAAGAAAGTTGCAGAGCTGCATCAGTCGTTGAACATCACCTTGAGAGAATATGCTAAGGCAAACCGAATAGATGGAGTGAAAATCCGGGGCAGAAACCTGATCACTGAGATTGACAAGGAGTACGAGCCTAGGCCGGGTCAGACAACCACGATAATAACAGGAGGGTTGGATCGGTACAGTACCCCAGCAAAGAACCTCAGGGCAGCAAATGCGGCCGCATCTGAGTTAGATGGTTTAACCGGAGAGGACCGACAAAGGCAGCAAGAGAGGGTAAATCACTTGTTGAGAGTTGCATGCCAACAAAATGAAGAAATAAACAAGTCTAACCCAGCACCACTAGGGGCCTCACAGGTGGTACATTTGGCCAGAGATAACCCGGCAAGATCCAGAGGAGCCGCGTCGTCTACGGGGCATAATCCCAGGAGAGAAGAGGTAGTGGACTCCGAAAGAAGAGACAAGCAAATGGTACCTTATGACACGGTAAGGTCTGGAAAAGTCAAAGCAGTGCAAGTTGATGAGGACCGGCACAGTACCAGCCGAGGTGTGGCTGCCCGAGGTAACCATGACCAAGGCAATGCCGGTCAAAGAAATGCTGCCAACGGCAATGGCGGATAGCGCGATCCCGTGGGAGCGGGGCAAAAATTACCTCGGACACAGCAACAGTGCGTACCTCAGCAAGAGGGGAGTGTGGGACAAGCAGCACAACGGCAGGATGCTTGTCCAGATCAGGAAAGATATAATGACGGTTATTCGGCTATGGTCAACGACGGATACCCCAGACTGGATCACAACATCATTGGGTCTAGGTTGGGGAGCAGGAACTTGCAATCAGATGACGCAAGGCTGAAATTGGACATGATCTATAGGTCGGAGCAAATCGATATACAAGGTCCACCGGGTCTAGCATATTTCGGGCCCCGGATCATGAACGAGCCACCAGTGCCGAACTTTCAGCTGGCTAGAGGAAACCGAACTTATGATGGTAGTACCAGGCCAGAGGATTGGCTGATTGACTATGCCACAGCAGTCAAGATCGCAACAGGAAATTTGAGATGGGCGGTGAGGTATGTACCACAGATGCTGGAAGGACCAACGCTAGTTTGGCTGAACAACTTACCACCAGGAAGCGTTAACTGTTGGTTAGATTTTCAGGAGTTATTTGTGAGCAATTTCTCGAGCACCTATAAGAGGCCAAACATGCCACAAACTCTAGCACTGTGCAGGCAGAGACCGAATGAGCCGGACCGAGATTTCCTAATCCGTTAGTGTAACGCGCGTAATTCGTGCGAAGGTGTAATTGAATCACAAGCTATTGCGTGGTTCACCCAAGGGTGTAGATATGGAAGTATGCTGTGGCAGAGGTTGCAGCGAGATATGCCAACTACTCTGGCTGAAACGATCCGGATTGCAGATTGATATGCCTTGGGAGATCCAACGCAACCTCGGCTGATGTCGAGCGAGGCAAACGAGGAGTATTACAACCGAGATATCTTCGGGTCATCAAGAAGGAATGATTTACAAGGAAAAAGAAGGGACGAGCGTCCGGACTATAGATACAGCTCGCAACAGGTGGCAGCGGTAGATCGGGATCAGCCCAATGCCGGAGCAAGCCAACGCCAAAAAACTGGAGGGCAGAGCTAGCAATAGAAAAACGAAGGGAGAAAACCTTGGACCCTGGAGCAGAAGAAGCAGTTGCAAGAACGAAAGGAAAGGCCGAGGTATACTTTCGAGTCTATGCTAGATCAACCTTGCAAGTTCCATACGCCAAGCCCGAATAGCCCGACAAATCATACAACCCAGCAGTGTGAATGGATGAGGAAATTAGAACAGGGAAGTTCGGGGAATGCTCATGCACCTCAGAACGAAGAACCTAGAAATGAAGCACCCCGGCCACCATTACTAACAGGGGGGAATGGACAACAACTGATGCTTCCACCACCTCCTCTGAGGTACGAGAATCCGGGAAGAAGGGATGTTGTACATCAAGTGGGCAATAACCAGCAACAAGGTCAAGGTTACAACGAGAATGAGGGACGAAATGAGTACAAGGAACATCATCAAAGCTATTGTGTGTTCTCCACAGAAGAGAATGACCGGAAAATCTTGCAGCGCCGGCATATGGAGGTAAATGCAATAATTCCAGCGGTGGTGAGGTATATTCACTGGGCGGATGAGGAGATTACATGGAGTGTCAAGGATCACCCAAAGATCATGCCAACCCAGGAACCTACGCTCTGGTCCTGGATTCGACGTTCATCGAGCTGAATCTCAATGTAAGATTTTCCAAGGTATTGATTGACAATGGCAGCAGTATCAACATTATGTACTAGGATACCATGCACAAGTTGGGGATAACGGAGAACATGTTGCAAGAAATGAGGACCACATTTCATGGCATAGTACCGGGTATTTCCTGTGAGCCAATTGGTAAAGTCCGTGTTGACGTATAGTTCGGCACAAGAGATAATTGCCGAACTGAGAATTTGGAGTTTGAAGTGGTGAATCTGGAGAGCGCTTATCACACGTTACTCGGCAGGCCAGCACTGAACAAGTTCATGGAAACTACCCACATCAGCTACCTTAAGATGAAACTACCCGGACCAAGGGGCGTGATAACCATGTCAGGGGACTTCCGACGTTCGATTGAGTGCGCCTCAGCCGGATCCCATCCATTGGCCTTTGTTAGTCGAGCCTTGGGCCCTCGTACTAGCTAGCGTCGAGTCATTCGTGATAGATCAAGAAAAAGGAAGATACTAGAGGTAGCGGCATTAGCTCAATCCACGCAGCTGCATATGCCGACACTGACTAACCCGCATGGAAGTGTGTCATTCCAGGCAACTAAAGACACAAAGAAGGTGCCAATAGATGATCAGTTCCCTGAACGCACAGTCACAATTGGTGCCGGGTTAAGCAGTAAATAGGAAAGCGAGCTCGTCAACTTCCTCCGTGAGAATCGGGATATCTTTGCTTGGTCTACTCAGGATCTGCAATGTGTACCGAAGGAGTTGGCTGAGCACTCATTAAACGTAAGGCCCGGGGCAAAGCCGGTAAAGCAGCCTCTCAAGCGTTTCGCAGAGGATAGATGGAAAGTTATTGGAGATGAGATAACAAGACTACTAGCGTCCGGGTTTATCATGGAAGTACTCTATCCGGACTGGCTCTCTAATCCGGTGCTAGTAGAAAAGAAGAAAGATGATCCGAACGTAGCTGTGGTATGGCGCATGTGTATTGATTACACGAACCTGAATAAGGCGTGTCCCAAAGATCCATTTCCACTTCCTAGGATAGATCAAGTCATAGACTCAACGGCAGGATATGAGCTACTGTCATTCTTTGATGCGTATTCTGGTTTCCACCAGATACCCCTGAATCCGGATGATCAAATAAAGAGTGCGTTTATTACCCCGTATGGGGCTTATTACTATCGCACTATGCCGTTTGGATTACGTAATGCAGGAGCAACGTACCGGCGATGCATGCAAAAATTCTTGCATGACCAAATAGGTCGGAATGTGTAGGTTTATGTGGATGATGTGGTGATAAGAACCAAGGAAAGCAATACGCTCCTTGAGGATATCTGGCAAACATTCCCAAACTTGAGAAGATTCTGGATGAAACTAAACCCGGAGAAATGCACTTTTGGTGTGCCCGCAGGGAAGCTACTCGGCTTTCTAGTGTTTGGCCGAGGAATCGAGGCTAATCTGACAAAAATCCAGGCCATAGAAAGAATGGAATTACCAAAATGCCTTAATGATGTGCAGAAGTTCACAGGTTTCCTGGCATCGTTAAGTCGGTTTGTATGTCGGTTGGGAGAGAAGGCCCTGCCCCTCTATCAGCTGATGAAAAAATTAGACAAATTCACATGGACGCCACAGGTGGACCTAGCATTTCAAGAATTAAAGAAAATGCTATCTACTGCTCCAATCCTAGCGGCACCATTACCCAAGGAGGCAATGTTGCTCTACATTGCCACGACCAACCGAGTCGTAAGTGCAGTAATCGTAGTGGAGCGCGAGGAAGAAGGAAAGTCGGTGCAAAGGCCGGTTTATTATCTGAGTGAGGTATTATCAGCGTCAAACAGAACTACCCTCACTATCAAAAGATGGCATATGGCGTATATATGTCGGCCAAGAAACTCAAGCATTATTTTGAGGAACACCCCATCAAGGTGATATGTGAGGCCCCCATTTCGGAGATTATGAGTAACAAAGACGCGAGCGGCCGAATATCAAAGTGGGCAATCGAGTTAGCTCCCTATGCGCCACAATTAGACAGAAGGGATGCAATCAAGTCACAAGCTGTGGCGGATTTCTTTGTGGATTGGACCGAGATGCAATACGAACCACCCCTGCCGGACTCTAATTATCGGAGAATGCATTTCGACGGATTTGGTGGTACAACAAGTGTCTGGAAATTGGGATGCCCTGGATGCTAACATGGCATTATATAGATTCCATGTCAGAAAATAAGTGGGTTCTTCGAAGGATGTGAGTTCCATCACATACCTCGGATTGAAAACGAGGCAGCAGATACGCTGTCCAATCTAGGCTCATCCGGGCAACCAATTCCGTCAAACGTGGCTTTGGAGCACTTGAGAAAACCATCTATCACACCATCACCCGAATCAGATTCAATTTATATCCCGTCACTTCCAGGATCAGGAGCTACACCTATGGAGATAGAGTGGGGAAATACCTCTTCAAACCTGGGGACTGATTTAGTGAACCCGGGGACTGCCTCAGCAAACCCGAGGACTGATCAGCCTAATCCGGCAAGAGTTATGCCAGTAGATGCGTTGGACATTGAGGAGGAGCCGTTTCCAGTTTGGGCTATACCATCTTGGGCCAAGCCAATATTTGATTTCCTAAAAGAAGGAATTTTACCGAATGACGAGTTAAGCTCAAGGCAGGTCCAGTGAAGGGAAAAGGCCTATATAATTATTAATGCCGAACTATATAAGAGGAGTGTGACAACATTACTACAACGGTGTGTTGATCCGGAGAAAGGACTTGACATACTCCGGGATATTCACCAAGGGGAGTGTGGTCACCACGCTTCCTCAAGGGCATTAGTGGCAAAAGCCTTACGACATGGATTTTATTGGCCCAATGCTTTGGAACAAGTAGAGGACTTGGTGAGAAAATGCAATGGTTGTCAGAGATACGCCACAAAAACTCATTCACCAATGTCGGGGCTGAAAACTATCCCTATTACCTGGCCATTTGCTGTATGGTGCCTAGATATGGTAGGGACATTTAAGCCAGCAAAAGGAGGAATGACCCATATCCTACTTATGGTTGACAAGTTGACCAAGTGGATTGAAGTAAAACCAATTCGAAAATGTGATGGGGAAACAACAGTAAAATTCCTCAAGGATATAATCCTAAGATATGGCTATCCCCATAGAATCATAACTAATAATGGAACAAATTTTGCGGAAGGAGCATTCACGAGGTTCTACCGAGAAAAGAATATCCGGTTAGATGTCGCCTCAGTACCCACCCGGCATCGAACGGGCAAGTGGAAAGATCCAATGGACTGGTATTGTCCGGGATAAAACCCTGGCTCATAGAGCCGCTGCAAAGATCAGCGGGGTGCTGGATAGAAGAACTACCAGCAGTACTGTGGAGTTTAAGAACAAGTCCGAATCGATCAATAGGCTATACACCATTCTTTCTGGTATATGGGGCAGAAGTTGTATTACCAGTTGACATAGAGCATGATTCGCCATGAGTCACCCAATACACAGAAGCCGAAGTGCGCGAAGCCCGGCAGAATGATGTTGATCTGCTAGAAGAAGCGAGAGAACTGGCCTTGTCTAGATCCGCCATATATCAGCAAAATGTCCGACGCTATCATAGCCGGAAAGTAAACCTCTGAGTTTTCTGGGAAGGTGATTTGGTACTCCGCTTGATACAGCGGACCGCTGGCATGCATAAGTTATCCCCGCCATGGGAAGAACCTTTCATTGTAAGCAAAGCCTTGCACAATGACTCCTACTATCTCATTGATGCACAACCCCAGGAAAAGAACAATGCGGACATGTCCGGAGAAGAATCCAAACGACCGTGGAACGTAGAACTACTTCGTCCTTTGTACACCTAAGAGGGGAACGTATCCGAGCTAATCCTATGTCGGTATGTATGTCGGCAGCGGGTTTATCAATAAAAATTTCACCACCCCGGGCAGAGACTCGGGGACTGCTATTTTCGTTATCTTTCGTTTTCGTATTTTTATGTCGGTTGGGTTAAATTGCTTCTACCTTAGTTAGACTGGTAATGTGTAAGCACCAAAAACCTAACTCTTCGACTTTGCTGCTGTCCAACACAAATTGGCTTCATGGCAAGCAAGAGAACAAGTTTGGAATGGCAAAGCACATGAAAAACGACTAAGGGAAAGAGCTTAAGCGGGCCCATTGGTTTTTTGACTAACCTCTAGTTTGTTTAATCACTGAAACACATGATCATATTGAACTAATCTCAAGGTTTTCAAGTATTGTTAAGTCAATTTTTTGAACCTCGGACTTGTAAGTCGAAAAACCGAATCAAGGTAGACGCTGGACGAGTCAAAAATTGGGGGAACAAGAAAATGAAACATGGGGACTTCGCCCACGATAATACGGCAATAAAACTTAGTTTAGAACATAAAATTGTAGCACAACCAAACCAAAGTATTTAAATACAGCTACGCCCGGCATTCCGGGGATCTCATAAATATGACAAGTGTTTTTCAAGGAGCAGGAGCAGCAGACGCATCATCTGTCGAGGAGGGAAGTACTCAGGAGTGCGGGGGAGGAGCGCTAGCTTTGGCTTCATCCTTCGGGTTAACCTCACTATCCTCCGGATCTTCAGCCTCGTCGCCTAGTTTGGAGCCCTCTCTCTCACTCTCTTCCTCTTCAGCTTAAGAAACAAATTCTTCGTCAGCAGTATCAAGATAACTCGGCCCCTCATTCCAAGCATGGCAGAAGGAGTACTGGATGAGCTTGTTAGCAGAGGCCTGGCGGCGAGCGATCCACTCCGGATCCTCACACCACTTAGACCCGGTGCGCATGCGAGTGAGCAATGACAAGTCAATTCCTTCGTACCATGAGAGCGCAAATTTGAGAGCAATGTCGACCCTAGCCCGTGCGGCAGATTCGCGCCACAAATGCAGCTGCGTGTCACACTCCATTAACTTGGCTATGAAAGCCGAGCCTTTCTTGGGAATGGTTTCACTGGGCCAGGCAGCTGAACATCCGTGTTGCCGCTGGGATGATATCCGCGCCATGATTCTTTACTACCTTAAGACGAGCGGTGAGACTTGCCAATAGATCCTCTGTTGTATACGGGATTGGATCGGCACCAGGAGCAGCAGAAATTCCATGATGTTCGCGGGACTGGCGTACGGCAGAGGCAGCAAGCTTATCGCTCTCTAGAAATTTGCCTAAGGATAAGAAGAAAGATAGTGAACAAAAGAACCAAACCTGGACGGTAGAAGATCAAGCAAGGGCAAAAAACTTACGTGCGATCTGTAAGAGAAGTCGTTGAAGCTCGGAATCAACATTGGCACTATGGGCCTGGAGTTTCTCGTATTCAGTGGTAACCAATGTAAGCTTGACGTCGGCTTCCTCCAACAGGTTTTTATCCTTGGAGATTTGCGTGGTTAAACATTCTTTATCCTCGGAAACTCCTTGACGAGGGTTTAACTCATCAATGCCCATTGTTATGGACTTGGGTTTCGGAGAAGGAGGGAGCACTGGAGACATATATCGGCTAGGAAACAAGCACACAGGGGACTCGAAAATTTACCCAGGTTCAGGCCTCGTAGAGGTCCCTACTCCTGCTTGTCTGCTCGTGGAATTATCGACGGAATCGAAGATTACAATGGTGCGCAGATGCAATCTTGCTAGGGTTGTGGAAACTAGGGTTGCATGTCATCCTCGCTGCCCCCTCCTAGCCTTTATATATAGATAGGCCAGGTCTCGGGTAGCAGGTCGAGTCGGTTACAGGTTAGGGTTTTCCCCTTTGGACTTTCTATCTCTAGCTCCTTCTTGTTCTTCAAGCAATAGAGAGTCCGTAGGTTACTCGAGTTCTTCATTTGGGCCTTGACGACACCGTGGACCTTTATGTATTCAGGCCGTATATACCAAGCTCGAGTACCTGTAGGGTATACCCATGTTAGTAGCCCCCGGGTGTCCAGTGGAATCGTAGATTCGACTGGAGACTTTATGAAGCCTTTCGAGTGCATGACTGAGTACATTTTTCGACTGCTCTGTTTTTGTGATAGGGATTGTGGATGCGCGTGCCTGATTTAACGGATGTATCAGTATCAGTTAACTACCTTAGGGTAAAACAACGCCATCTACTCGAACTAGAGTCCCCAGACTCGAATTCGGAAAAGTGCTAGTGTAATTCGACTCAAGCCGCGGAGGTCTTACAGTAGTCGAATTCCAGTATATGGGTGTGAGCACTTGACGCGTCCATCAAGGCATGTTCATCGTACCTGTAGGCACGGATATATTTCTGGTAGTGCGCAGCTAATGCGTTGCCGGGCCTTATTCAGGTCTTATCTTCACACTCTAAGCGCGCCATCCAAAATTTCATCATCACGGAGACGATTCGGGTGACCCAGGAGACGTAGTCTCTTTGTAGGGAAAAATCATGAGGCGGTGTCGCCATAAGCTTCAAGTGTGGATGTTATCAACACACAGTACTTTGTACAAATAATCATAGGGTGCGCGACTAGCGCTCCCTATGGGAGTAGCCCCCGAGTGCCTGGTTGAGTCGAAGACTCAAGCAGGGACTAAAGAACTTTTGCGACTGCTATCATCTTTTGTTTGCTAGTTTCAGTCGAATTTGCTTCTGGCGCTCCCTGTCCATAGTCGAGTGGTTGGGTTTGCTTTGATTGTCCATGTTCCTGCAAAAGAAAAAGAAAAATCGTAGGGTGCGCGACCAGCGCTCTCTATGAGAGTAGCCCCCGAGTGCTTGGTGGAGTCGAAGACTCGAGCAAGGACTAAAGTAGTCGAAATCTGCTGCTGCGTAGTTTTTGATGATGTCAGTGCTGACGATTTCATGACCTCAGTTTCCCGCGTGAGTGAGTTTGAAGGGACGTGACGAGCGGTGGGTCCCATTCCCTGACTCTGATTTGACCAGGCATGCGTAATCTTTATTTTCACTGCACCTCCTCGATTTCCACACGTAATGGGAGTAGTGGGGGACAGTTCGCGCTTCATCTCCTCCACGTGTCCAGCACGATGAACGCCACGCGTCTGGTAGGGTTTTTCTGAGCCGTTGGATTGCATCTTCCAAGGGGTTAAGTAGCGATGCGGCGATGGTAAAATTCACATCTGCCTCTTTTCATCCTTTGCTTCCATCGCCATTGCCGCTACTCCTCTGCTTCTTTGTGCTCTTTTTTCTCCGTGGTGCTAGACCAGCTCCGCGTATTTCCTAGCTACTTACTCCGGTCACATTGCTGCTGCGGAATGGGGAAGAAAAAGGGAGGTGCTACGGCCAATTCCGCCGCTGCCACTGCTGCGATGAAGAAGAAGGGCGGCTCCGCCGCTGCGGGCACCAGCACCGCCACCGGTGGAAAGAAGAAAGGCGCGGGTATTCGCTTCACGAATGGCGCGTGGCGTCCCTTTGTGATCAAGTCATCAGAGCTTCGCCTTCTTCGCCAAGACGGAGTTTTGTCCTCCACAGTCGCCGACGCGCGCGTCCCCGGCGGCGAGGTAATCCCCTCTCATCCTGCCAGTTTTCGGGTGATGTTCCTAGCGTTCATCATTCGCGGCCTCTCGTTGCCCCTGCATCCTTTCTTCAGGGGCCTTCTTTGTTTTTACGAGCTCCAGCTCCATCAGATGTCTGTCAGTTCCATCCTCCACATAGCTTGCTACATTACCCACTGCGAGTGCTGGCTCGGAATTGAGTCGCATTTTGGCCCCTTCAAGCGCCTTTTCAAATTGAAGCGCCAATTGGTGTCTGGCTCCATAGTCTACGATGTAGGCGGCTGCGGAATCCACGTCGATCCATCAGCCACATACTTCGACATCAAGCTGATGATGTCCGTCCAAGGGTGGAGGGACAAATGGTTCTACGTTCGCGACCAGAAGGCCGACGGAGACCACTTTGGACTCGCGCCTTTCGACCCCTCGACGCTGTGCAAGAGGAGGCGCTCCTAGAAGAATGTGATTATGCCCGGCAAGTCCGCGGAGACAGATGTGCTGTACGAGCACGTCTGTGACCTCGAGAGTCACATGGGCAAAGAGGAGGGAGACTGCGCCCTCATTCGCACATGGCTGCGCCGTCGTGTCCAGCCCCTGCAGGCCAGAGTCCACCCCATGTTCCAGTGGGCTGGCATGGACGATGTCACTCGCGTGTCTGTCGATGGCATGTCCGCGACTGAGGTAGACAAAAGGGTGCGACTGGTCACCAAGTACACCGTCAAGGATGTACTCCCCAGTGAACCAGTCGTTCCTCCATTTAATGCTGCTAACCCTCCTCCTAAGGTATAGTTGCGCTACGTAGTAGCTTGGTTTGTTGATTGCTTCTTTGCTGTTTCTTAACTTTGTGCTAAATTGTGGTATGTATGCAGGATTGGGCGGTGTCACCCTATATGCCCCCTCTTCCTAAGGGGGTTATCCCTCGTGAAGACTTGGAAGAGGACGAGTCGGAGTCGACCGTCCCATCTGATGTGGAGGAGGAAGCCCCCGAGTCAGATAGTCCGGATACTCGCAAGCGTTCGCGCAGCGAGGATTCTAATGCGTCGTCTCCTTCGACTCTGGAAGGCGCGGGCGTTGGTGCGGAGTCGCCAATCCCTGCTATTCGTATGAGTGCCATGGCGCCATCCTCTCGTAGGAAGATGCGGCTGCCGAAGGAATCGTTATTAGAGTCGGGGGATCCAACCTTCGAGTTTTCCTTTTTGGTTCTTCTTTGGAGTTGCCTTTTCTTGATGTTGGTTTGGTCTTGCAGTCAGCAGGTGTCGTCATCTTCTGGCGACATCCAATTTCTGAAAGAATCTGGAGTCGCGACCTCACGGGCCAAGAAAGAGGTTGAGCATGCCCCTTCCCCTCCATTGGCGTCCCACTCCGGGCATAACTCATCCAGCTCTCCACATGATGGGGAGCATCGGATGGTTGCCCAGATGACTGCACACCAATCGACTTCAGAGTCATTGGAGGATCATGTAAGTGTAGTACCTCTTCTTCTGCTGTTGCAGTTGATTTTATCTATGGCCTCTACTGATCTTGGTTGCTTTTCCTTTTGCGATAGCTCCTTGTGAAGGAAGCTGCTCACCTGGCGGAGCAGGTGCTTGCGACGGGTCGCCAGCATGCGATGCTAGATACGCGCTATCGCGTGGTAGAAAGTAAGTGCTCTTTACTTCTTTTCCTTCTGCATCATGGTTATGTAGTCGACTGATAGTCTGTCCCTTTTGTTTTGTTTTGCAGCTGAACATAATGCCCTTCTTCGCGACACTGCCACCATGGAAAAGACGCTTGCCGCGGCTGTGAAGAGTCGGGATGAGGCAATCGCGGCACGTGATGAGGCGCAAAAGCGCGAAGAGATCTGCTTGCCTCCGTTGCTACTAGGGAGAAGTTGTTCGAAGAATAGCTTTTCTCGATTGTTAAGGCTCTCTCAGGTACCTTGCTTGGGTATCATTATTTGTTCTCTGTTCGAATTTTTCTTTGGCGCTGACTTTCGTGCCCATGTGCGGGTTATGCACAGATGCTGGCGATTTGAGCTTCGACCCTCAGGCCCTCCGTCGTGATGATGCCTTGGCGGGTGCTCTTTCAGCGGTCGAGGACCACAACGTCGCCGTTCAAGATGTGCTCTCCAAGGCCAAGGGCGTGCTCAGTCACCTCTGGGACGAGCTGGTGCCCAAGGCTGAGCTGATCGAGAACATGGACGAGATGGTGGAGTCTCTTGCCGGGGCGTCCCTACAAGCTTCAAGAAATCCTCCATGCAACTAGTGCGTCAATGTCACTTGCTATGGTGTAGGCCCACGGAGTCGAAGTTGATCGTGCGGCGGTCTCAAGGGCGATGCCCGTTAGCACGGACGGCCAGCAGGTAGTCTTTGCTCCTTTCGTGACTGCCTGTGGCAAGTATGGGCCGCAACTGATCAACACGGTTGCAAAGTACTCTGAGGAGCTACAGCGAGCCAAGAAGGCGGCAAAGGCTGCGGCGCCAGGGGCCGGCGGAAAGTCAGTGGCATCTGATACCTCCACGGACTCGATGAGGCCCCCAAAGCCAAAGTCCAAGTCGAAGAAACCAGTTGCTTCTCAGTAGCTTTGTAATAGTTGAATAGCCTATGTCTTTTGTCGAAAACATGCCTTTGGCGAGTGTATCTGCTGATACTTTTGGCTAATCTTGAATGCACTCGAATCTTTTGTCTTTGCATCAATTTGATCTTCTTATTGCTTCTTGCTTGGCTTGTGATAGGGCACATCATGTGATCCTTTGAGGGAACCTTAGGATTCACCACCCCTTGATGATACTTTGGCACCACCACGCTCAAGGGTGGATGAGCTATCTCTGCTCTCGCGACTTCATGATCGCGTGAAGCAGTTGGAGCGTGAATTGCACGTACTCCGCGGTAATGCGGATGTATGGAAATCAAAGGCAGAGAAGGCTACCGCCCGAGAACAATATCTGTTGGGGGAGGTGACGCAGCTGGGCGACCAATTTAAATGTTAGCTTGCTTACTCTTATCTTTTCCTTGTAGTCACTCGCAATGGTGTGCCGTCCTCATACTTTCGTTGTTTCTTTGTATAGTTGTCAGTGCGTGTCATCCGTAGGATGAGAAGGATAGGATTGCCATTCGCATGCATGACCTGACCCAAGAGCAACTTCAGGAGAGTGGATACTTCTGGGTGGATCATGATCATGCAATCGCATTGGTGACCCTGCAGGATCGTGCGTCGCGAGTGGTGCACTTCCTGAAGAAGTCACAGTATTGCTTGAAGAACATTTATCGGACGATGTTTCTGCTGGATGTTGCGTCGTCGAGCCTGATGGCCCTCCTTGCCAAGTCCTAGGACTTGGCTGCGGTTCGCGAGTGTGCAAGACAGCAGTTGGTGGCTGGTGCCAAGGCCGCTCTGTCGCTAGTGCGACTACATAGGCCTGATGTAGACGTTGCGGCGATTGCGGCTGGTCCACCTGCGCCACCAGCGGGTTCTGCTTGGAATATGGTTCCGCACTATCAGGCGGTGGATCGCCCAGCCGAGGAGATCGTCTACTTCTTCGAGGAGCAAACCAACGTTCTCTTATTGCTGTAGTAGCTTAGTTTGTATCTTGCACATAAGTGTAGCAATATTGTAAAGTTCGTATATATGCTATGTATAATTGATTGTCTATGATGTATAAAGAGCTTGTTAGCGTGCATATTTTGTGAGTGTGTTGCATTATGCGACTCCTTTTCGTTAGCCTGGCCATGCGCTTATCTTAGTCCCTTGTCAACCTATCAAGTGCGTTGCAACTGGGTTGATGTGTGTCAAGGGTTTTGATTGGTGTACCAGCTACTCAGGATATCGCGTATTAGTTTGTAGAACATATGTGTATAGGGTGGCGCAGCCCCCGAGTGGATAAGTTGCGAAGAATAAAGGAAAACACAGAGTTTTGGGGCACTTAGCTTTATTTATTCGCGGGACGGTACGAAGTATAATGTGTGGCTAAGTAGCCTTGGCTGAGTAGCCTTATTTGCAATGTAAAAGTAAAAAACGACTAAGGGTAGAAGCGTCGCAGCTGCGCGACATTCTAGGGGTTGGAGTATGTGACTCCTGTCTCTAAATCTTGAAGGCGATAGGCGCCACCTGGGATTACTTCTGTAATCATGTATGGTCCCTCCCAGGGGGACTCGAGCTTGAGATGCCCTTGCTGCTTCAGTCGTAGGACCAAGTCGCCTTCGACGAAGGATTTGGGGTGTAGCCTCCTACTGTGGTAGTTGCGCAGGTTCTGCTGGTAGATCGTTGATCTCTCCACGGCGATTTCCCTTGCCTCGTCAAGGAGGTCGACGGAGTCTTCGAGTGCCATGGTTGACTCTTGCTCACTGTAAGCGACCACGCGCGGTGCTTTGTATCGTACTTCAGCGGGTAGCACCGCTTCAGCCCCGTGCACCATGAAGAACGGAGTGTACCCTGTGGCGCTGTTTGGAGTTGTGCGCAGGCTCTAGAGTACCGATTGCAGCTCGTCTAGCCAGCAACCCGCGGCCTGTTCGAGTGCCATGAGTAGGCGCTTCTTGATGCCGCCGCAGACGAGCCTGTTAGCTTTTTCGACTTGACCGTTGGTATGAGGATGTGCCACGGAGGCATAGCTAACGTTGATTCCCAGATTCTCACAGAATTCTTGGAACTCCTTGGATGTGAAGTTTTTCCCGTTGTCCGTGATGATGTTGTGTGGCACTCCGAAGCGGTAGACGATGGACTCGAAGAATTTGACTACGCTGGCTCCTGACTGGTTAGTCACCGGCATGGCCTCTATCCATTTGGTGAATTTGTCGACTGCGACCAAGAGGTAGATGTAGCCTCGTCGTGAGGACCTTGGGAGTTTGCGCAAAGGGCCAGGCCAATGGAATTGGCCGAAGCTCTGCGCTAGGTGCGTGCGGCTTGTCCACGAATCGCTAGCACGAGTTGCATTTTTGGACGATGTCCTCGGCGTCGCGCATGGCCATAGGCCAGTAGAATCCAGCTCATAGAGCTTTGGCAAGCGCGACTGTCGGCATGATGCCCGCAGGTCCCCTCATAGATGTCGAGGAGGGCAGCTCTTCCATCGGTCGTGGAGACGCATCGTTGGAGTACTCCTATGATGTTGCGCTTGTATAGTTCGCCGTTGATAACAGTGAATGCCTTGGATCTCCACGCGATGTGCCGTGCATCAGTCGAATCGTCCGGTAGCCTCTTGCTGAGAAGGTACGTGATGTACGGCTGAGTCCAGGATTGCTCGATCGTCATGACGCTCATTGGTCCTTCGGGTCCTGTGTCCAACTCTAAGTCGTCGAGTGCCATTGGCTCATTGCGCGGCGTAGCCCCCGAGTCCATTGTTGCGCCTGTTTTCTTCTCTGTGGCCTTTGGCTTGATGGAGCGTTCGCAGATGCGCTCGAGAAATACCCCAGGTGGTATGGGGGCATAGGTAGAGCCTATGTTGGCGAGTGTGTCCGCCTCTTCGTTGCTTTCGCATCCTATGTGCCGCAGCTCGCAACCATCGAAATCCCCTTCGAGTGTGTCGTAGAGGTCACGGTAGGCGATCATGTTGTCGTTTAGTGCGTCGCACTCATGCATTGTTTGGTTGACGACCAGCTTGGAGTCGCCATATATAATGAGCCTCTTGGCGCTGCAGGCTTTTGCCATCCTCATCCCGTGTAGTAGGGCCTCGTATTCAGCTTCGTTGTTGGAGCGATGAACTGCATTCGCAGGATATATTTCAGCTTGTCTCCCTAGGGCGATGTCAGTATGACACCTGCGCCAGCTCCGTCCTTCCGCTTGGATCCGTCGAAGTGCATTGTCCAGAGGTAGGACATATCTGGTTTTTCGGGGAGCTGGTTCTCCATCCAGTGCACGAGGAAGTCAGGGAGAACTTGTGACTTGATTGCGTCATGCTTTTCGTATGTGATGTCTCGTGGAGACAATTCGATTCTCCAAAGCGCGACTCGCCCCGTGGCGTCGGGGTTATTGAGGATATGCCCCAGCGGGACATTGTTAACCACCACGATTGGGTGTTCCTGGAAGTAGTGGCGCAGTCGCCGGGCAGCCATGAAGACGTTGTACGCCAGGTTCTGGTAGTGTGGGTACCGCTGTTTTGTTGGCGTGAGGACCTCGCTGAGGTAGTAGACTGGGCGCTATACCCCGTGGACCTTGTTTTCCTCGGCTCGTTCGACCACGAGCACTGTACTGACCACCTGGTTGGTGGCAGAGATATATAGCAACAACGGTTCCCTTTCTTGTGGGGTCACCAGTACTGGCGAAGTGGATAGCAGGCGCTTGAGGTCTTCGAATGCTTCCTGTGCCTCATTGCTCCACTCGAACTTGTCAGCTTTGTAGAGGAGTTGGTAGAAGGGCAGTGCCTTTTCACCCATCCGACTAATAAATCGACTGAGGGCCGCGATTCGCCCAGCCAGTTGTTGGACGCCCCTTATGTTTTTCAGCTTCTCCATGGCCAGTATGGCTTTTATTTCCTTCGGGTTTGCCTCAATTCCTCTCGCAGAGATGAGATACCCGAGTAGTTGCCCAGATGGTACGCTGAAGGCGCATTTGTCCGGATTGAGCTTGATCCGGTAGCGGTCTAGCTTGGTGAAGGTTTTGCGTAAATCGTCGATTAGTGAGGCTTCCTCTTTGGTCTTGATTACTATGTCGTCGACATAGACTTGAATGTTGCGACCAAGTTGGTTCTTGAGGCAAGCCTGCATGCACCGCTGGTAGGTGGCTCCTGCATTCTTTAGCCCGAAGGGCATTGTGTTGTAGCAGAACACACCGAAGGGCGTTGTAAACACTGTTTTTTCTGGATCTTCCTCCTTCATTCGAATCTGATTATAGCCTGAGTAGGCATCGAGGAAATAGAGGCGCTCGCATCCCGTGGTGGAGTCGATGATCTGGTCGATTCGCGGTAACGGGAAGTGTTCCTTTGGACAGTGCTTATTTAAAGAGGTGAAGTCCACGCACATCCGTAGGATATCTGTGTCCTTTTTTGCTACTAGCACCGTGTTGGCGAGCCAAATGCTTTCCTTGATCTCACGTATGAATTTGGCGTCGAGGAGTCTGTTGATCTCCATTCCGACTGCCTTTGCTCTTAGCTCAGATAATCGCCGGATTGTTTGCTTGCCTGGCCTTGCGTCTGGGTTGACGTCGAGTGCGTGCTCGGTGACTTCCCTGGGAACTCCTGGCATGTCCGTTGGACACCAAGCGAAGATTTCCCAGTGCTCACAGAGGAATTCGACAAGCGCGAGTTCCTATGTAGGACTCAAGTTGTTGGCGATGAGGGCCGTCTTGGCGGGATCCGATGGGTATACCTGCACTTTCTTTGTGTGCACCGATGAGTCGAAAGATAGATCGGGCGAACTTGGCCGGCTTAGAGGAGGCATACTGTTGTCTGTTGAATTCTGTTGAATTCCCTGTCGCAACTGTCGGATCTCTTGAAGCTCCCGTTGACTGTGATGACGCCATTGGGACCTGGCATTTTCATCTACAGGTAGGCGTAGTGTGGCACTTCCATGAACCTAGCGAACGCGACACATTCGAGGATGAAGTGGTACTGTGAGGGCCAATCAACGACCTCAAAGTCGATGCGCTCGCACCGAAAGTTTTTCGGCATGCCGAAGATGACGTCGAGGTTGATTTTGCCTAGGGGATACATGCCTTTGCCTGGGATGATGCCGTGGAATGTTGTGTCCGAGGCGTCTAAGAAAGTCAGAGGGGTCCTCATTGCTCGCAAGGTACTCGCAAAAATAAGGTTGATGCCGCTGACACCGTCCATGAAGACGCGGCTCATGTCAAAACCTCCGATTTGCGCCTTGAGTATGAGGGGACAATGGCCTGGGCGAGGTACTTGAGTCAGATGACCGCATTTGTCGAAGGTGATGCAGGACTCGCTTCCGCTGAGGTACTCAGTGGTAGATGGTGGCGAGTTTGTGGCCAAGTTAACTTGGCGAGTGATGGCCTTCTGCACCCTATTTGAGGGGCGTCCCTTTTGGATCATCATGGTGCCCATGGCCTGTGGGTATGGTTCGCCTCCCTGGTGTTGGTCCGGCGCAGCTGCATTTGGGGGTAGTCCAGGCGGTGGTGGTGGAGCACCATGTGCCACGGCGCCTGGTGCGGCTCTGTAGCCCCTTTCAACTACATTGCGATTCATTCGAACGATTCCCTCATGTAGTTTGAAGAACTCGTGGCAGTCCTTGAGGAGGTGGCTGGACTTCTTCTTTCCATCATGCTTGTTGATGTAGAAGTGCACCGTACATGGCCCGGACAGTTTGTCTTGAATGGATGTCGCGGGTGCCTCATCATGATTGCGGCGTTGCCACACTTGCGTGGTTTTCCTGGAGTCGCGGTATCCACTGCTGCGGTATCCGCTGTTGCGGTTATCGTCGTGTCTGTCGGCGTAGCCGGCTGCGACCATGTTGATGTCGTCGCGGTTATCGTAGATGCACATGCGGCGTTTGCCTCGGCGGTCGCGTCTGCGCTCGAGTTCTGCCTCCTCGTCAGAGTGAACGCGATTCTTCACCGAATCTTCTCCATCGGCCCACCGATTCGCGATTTCCATTAGGTGGTCGATGGTTTTGGGATTTGAGCAGCCCAGCTCCTCCCTGAGTTCTATGCGGTGGACGCCACCGTTGAATGCGTCAATCGCGTGCTCCTCCGAGATGTTCTCTGTGGAGTTCTTGATGATGGACCACCTTTTGATGTAGGAGCGCAGCGATTTGCCCGATCTTTGCTGGCAGCATCTCAGCTCTTCGATTGGTGCAGGCCGCTTGTATGTGCCCTTGAAGTTGCGCACGAAGCTATAAACCAGCTCTTCCCAACTACGAATGGATCCGCGTGGGAGGTTGTTGAGCCGTGCTCTAGCGGCGCCTTGCAGCTGTAGCTGTAAGCATTGCATGGCCGTGCTTCGACGGCCGCCGTGGAGCCTGACAGAGGAGATGTGGTCCTCCAGCCAAATCTTCGGGTCCTACAGGCCGTCAAACTTTGGGTTCTCCGACGGGAGTTTAAACCACTTGGGCATTCGCTTTTGCGTGATGGCCCTGCTGAAGCATCTGGCCCCACAGAGCTCCACATCTTCTTCTTCCGAGTCCGTCTATCGAGCACGTCGCGCCCTTGATTTGTCAATCTTGCACTACGTGAGGTCATCGCGCGCGTCATAGTCGTGGTCGTGTCGCCGTGAGCGGCGGCGTCAAGACAGGTCGTGACTGTCGTTGCTGGATGAGGGCGAGGAGTAGCGCTTTGCCTTTATTCGGCTCCGGTGTTGGCTCCTTGTCGAGGGCGTCCTCGATTAATCCCAAGCCCGTGATCGTAGATCGGTGCATGGCGGCTTGGGGATCTCCAGCTGGCGGCTGGTTGTTGAGGAGGTACATGGTGGCTGCTATCACCGTGGCCTGCGGCATCTTGGGGACCACGTTGCCCCTTGTATCGACTGTCATAGAGCTGAAGTCGAGTACCTTTGCAGCTTCTATGCGTTCTTGCTCGGTGAGATGGGCCATCCAAGATTGCCTCTTGTTTGCGATGTACTCGTTACCCTTTGAGGAGGATCCTCCATGGGAGGAGAGCCCAGCACGTCGAAGGCTCGACCCGTCTGCCGCCTTTTTGCGCGCCTCGAGTTGCGCGATTGTTTGCACTTGGCGCTTGAATTCTTCCTTCAGGAGCCAATGGTAGCCGATTAGCAATTCTTGTGGAGATCCGAAGGGTAGAGGGTTACCTCGTAAGACCTCGCGGCAGCGAGCCCACTCTTGTTCATTGAGCTTGATCACGATGTGGTCGCCGGTTTGCTCGTTTATTATGGTTGGAGGCTCGATTGCTCCTCCATTGTTGACGAGGGCGCCGTTTCCGCCGTTGGGCGGTGGTCTGCCATTGGGTATGCTGCCGTTAGGCGGGTCGGTTTCGTTGCCACGGTTGCCCGTGTTGTCGCAATTGGCGGAGGTATCGTCCGTGTTGATGATGGCGCACATGAAGTGGTTGGGGAGGCTGCTGCTCCTGCAACTTTCAGATCCGAAGCCATAGGCTCTATCTTCAGTTGCTAGATCGCTCAGATCAGAGTCGCAACTGCTGTCGCTGACCGTATTCTCGACTGTTGGCGGGGCGTTGAGCTCACTGAGGGTGCCGATAGATGGAGGGAACCACGATGCTGGAGCAATCGATGGTGCCGTCGGCTGGTCAGGCATGCGAAGCGTGCCCATCTGACCAACTTGGAAGCGGAAGCTCCCGATCGCCAGGCTGATTCCGTCGCCCACGGACTCGAAAGCTGGGCGAGTGGCCGGCGTGTGGACGGTGAAGTCGAACGCGCCAAAGAGCTGGCGGATCTCTGCTATTGCCGAGTTGTAGATCGCCGTTGATGAGGCCGAAGAAGCCGCAACATCAGCACTCCCAATTCCCCCAGACGGCGCCAATTGACGAGGGTTTAACTCGTCAATGCCCATTGTTATGGACTTGGGTTTTGGAGAAGGAGGGAGTGCTGGAGACATCTATCGTCTAGCAAACAAGCACACAGGGGACTCGAAGATTTACCCAGGTTCAGGCCTCGTAGAGGTCCCTACTCCTACTTGTCTGCTCGTGGAATTATCGAAGGAATCGAAGATTACAATGGTGCACAGATGCAATCTGGCGAGGGTTGTGGAAACTAGGGTTGTGTGTCCTCCTCGTGGCCCCCTCCTAGCCTTTATATATAGATAGGCCAGGTCTTGGGTAGCAGGTCGAGTTGGTTACAGGTTAGGGTTTTCCCCTTTTAACTTTCTATCTCTAGCTTCTTCCTGTTCTTCAAGCAATCGAGAGTCCGTAGGTTACTCGAGTTCTTCATTTGGGCCTTGGCGACACCGTGGACCTTTATGTATTCAGGTCGTATATACCAAGCTCGAGTACTTGTAGAGTATACCCATGTCACTCCTGGTCGGCCTTCTCCAACTCGGACTAATGGAAGCTCTTAAGCCTTTGAATTTCGGCATTTAGCCGAGTGATCTACGAGTCCTGCTGTTGGAGCCGAGCTATCTCTACGTATTTCTTTTTCAGCTCAACCTCATGATTCCCTGCTTGTTCGAGGAGGTGAGTCATCATTTCCGGCATGGTGACACTATCCTCGAGAGTAACTACAACAGCACAATGATCCGGAGGACCCAAAGTATAAGCGTCCATCGTATATGGCAAAGAAAGTACAATGATCATGTGAAGGGGAAAGTTTACCTTTGATTTCCGCAAGGGTTTTCCTCATGATTATGTTCTCAGCTTCAACCTCGGCTACATGATTCGAACAAGAAATTTATATGGGTCCTAAGAAGTCTGAATGAACAAGTAAAACGAAGAATGGGAAATTACTCATCTTCTGGTACTCCACCAGGACTTTACCATAACGCGCACGAATGTCTTTGTAGGAGTCCAGCAGGCGCTAGAACTCAGCAGATCGGCGGTTAGTGGTAATCTGAAATAAGCAAGGCAAAAACAAAGTTCAAAGCCAAGGTAACAACAATGTGAGGTCTACAAGACTCGGGCCAAGCGGAACTTAACCCGGCTCTAGGTGTGTGGATATTCGAAGTCTACAAGATCCGGGCCAAGTGGAACTTAACCCAGCTCTAGGTGTGTAGATATTTGAAGTCTACAAGATCCGGGCCAAGTGGAACTTAACCCGGCTCTAGGTGTGTGGATATTTGAAGTCTACAAGACCCAGCCCAAGTGGAACTTAACCCGGCTCTAGTTGTGTGGATATTCGAAGTACATAAGATACAGGCCAAGAGAACTAGATCCGGCTCAAAATCTACTAAAATTTGATGTCATTATGAACAAAAGCTAAGTTCTATGAGAAGCATCCGACCGAATAACAAGTAATTCCCTCGGAGGCTCGGGGACTAGGGGATATACCTACAAGTGCTCAGTTATGTAAAACATCAACAGTAGAGAAAAAGAATTACCTCCATCATCCGGCCAGCTAAGGAGATAGCCTTCGTAGCAGAGTCAATCTGGGCGTTGAACTCGGCTGGGCCGAACTTCTCTGGCAGATCGTCTTGAGGATCGACAAATTCGGCGTTGTTCTAGTTCTTCACATACTCAAGGAGTTGTGTACTATAGCTCTCGCCGCTCAGATAATAGCTCACCACAAGGCCCTTCATGTGGGCCTCCCGCCTGGCGGATTGAGCTATAGCGGGGCTGGTATGCAAATCCAGTTTTTGGCTGCCTTCTGATCCGGAGGCAGTAGACCCGAAAGAAGTTCCTTTCGCTGACCCTAAAGTCTTCTTGACTAAGCTAGATGAAGGTGGAGGAATTGATTGGAAAATGTCTACCATAGAAGGGGTAGACCCGGAGGGAGCGGATGGAGCTTTTCCATTGGGAGGCTTGGAGGCTCTTGCTGTTGTTGATGTTGTTGGTGCTGCTGCTAGTGCTGGTGCTGCTGGTGCTGGTGCTGGTGTTGGTGCTATTGCTGCTATTTTTGCTGGTGCTGGTGCTGGTACTGGAGATGCTGGAGGCGGTGCCGATGAAGCTGGCACCTCGGGATTTGGCGCCGAGGCCGAGGAGCTGGGGAGATCCGGAATACCCGTATCCTGTTCCGGCCCACTACCCCCCGCGCCAACATTGCCCTCCTCTTGGCGAGGTGGGCTCTGGTCAGGCGCAGCCGGAGACCCCTCTTGAATAGGGCTGAGCGGGCGATAATCATCATTGCGGGGGGGGGGGGGGAGGGACTGCTCCGGAGTGGGGAGGCAATGCCAGAGCCACTCTGAGGGATATCCCTAGGAGACCTAAGAGAAAAAGCACCAAGTCAAAAAGAAAAGAGTCAATAAGAGACAAAGGCAAGAAAAGGAAAAAATCCCAAGGAGTATTAAAGAACTTACTCATGCGTGGTAGGAGGAGTCCGGGGTTTGGGCGCCCTCTGAACCGTACTCTTGGCGGCAGGCTTAGCCGAGGGTTTAACCCCGGACTTCTTTTGCCTCTTCTTGGGCGGCGGCACCTCCGAAGCTGCGGCCGAGGTAGCTGCGCGCTTCTAGGATGGAGCCGGGACCGGGCCACTAGTGGCGAGGGGAGGAACCTTGTGGACCTGATCGTCCGGGTTAGCTGAACATTCGAACATAAGCCAGGTGCGAGTAAGAGATGAGAACCGGATCAAATACCTCAAGGACCTCAACATCCGAGTCATCATCGTCTGGCCAATCCCTTAGAGAAGAGGCCTTACCAGCGCTGTGTCTGACGATGTTCGGGGTAGGCAGGAAGGCCTCCGGATCAGGCTCCTCCTCATCCTCCTCGGTGCGGTCCGGCAACCACTTGCTCGCCAGCACCTCGCCATCCTCCAGTGGCTGCTGGAGGAATCTCTCAGAACAAGGCAACAATTGACAAGTTACAAGGGTAATCGACATACAGAGAAGATTCGGAAAACAAGAACAGGAAAACACACCTATGGTGGAGGGTTGACCCGGGTGAAGGGCTCGAGTCCCCACTCCCAATCCTAGGAGAACTCCTTCTCCACATTAAATATGGACTTAACCCGGCGGTAAACCGCCGAGTTATCCATCTCGATAGAGGAAGTCCGATGAGGATCGAGACGGCCGCTAAGATAGCAGATCTTGTGGGCACGCTTCTGGAGGGGGAGACCCGGCTGCGGAGGAAAGTGATCATAATGTCCTCCCCCCGGAGTTTCTCCTTGAGCAGCTCCTTGATCCAGCGCTCTACTTGATTCGCCAGGGCCGTGGGCCGCTTCAGAATGCGCTCCCAACACGAGGTGTCAGGAGGGCCAAGTCTGAAGGGGAGCAGCCGCATCAGGTCCTCCTTAGTGGTGTTTCGGACATAAAAGAAAGTCCGGGACCAGCCCTTGCAAGATTCGAGTCCGGTGACCCAGGGGAACACGGACTACTTCCAGGGAGAAATGGAGGTGGTGCCGCACTGGGGCAAGTGTTTGTCCTCTGGGGCACGCTCCTTATTCGGAACTACATTCATCCGGAGGCCAAAGAACTTGATCCAAAGTTCTTTGGTTGGCCAGAGGACGATGTACCCCTCAATGCCAGAAGCAAAAGAGGACAGAGAGGTAATGGCGTTTGCGGGGAGGTGATGCGGTTGCAACTTATATGTAGAAATGAAGTCGAAGAAAAAATAAGATGTGGGAAGGCCGAAGCCACGCTGGAAATGCGACAGAAAAACAACGTACTCCCCAGATTGGGGGGAAGGAGTGACTTCACCGGAGGCGAAGCGGCAGGCGATGCTGGCGGGGATGCGTCGTGTGGCGCGGAGCCAATCCAGGTCCTCCTGGTGGACAGTGGAGCCGTCCCAGCAGCCGCGTTCACGGCCCTCCGCTCCTTCTTCTTGCTGCACCACCACCACTGCCTCCGCCTCTAACATGGTGGATTCAAGGTCTTCCAGGGAGTAATCGGAGTAGAGATAGCCGGAGGAAGGAAAGCAGGAAGCACAAGGCCCCGTGATGGAAACTGTGAATGGGAACGGCGGTGCAGACGTGAGTGGCTGCCTGAGCGTGGTCGCGGTGGCGCCCGCGGAGAAGAAAACTAGTGGCGGCGGCGGAGTTGCTGTGAAAGAGAAAGGCTGGGAAGCACAGAGTAAATGGGGGAACTTCCCCTAAAATCGCCCCACGCCTCCTACTTAACCGCGCTACACGCGCATCATGGGATCCTTTGTGGGCGACACGCCGCGCGCAACGAGCGTTTACGCGGGCCAGAACAGCCAATCAGAGCAAGGCCATAGGAAGGGCTACAGGAACAGATGACCCCACGACGTGATGTAATGTTACGGGTAATGAGGCGCTGCAGTGAAGAGACATTTACAGCAGTTATCCCTGACATCGCGACAGTAACCGGCGCATTAAATGTTGTGGCCCTTAAAATGAGGCAAAATGATGATTACCCTCCACATAGGATGTGGAGAAGCGTGCAAGAGAAGGAAAGGTAACCCGGAAAAGCAAGCAAAAGACCTGGCCAACGAGGAATAACTCGGAAAGAGCAAAGGGTCGTAAGATGAGAAACCCCGGGTTACGAGGTAACTCGGCCTAAGGAGCAACAAATCCGGATATGGGAACCTGCTGTGGCCTTAACAACTAAAAGTTGCTAAGACCACACCAGCTTCGGGGACTAATGCTGGGGGATACCCCCGGGTAGGGTAACACCAGGGTATAAGGGCCGAGTTAGCCGGGGTACGGCGCGGTCAAAGCAAATGCTGACCGGGTCACCTCAAGGCAGGCCGAATCACGGTGTGACCCGGCCCATGGAGCATCTACTTAACTACGGTCCGA
The DNA here is from genome assembly GCA_910589775.1 of Avena eriantha. Taxonomy (NCBI): domain Eukaryota; kingdom Viridiplantae; phylum Streptophyta; class Magnoliopsida; order Poales; family Poaceae; genus Avena; species Avena eriantha. Next base: position 476,452,328 of record OU342745.1, read on the forward strand.
CCGGCATAAGATTTATGCCGGCCATGTTTATATGTTTTGCAGGTAACTGGGTAAGCCGGATTAGCTATATGCTAGCCGGGTTATCTTAGCTTCCAAGGGAAGGAACCCCCCCCTGGTCAAAAGGTGGCTTTATTAGCTGTAGCATGAGCGAAGTAAAGTAAAGAAGAGGATCAGTGGGTCAGGGGCGACCAAGATGACGCGGGCAAAGCCGGATGACGTAGCCTATGTCTCGTGACGCCAAAAGGCAAGGATTACGCTGTGGATTACGTCCAAAGCCCGGACGAACCATTAAAGGAAATAAAGAAGCACCTGCTTTAGGAAAGGAGCATATTCATAGAATATGCTGCCACCTGTGCCCTAGAATTGTAACTCGGGCTTCCCTATATAAGGAGCACAGGGGCCTCCATAGAGAGGGCCGGTCGATCGACCAATCATTCTCTGTCTAAGTTAGAACTCTAGGGCTAGTTGACAGGGAGTAAGAGACATTGTCTCCTTCTTGCTGAGAGCGTCAGGAGCACTTGTAAACACCATTGATAGAGAATATACAAGAACTTCCGTGTGTGGAATCACCATCCTCTCCCTCCCTGGATTCCCCTAGCACTCATTGGCCCCATCTTTAGCCTATCCATGGCATCTGCCGTGCCACCACCACGACAAGAGGAGTCAGTGGAAATTACCCATGGGGGATGCTCAGTTCTATGCCAAAGTATATGTCTAAATAAACCTAGTGGTTCTTGCTGATCATCAATTTTATAGCATCATTATTTCATTATTGAATAAAATAAATGCTATCAGATATAGTTCATATAATTAGGATCTTAAAATCCAATTGAATTTAGGTCAACCATTAACTTCCATAAAATCTCCACATAGAAATTTTTCTATATTAATTCTAAACTATATTAGGGCCATACTATAATAAATACACTGATATATATTGATAATTTTAAGTTAGATAAATATACTCTTCTCACTTGTGGATTTCGTCCTTACAATCGGATTATTCCTACCAATAGGGAGGCATGATTTTCCTGACTTGATACTAAGAAAATATCATGAATATTGCTCTGAATATATATATTCGTAGCTATCACATACAACACCATGCATTCTCAGCAGAGGAGTATTTATTCTTCGAGACTGACTTTCTAAAGTATATAAAGTTAAACTTTGTGTGTGGTTGTATTCTATCACCACAACACACACCCACAACAAATATTATAGTAACAAACTATGATAGCCTTAAATTTGGAGTTGTTCATGGGTGCGACATGCACTTGATGCAAATAAAAGCGAAGCCATGTTACATTCTTATAAATTGATATTAAATTTGATGGAATAATTAAAAAGTAGAACCACTAGGTACAATAACATTTTGCTAGTATTGAAATTCTTGGTTATTCAAGTAGCTAGATCGAACATGTAAATCATTTATGTTGTTGGATAGTTGACGGTAAAATCCTGGATATGGCATTATCACTTTTATGTTTTCGTCAAATGATAGATTTCACGGTTGTTTGGGTAGCTTGGTCGAACAGATAATTCTTCTATATTCTAGGATGGACGAAAATCTTATACAACCCCAAAGCATATGACCAAAATATCTAGACCAACTCTCTTATCCGATGCCTAGAAAAACAGGCCCTCCTAGTTTGCAACACCCAATCCCATTTCCTTCTCCAGTGCCCTACCCTCATGCCATTGGGCTCGCTCCTCAAAACAATGTGGATTTAATTAGGTTATCTAATGCGCAAAGAAGGCTCTGTCTATGTGGCTCAGGAAGCCTCCTTCACTAGGACATCACAAATAGAAAAGTTATAGAACCATAAAAAATATATTGCTCTAAGAATTGTGTGGCTGATTCTTTCTGTTAATTACTTTGTTGTTAATGTGGATCTATACTGTAGGACGAGTTTGTGTTTTTCTTTTTTAATCCCTCCAAATACACAGTGGATTTTTTAATCACTTTGATGTTAGTGTGGTTGTGCACTTTAAAGCTAAATATGCACTAGGTTGAACTTGTGTTGCCTTTTTTAATCCATTCAAATGCACAATGGTCTGGTTAATTACTTTGTTGTTTGTGTGGTTGCGTACTTTAGATGTACATATGCACTTTTATATTTTACTATTTTCTCATCATATACTAGTATAACAGGTATATTCTTAGGTTAACACTCCATAAGAAGAAGAAGAAAGAGAATAAATGTGTACGATGTCGAGCACGCATGTTACCTATCATTTGCAATGCGGTTTGGAGAGTTTCACCTCTCCAGCCTTCACAAATGTGAGCTCAATGCACTCAAATGCCTTCTCACAGCTACTGTGAATTCCACCATTGTATGAGTAATCATATGAATTTATTATATTTAGATTATCTTATATATTTCTCACATTGAATTTTTTTTGTACAGTACAACAGCGTTGTGGACAAAATTTTCACTTTCATTTACGGCTACAAGGTATATCATTGAGATGTAGTCAAAGACGTAACCAAGAAATATATATATATATATATTATCTTCTTATTTGTTTATAATTATCCTAGCTACCAAATGGTGCTGGGTCACAAATCTACGTAAACATATGATGTAAGAGATGTGCAATGAAGTACAATGGAGGTTTGGTATTGTATTTGCATACATCTACTAGATCATCGGTCTGCACTAGAGACGATTTAGAGTAAAAACATTTGCAATGTATTTAATAAGCATATGGTAGGTCCTCACTAATTGTCTAGGAAATAAGATGAACACATATGATGAAACAACAAAAATCGTTTACAATCATTAGGAAACATAGATGGTGAAGAAGGAATACACGTGTGTGGTGGCCGTATAATTCACATACAGATAGATTTAACAAACTTTATGCCCTTTCAAACACGGTTAAATAAACCATGTGCGAATTACAGGGGCACCGCACACCCATCAATAGCGATGGTCAGCAAAGTCGTGTGAGATGGGTTATTTCCATCGTGTATGAAGTATTGTTATGTACTACTGTAAACTGTAAACTGATCGGACCTAACCAATAATAAGGATATAAACATTCATCATAGGACCAAATAGATAGTTATCTAGTGGATATAGTTATTACATAACGAGGAGCAACACTTCTGGCCATGCACCCTAGGGTGCTGCCAACCATATTTATTACATTGTTTAAGGGGAAAACATAAACATGAAAATTAAAGTAGTGATAGCATATCACATATGATTTCTACTAGAAACATGGTTGTAAAATTATTACAATATACCATGGTCCACCACAGAGTAATACATGAATTAGCATTGTAGCTTGTTTAGCCAAGGAATGTTGCATCAATGGTAGATTCCCCGCCAGAGTTGGCAATGCTAGCATAGACTGAGGTCATAGTCAACTTATCACATGGATTAGTAGTTTCTCCAGATGCATCCAAATTATTTTCAATGCTTTCCCAGTTGATGTTCTCGAACTTACCTTTGAGGCCACATTCCGCATATATCTGCCACATTTATAAATGATATCAAATGCTAAAGTTTTGAATGGAAATTTTACATAAATATATTTAACACATTTTGTTTCAAACACATTTTGTTACCATTTATAATATAACCTTATTTCCTCAAGTGTTTTTATCTGTTCTAGTGCTTGTTCCTTCTCTTTCATTTTTACTTATTGCTCCTTTTTATTTCCTCTAAGAATTGTGTTTTTTCAGAATGTGTAATGAATACATTTTTTTTGGAAAGATGGCGTGTCTATGTTTGTGTACATACCCTCCTTCCAGTATCCTCAGTATCTTCAAAAGCAAGGAGCCATGCACATTCAACATCAAATCTATTTGTGCCGGAGTACACCACAGCAGCCTTGACACCTTTAGGGTACATGTCTGCCATGGAGAAACCATCGGAGGTGCTAATAGTGTTGGGGAATGGCTTGACAAAGTATCCTGAAAATACTTTGCTATCCATAATACTCAGGGGTCCCTTTGATTGATTCTTCAAAGTACCTTCTACAATGACAATTTGCATATCGGTAGCTGCGTTATTGTCAAGGCGTTTTTTTTCAACAACTATGGCCTTTGATTTCTTAAACAGCTCCTGAGACTTCATGGAACGGCCAGCTTGAACATCCACGGCATACTTCTTCTCACACTGGAACGATGCCATTTTCTTGCTTTAATACCTAAACATAAAATATTAATTAAATTAGAGATGTTTTTAAGATTGTATAATAGTTTTTGGACAACAAAACGCTCAAAGTGTAATCGACATAAATTAATGTACGTATAAATAAACATGTGTTTTAGTGCTTCCGTTTCTAGTTTACACACCGTGAATGTATATATCCGTAAAGTTAATTTTGAATTTTGATAGTAAAACCGCACTAATTTCGGATAACTTTCTAAAAAACATTTCGATTTTTTGCATGAACCATCATAGTGAAAGAGGTGTTGAATAAGTACGGTGTACTCCATGAACCATCATAGTGAAAGAGGTGTTGAATAAGTACGGTGTACTCCATGAAGAATATAAGTACGGTGTACTCCATGAAAACTAAGAAAGACACCTAATGACTTCCGGGTTGCCTCCCGGGAAGCGCTTTCTTATAACTAAGTAACCATGCTTTTCTTCAATATGATTTCAATAGATAGGAGCCAGAGAATTATTTATTCTTACCACCAAAAGAGGTTTGGAGCACTTACTTTTATAGCCTAGTCGAAGTCTCACTCGCTTTCGGTGCATCGGAGTCTTTTAGATAAATGTGTTATTGCTCGCAAATGATGATTGATGCGCCATGTGTGGTGAGCATACCTCCCTAGATAACTTCAACAAAAGGATTAGATATTTACATGTAAAGTCAAACATTTTACCTTTGATAGCATTATCGAGATACAATTAGTAGTACTCTTCTTGGGCTACACTATCACGAGGAAATACTTCATAATACTCATCTTTAGCAGCGGGGAAAATCTCAAAAGTGTCTCTATTTGCCAGTTCATCACGCTTACTATCAAGTTCATCAGTTCTAGAGATATCAATCCAATCACAAAAAGAAGCATCATCAACAAATGTTTCATCAAAGATGTGCTCTCCCAAAACCTGCTCATTAATACTACAAGGATTTATCTCTAGTTCATCATTATTAGTGTTCTCCAAATGAGTATCTATGCATAAAGCCTCCGCAGATAAATTATCTCCAGTTTCAACAAAATAAGAATCATTACTAGAGACTGAGTGTCGTGGTGGTGTCACGGTAGATGCCATGTATAGGCTAAAGGTGGGGACTAATACACGCTAGGGGAATCTAGGGAGGGATAGTGAAGTGATTCTCCACACAAGAACTTGTATTGATTTCCTTCCAAGGTTACAAGTGCTCCTAGAGCTGTATTAGCGAGAGGAGGAAGAAGGAGCTCTCTTACTCTCACCCACAGATCTCACCTGAAACCCTAGACCTTAACAGAATCGTACAGAGACCAAAACAGCCCACCCCTTCTACTGAAACCCTAGCCCCCCTTTTATAGGGGAGGCTCGGTTTCTGCCTAGGGCATACGTGGAGGCATATTCCTAAGAATATGCCTCCACCCAAAGTGGTAAGCCGACCAGGGTGCTTTTTCCCCCACGTCACACATGCTTTAGCTACGTTAGCCACTGCAGCGCCCTCGTCAGCTGACACGGGCGTCGTCATGCTTGTCGGCCACACCCCGGTGGTCCTGTCCTTGCTCGCTTCGCTCAGGCAGTGCGTACCGGGGCTCCTTTTGACCAGCGAGATTCCTTCCTTCTCCTAGAAGCTTGCTGCGACCCGGATGATGGTTCATCCGGCCACACCCTTTCCTGCATACAGGCAAAACACACACTTCCGACTTACCGCTTAAGTCGGATGAGGGCTAGTTAGGCGGACGCCCCCAGGTCTGGATTACCTCGTGATTCGGCCTGCCTTTAGGTGACCCGGCCAGCATCCGCTTTGGCCTTGCCGAACCTCGGCTAACTCGGCCTTTATACCCCGGCGTGACCCTACCCGGGGGTATCCCCCCAACACTGAGGCATCATAAACAAACTTATTACTAGTAGAACGATGGTTGTCTTCAACCTCACCTTTTTGGTGTTCCTCCTCGTTATCCAGTGGTTCCTGTAAAATATTACTAGGAGAATCGTCTTAAAGAGGACCGCATGCGGATGGAAGAGGAGGCAAGGGAAGAAGATCGAAGAAGGGATGAGATTACAAGGGATTCAAGGGCTGCTGCTCAGCGACGGGAAGATCTGGCCTGAGAAAGAGATTTTGTAGAGGCATGGAGGAGGGATGAAGATCAAGCGAGGAACAGGAGCAGGTGGAGTCACAGGCCGGAGATGCAGAGAGATTTGCAGTCTACTGCATTTGATTCTTCGTTTCTAGGAAAAACAGGTAACTCCGCCAACACCTTGTCCCGGCGTGATGCTCCCTTGTTTGCGTGCATGGTTGAATAGCCTGCTGTAGCTAGAAATTCTACCTCTGCTAGCATTCCGGTGAGTAGATCCAATTTGCCGGGTACTGTCCCTATGGTGCGTGCGAATACCTCTGTCAGTGTTCCGATCTCAACTCCGACGAGTGTGCCATTTGTGGCTATTACTCAACCTTCGTCGATACCTGTGATTAGCCAGTCAGAAGCTGTGGCCACGACACTGGTGGGATCCTCTGTACTAGCACCTGTGATTGGTGTGCCAGCTAATGCGAATGTGAGTTCTGATATAGTGGGTTTTCAATAGACAACAGCTACAGGGATAGAAGTGCAGGAATGTGAGAACTATGGCAAGAATCACAACATTTTGGTTTGTCAAGAGAGAAAGCCTTGGGAATTTGTTCCTTTATTGTTTTGGAGTACTGATTTTGACCCGGGTTTTCACTCTATCCAAGTGCCTGAATCTACATTTTAGTTAATGAAAATTGTAATTATGATCATATCACTGTTGTCAGTGGATGTTTCAGGGAAGGATCTGGAGAAAGAATTTCAGGTATGGGCAAATGATGTTGGTTCTAGATGGAGGTTTACTGTTAGGCCCATCAGTGATGTTGAATTTCTCATGAGATTCCCTTCTGTGAGGTCTATTGAGGATTTTCACTTTGGCAAGGTGTTCATGAAGACAATTCTGATGCTATGACTGAGCTCTCGAAATGGACAGGTGATCTGGAACCTGTGGAATGGATGGAGGAAGCTTGGTTTAGAATTGTAGGTATCCCTATGAAATACAGGGAGAAATCTACTGTGTTTTATGTTGCACCTCTGATAGGAAAACCACTGGCAATGGACAGAAACAGCTTGAGAAGTTTGGCTTATGTTAGAGTGAAGGTTGCTTGTGTTGATGTGACTCTTGTACCTAATACAAGGAGAGGGGACATGAGAGGAGGTATATATGTATTCAAATACACCAGATAGATTTTTGCACCAGATCTTGTTCTAGCTATACCCACCTCTGTTGATGTAGGAGGGGAAAAAATCAAGCAAGCCAAACTGCCCAAGATGATAGTAGCAGACCAATGCTCACTATTCTTGCTTGTGGAAGGACAGAAATTGGTGCTGGTGTGGAGCCTGTAGCACATGGTGGGAATGGAAGGACCAATCGATCTGAGAGGGATCTTCCATAATGTGTTGCCTAGGAAAAGGAAAAGAACCTAGAGTGGATGGTGAAAATTCTGAAAATACTGGTGACATGTCCTTTGGTGCTAGGGTGGCTCAATTATGGCAGTGTGGGGGATCTGCTGGTGGAGTGGTGATGACTGCAAGTGCACATATCGTTTGTAGCCAGTTTAGAAATAAAGACATCGATCCCATAGGGAGCAGGAGTCTGAAGTCTAATAACTCTTTGAACTATATATTGAAATAGTAATGCTAAATAATGTTCTAAGTAACAAGATAAAATGTGAGTTTTGTGTAAAAGATATTTTTGGGTTTTCAAATAAGGGAACAATAAGTAAACAAGAGCATGCAAGCATGATTACGAAAGTTTGCAAGATGATGGAAAGAGTTCTCAGGGAGTAGTGGATCCACCGCTAGTAATTAGAAAGAGTGATCCGAATTATTATAATGAATAAGACCATTTATGATATGTGTGAGAGGAGCTCCATATATGGACGAATAGCCAGCAACCACTGCACACATCATCCTCCTAACCACAGTAGACAATAACCGACAACCATCGTGTTACCGTGCTATTAAGGGACGTAATCCCGTAGGACGTATCCCATGACATGGACATGGCTTTATGAGTTCTCCTTGATTCCCCCAAGTTAGTACATAAAGAATGACTACAGCTTTATAGTCACAGTAAGTGCTATCATCCCTCCATCTATCAACAAGTAATCCCCTTCGTTGAGTCCACAGAGGAGGCAAATATTAAGGAGGTGCACAACTCCCAACATCAATACGAAGACAATTAACACAGACACATAATGAACAATATCACATAATAATCTTTATCTCAATTCAATGTCATACTTGGGTTTCTCCATCTCCTCAAGAACAAAGGAAACTACTCACACATGAAGGCAATCAACATCATGGATAGCATATGGATGAAGTATGATGATACAATTGAAGAGAAGTGAAAATCCAAGATTGAATCTAGAATTACAACAAGTAACCAAAGGGGATCGGTGATGGAGACATTGTTGATGAAGATGACGATGTAGATCGAAGTGGAGGCCTTCAAGATCCTAGTCCCTTCTCCTCTTGTGTGTTGGTGATGGTGTAGATCTGTTTGGAGGCGGCTATGGCGGAGGCACGGCGGCAGGGCTCCGCCGTGGTGGAGGATATGGCTTGGTGGCTCTCTCTTGGGTCCTCCCTCCTTTATATAGGCCTTGGGGGTGACCTAGGGTTCCCCCAATACCGTCATATAACTTAGGTAAGGTTTTGGAGCTTTTCTGGGGTCAAATCCCATTGTTTGCGACCTTTTGGGAACTATATGGGCAAAGCTATACGACCAGAAAAATAGCTCCGGCCGTATAGTTGCTCCTTAAACTCTCAGATCATTTTAGTATTTTGGTCGACATTTCTTCATACGAACTCCATTTTTGGTGTTCTTGGGCTCGTTGAGTTCGTATCGTCGAGGGCTACAACCCTATGGTCTTGTATCTTTATTTGGAGAAGTTGGAAAATTTGACTTTTTCAACCTCTCAAATGGCTATGTCCGGTCCCTGCAGCTCCTCCATACTATGCTCTATTTGTTCCTTTTGAATTTGTTTTATCCATAATCATCATCAACACCTACACACATGTCATAGACAAGGAAAAGTGATAAAATTCTACCTAAAATACTAAATGTGCAAAGCTCATATGAAAGTAAATGAGAAATGAAATCATGCATATAAGGCATATCTATAGCTAGAAGAAACATTATATGAGGGATAAATGGCACAATTTATATTGCTAAAAGAGGTGGTATTTCACAGCCATCAACTCGCCCAAGCTAGACCTTGCTCGTCCTTGAGCAGGAAGGGTCGATAATATATTAATGGTTGTGAAATAGCTTATCCTTGGAAATCAATGCCTTGCATCCTTATTTCTTTTACAAGCTCAAAGAGAGAAAACATGTATTCATACAAGGAAACACAAGCTCAGATATAAAGACCACTAAAGATTCATCAAAACTGATATGCTCCATGTCAATAGTGAATCTACTTGCAGACAAACTTGTGACCCTCTTATTGCACATTTTGTATAACTTTTCATATCATTATTTTTTTATGAGGCAAAACTTAGTCACAAATAGATGTCAAGTATAAATAGGAATAAAGTCTACCCGATCATGTCATCTAGTTAAGGCTCTCAAGTGCAAACATCAGTTATTGAGCTTTTAGAAAGTTTATCTCTTAGTAACGAGATTTATGCCAAAAGGAAATGCGAGAACATGTCAAAAGAAGCATAGCATTAGAGTATCTCATTTGGTCATCCACATCAATGAATCATGCCAACACTCATTTTCTATTCTTTGTCTTTATAAAACTTCAGTTCATCAGTAATGAGATCATGCCAAAACTTAGTGTGTTTAATCATACTATGCAGGCTAAGAAGGATACTCGTGACCATTACCAGGGTTTCCCTTTTCGGTATAATGATTTCTCATAACGGTCAGAGGAGTATTCCCTCTTTCGCTTTGAATGCAGTCCCATGAGAATACCGATACATACCCAAATATAGCATTTATGCTACATATGTTGGGCAACTCATAGCCAAACTCCAAGAGTTTCCTCTTTTTGGACTGTTCAAAGGCTAGCGGAGTTGTTAGCATCCCATGTTGTGTGATAGTGGTGCAGACACGCACAAAGCAATATCATACTTTAATCAACAGGTCAAGATTTGGCATGCATCTCAATTACCGCTAAATATTAGTTTCTTCAAACAAATCCTTTCAAAGAGTACTATCAAGTCGATCATCACATCTATGATGTTGAGTATCTTTAAGGCTAAACTCTTAAGACAATTAAACAACATCTTATTTAGCATTGAACTCAAAACTTCGAAATATCATTTCAAATTGGCACCTCCTTCCGTAAGCAAACTATCAAGTCTATTGTTTTGACATTATGGGGTCGAGCATAACCTATTCATTTAAGACAAGACTATTTAGTGATAACCAACAAATTTCAAAAGATCTTGATCAAGTATTCATTTTTCCAAGTGTAGATATTGTAGCAATGTTTTCTAGAGGATCACAAATAGTGTTACAAGCTTGATAAACAATTTGGCAAGATGCATGCAAGCTCTAAATCAACTCCTATGGTGCCTATCATGAGCAAGTGTATCCATATGAATACAAAACCAGACTCACTTAAATAAGCATTCAGAAACAGAGGGATACATGATTGCATTAAACCTTCATCGAATACGAACATTGCACAAGACTCTACACATGCAGAAGTAACCTCCCCAAGCTTAGAACTTTGCAAGAACCAAACTTTAGTATATCACCAAAATAAAAGAGAAAATACAGTTTCCAAAAGTGGTTACCTCCCCAAGCTTAGTTGAAAACAAGGGTGACTCACTTTACCGTTGAGGTACAAGTAACCTCTCTTTTGATGACACACTTTACCGTTGAGGTACAAGTAATAAAAATAAACTTTACCGTTGATGACACACTTTACCGTTGATGACACACTTTACCGTTGGAGTGTGATAAGTGGTTACCTCCCCAAGCTTAGTTGAAAACAAGGGTGACACACTTTACCATTGAGGTACAAGTAACCTCTCTTTTGATGGACAAAGAACCTTTGCTTCCACATGTATTTCTTGATATGGTCTGGTGTGCCTTCCTTGAGGACCTACTTAAAAACTAAAAAGAAAATGAAATATTTTGCTGTTTTTGAAGACACGAGTTTAGCTCACAAGTGATAAAAATACAAGTCCCACTGAGTCGGTTAATCAACCTAAGCACCACGCTTAAGTAAACAAACTAGTTCTAGAAGATGCCTCTCCTAGATTGTGATGAGGTGCAAGTGAAACAGGATACGAGACATGAGTGTGCAGCCCCTATGCGCTTATTAAAAGAGGTTCAAGTTGGAAGGTTTTACTAGACTCTGATTGTCGAAGCGTTGAATTAAAGCAACTAAGTGGCTCATGTTAATGTTTGCCCGGTCGGAACTACCATACATGTCGTCACACAAGGTTCAAGTTCCTGCAAAAATAACACATAAAATAAAATGCATCGGTTTGGTATACGAACATAGTTCGTTTACCCCACCGATAAAAGGAAAGTAAAAAAGAAAATATGAACTTCTATAGAGAATTACAGTCTAGGAGGTTTCTGAGGTAGAAATTTATTGTTTACATATGCTCGTCTTCTCTAGATCATAGGAGAAGCTCCCAGGTGGTGTTTCGATGTTTTTAGAAGAAGAAAGAAATTTTTTTTGAGCAATGGTTACCTTCCAGTTTGCGTTTGAGGGGTTTTCTCAACTATACGGGCGCAACTATACGGTCGAAACAATGCTTTCCCACCGTATAGTTGGCCTTCTATCAAAATATTAGGGTTTCCTCCTGGCGGCGCAGCTATACGGGCGTAACTATACGGCTGGAAAAAAGAACAAAATGTTCCCACTGTATAGTTAGTCGTCAAACTGTCTGTCCCTTGGAAAGAAAATATACAAAGGCATCGATATCTATACAACCGGATCTATACGGCCGGAATTTTTATTTCCGCCATATAGTTGGTCATTAAACTCTCAGTACATTGGAAAAGAATTCGTACGGAGGCACCGATATCTGTACGACCGGAACTATACGGCCAGAATTTTTATTCCCGTTGTACTGTTGGTCATTAAACTCTCAGTACATATGAAAGAAAAATTGTAAATGGCAAAGATATCTATACGACCGGTACTATATGGATGGAATTATTATTCCCGTCGTATAATTGGTCGTTAAACTCTCTGTATGCATCAAAAAAATTCTATTTCTTCGAGAATTCTTTCTTAACCTGAAACTTAGTGATACACCTTGTTTTGACAGTAAAATAACAACTTTAATTTTCGACCAACAACAGCATGTAGAAACAATAAATTCTAGCTTTTGAAAACTACAACAAGATAACTCTAATAGCAAATCATGCAAAGAATAAAAATGCCAATGCAACATGAATGCATCAAGACTCAAGAGAGAAAACTAAAAAGACACCAAATGACTTCCGGGTTGCCTCCCGGGAAGCGCTTTCTTATAACCAAGTAACCAGGCTTTTCTTCAATATGATTTCAATAGATAGGAGCCAGAGAATTATTTATTCTTACCTCCAAAAGAGGTTTGGAGCACTTACTATTATAGCCTAGTCGAAGTCTCACTCGCTTTCGGTGCATCGGAGTCTTTTAGATAAATGTGTTATTGCTCACAAATGATGATTGATGCGCCATGTGTGGTGAGCATACCTCCCTAGATAGCTTCAACAAAAGGATTAGATATTTACATGTAAAGTCAAATATTTTACCTTTGATAGCATCATCGGGATACAATTCATAGTACTCTTCTTGGGCTACACTATCACGAGGAAAGACTTCATAATACTCATCTTTAGCAGCGGGGAAAATTTCAAAAGTGTCTCTATTCTCCAGTTCATCACCCTTACTATCAAGTTCATCAGTTCTAGGGTTATCAATCCAATCACAAAAAGAAGAATCATCAACAAATGTTTCATCAAAGATGTGCTCTCCCAAAACCTGCTCATTAATACTATAAGGATTTATCTCTAGTTCATCATTATTAGTGTTCTCCAAATGAGTATCTAGGCATAAAGCCTCCGCAGATAAATTATCTTCAATTTCAACAAAATAAGAATCATTACTAGCGACTGAGGCATCATAAACAAACTTATTACTAGTAGAACAGTGTTTGTCTTCAACCTCACCTTTTTGGTGTTCCTCCTTGTTATCTAGTGGTTCCTGTAAAATATTAGTTTCGGGAACTATTGTTTTACATAGCTCCTTCCACTTTATCACAAGTGCATTCCCACTAAAATGTTCTTAACAATAATTGACAATAAAATCCTTAATATTATGATACCTTGCTAATTCCTCATTATAGCTACGTTTCATAATAATACCAATTTTCCTAAGCAACTATGTATTCCATGAGTTTTACATTATTTCCATTTATGTGAGTATTGGTTGATAACAAATCTTTAAAGAGAGGAATGTATTCATAATCATAACGCTTGTTAGGCTTACCATTATATTGCCTCATCCCGTTGAATAAATTTAACAAATACCATAACAGTAATCAACCTGCTTCCACATGTCCAGTAGTTGCATATCCTCAAGGATTAGTAGTTCTACTTCGTGTTCATCCTCTTCTTGTGAAGGAACTTCATCCTCCTCCAATGGGATTTACAGTTCTTCTTCGTGTTCATCCTCTTGTTGGGAACACCAAGGAACACTACTTTCGATTTCCTACAAACAAGTAACTTTGTGCGCCCCCGGTTTTCTCCGTGCCTTACTCCTCAAAATAAATGTATTCTCACTAAAACGTTCATTAGAATACCAAGAAATACGTTGCAGGATTTCATAAGATGTTTTTATGAGGGAACTATCTTCACTATTAATACGAGACATGACATGTATTATCAACTCATGGGCACCTTCAAAGGTAATATACTATAATACTTCACTAGTAACATCACCATTATTATAAGACACTGAAGATTGATTAAAGATATCAAAGCATTGAAAATGAAAGAAGTGCCCAAGTTTCATACATTGAGGACATATTATTGGATCGTCTATCATATCCGAAGAAATTAACTTTTTAGCATATTCCACTATTTGGTAATACATTTCTCTTACCGTCATATTGCTCACTAGTTCTTAAAAAATACTCGTCCTCCTCTTCCAATGAGGATTCATGTCCCATGTTAATAGAATCAGAATATTCATAGAAATATTCATCTTCTAGTCCCTCACCAAAGTCCCCAAAATCAATGTCTAGGCACAAATCCTCCTCAGAACAATCATCATAAGTTTGGGACTTATAGAAATCATTACTAGATAATGAGATATCGTTTGCATGCATACTATTTGTGTGTGGAAAGTTATTTTCAGAAGTAGGATATTCAAGTGGTTGATCAAGTTTCTCTTCTTCATTCTTACTAAGATAATTTGCGAGTAGCTCAGTGATAGTCTTACCTTCGGGCTTACCTACCACTAGTTGAGAGGGTGCAACATCAAGTGCCACCTCTTTATTAACAACATGTTCCGGTGGTTTCGGTGGAGGCTTTTTGAGTGGAGTTCCCTCCACATAATCTTTTGGAGCACCCTGCAAAAGGTTAGATTCTTCCATGGCAGCTTTAATCCGCCCAACAATAAATTTATTATCATGGAAGTTATCTTGGCAATAGCAGAATATAGGGTGAACTTCTTTATAGATCATATCGAGTGGTTTAATTTCTACCTGTATATCTTTTAAACGAAATAACAACTCTTTGCAACCAGTAAAAAGCACAAATTATAATGTGTCATCCCTAGCAAGGCTTTTAAACTCATCTCTATTATAGTCTGCTAGTTCTGTATCAAAATAATTATACTTACATTGATAATTGAGGTGATCTGGATATCTGCAATAATCACAACATAATCGATAAGAGGTACATAGTGTGGATGAATACTTGCCCACCCAAGTCAACCATTCTTTTAATATGCCTTCCCTCTTATGAATATATCCCAAAGTACTTCCCTTTGACTCCTTCATTATAGATTCGATCTGTTGGAAGGTAGTTATCTCGGAAGACATGATTAGTAACAAATATTTTTAGGGGTTTTTGGTTTGTAAACAAAAGAAAAATACAAATGCAGAAAATAAAGAAAGCTTAAAACAAAATATAGCAAAACTAAAATAAATAAACAAAAGCTAAAAGACCTACAACGCTTAGCTCCCCGGCAACGGTGCCAGAAAATAGCTTGATGACTGTAAGTGCACAGATCGTTTGTAGCTAGTTTCGAAATAAAGATATCAATCCCACAGGGAGCAGGAGTCTAAAGTCTAATAAATCTTTGAACTAAATACTCAAATAGTAATGCTAAATAACATTCTAAGTAACAAGATAAAATGCGAGTTTTGTGTAAAAGATATTTTTGGGTTTTCAAATAAGAGAACAATAAGTTAACTAAAGCTGTAAGTAAACAAGAGCATGCAAGTATGATTACGAAAGTCTGCAAGATGATGGAAAGAGTTCTCAGGGAGTAGTGGATCCACCGCTAGTCATTAGAAAGAGTGACCAAATTGTTATAGTGAATAAGACTATATATGATATGTGTGGGAGGAGCTCCATATATGGACGAATTGGCAGCAACCACTGCACACATCATCCTCATAACCACTGCACACAATAACCGACAACCATCGTGTTACCGTGATATTAAGGGACATCATCCCGTAGGACGTATCCCATGGCATGGACATTGATATGGGGTGGCCCGATCTTCTCAGTAAGCGGATGGCGATGATGATAATGGATGATAGATAACTAGTGAGTAGCTATGATCTCTCCCGCTCGATCCCTGATGCCAGTGCAACAGATCTCGAACCTTGTAGGATATTCACAACACCACACTCTTGCGCACGCAGCCGTGACCACGAACGGTAGTATGCAATCTACTAATTCCCAATGAAACAACAGATCACACTCAATTATAGTTGGTAGATTCGAACACAGGGTAATTCCAGAGGTTCTATGAAAGAAACAACTCCAAAATATTTTAACGTGGTCTAAAATCCTAAAATAGTGCGTCCCCTTCTATTTAAGGGTCTGGGAGGTGGCGGCCTAAGGTGGAAACCGAGTTGGTCCCACCCAACTAGAGATACAAACCGACCCAACTTGGGTTCGATCAAACTGACTCTGCCGTGGCAGAGTTGTAGTCGCTTTCTCTGCCGCGGCAGCCAGCCGTGGCATAGTAGAACTCGGTTTTCCTGCCGTGGCAGAGAAACGATGCTTTTCTCTGCCGCAGCAGAGAACGCCCTCCTCTTGTTGATCTTCGTCTTGGACAGCTCCTTGCGCTTCCTCCCTCTCCTCCCTCACGCATTCTCCATTGATCAACACGCCTTGTTCCATTAGCTCCTCACTCTGTGCTTCACCTTCTTCTCCTAAGTACCTGATCATGCAATAATTCAAAGACTTAGGTAGTATAAAATTCTCATTAATTAAAACACCAGGTTCATTAAGAAACAAGTTCACCGGTTGTTCTAGTAGCTTGGCATGAGCTCTTGTGATTGGTCCAATCCTTATCTCGTTGGATTGATCCTTCTTTGCAATTGGAACATCTTCATTAGTAATTGGGGTAGGTGTAATTGTAGGGATGTCCTCATCATCTCCCCCCCTTCAAAAGGCGTCGACCTCGACGCTCAAAGGTCTTCTCCAGCATAAGGTGACAAATCAGCAACGTTGAAGTTGTTGCTAACTCCACCAAACTCCTCAATAGGTATATCAACCGAGTAGGCATTATCATTAATCTTGGCTAACACCTTATAAGGACCAGCACCACGTGGCTTCAATTTTGACTTTCGAAGTAGTGGGAACCTATCCTTACGTAGATGCACCCAAACCATATCTCTAGGCTCGAACAACACTTCTTTCCTTGCTTGATTCCTTGCAGCAGCAATGTTCTTGCCTTTCTTCTCAATAGCCTCTCGAGTCTTCTCATGTATTTTCTTCACATAATCAGCGCGTTTTGATGCCTCCATATCAACTCTCTCATGTAATGGCAGAGGCAACATATCAAGTGGCGTCAATGGCTTGAAACCATACACCACCTCAAAAGGACAAAGCTGAGTAGTTGAATGCACAGCCCTATTGTAAGCAAACTCAACATGTGGCAAACACTCTTCCCACTCCCGCAGATTCTTTTTAATCATGGTCCTTAGTAGCTGTGACAATGTTCTATTCACCACCTCCATTTGACCATCTGTTTGGGGGTGACATGTAGTACTGAACAGCAACTTCGTTCCTAGCTTCCCCCATAAGGTCTTCCAAAAGTAGCTCATGAACTTCACATCACGGTCAGAAACAATCGTCTTTGTTACGCCATGTAATCTCACGATGTCCCTGAAAAACAGGTTAGCAACATGCGACGCATCGTCGCTTTTGTGGCAGGCAATAAAATGAGCCATCTTAGAGAACCTATCCACTACCACAAATATAGAATCATGACCTCTCTGAGTTTTAGGTAGACCTAGCACAAAATCCATACTAATGTCTTCCCATGGAGTAGTAGGTGCAGAGAGAGGTGTATACAAACCATGAGGCTTCAGCTTGGATTTCGACTTGTGGCAAGTAATGCATCTGCTCACAAATCTGTACACATCACGCCTCATCTTGGGCCAATAAAAATGATCAGCAAGCATGAGTAATGTCTTCTCACGCCCAAAGTGACCCATCAAACCACCAGCATGTGATTCCTGCACTAAGAACAAACACAACGACGATTCTGGAATACATAGTTTGTTAGCTCGAAACAAATATCCATCATGTCTATGATACTTATCCCATGCGTTTGTAAGAGCACACAAATGATATGGTTCAGCAAAATCATGATCAGTCGCATAAAGTGCACAAATAGCTTCTAATCCAGGAATTTTAACATCAAGATTAGATAATAGCATGTTCTTCCTAGATACAGCATCAGCAACAACATTCTCTTTTCCCTTCTTATAATTAATGATGTAAGGAAAAGACTCAATGACCTCAACCCATTTAGCTAATCTTCTATGCAAGTTTGATTGAGCTTTCAAGTATTTCAAAGCTTCATGATCAGAATGTATGATGAATTCCTTTGGCCACAAATAATGATGCCAAACCTCAAGTACTCTAACAAGTGCATACAATTCTTTATCATAGATAGAATAATTCAAACGAGCACCAGTCAATTTCTCAGAAAAATAAGCTATAGGCCGACCCTCTTGCATCAAAACGCCACCTATGCCTATACCACTAGCATCACATTCAACTTCAAATTGCTTTGAAAAATCAGGTAAGGCAAGTAATGGTGCAGAAGTAAGCAAACGTTTCAATGTATCAAAAGCAATGTCTTGGGTCGCGCCCCAAACAAAAGGAACACCTTTCTTTGTCAAATCATTTAATGGTGCAGCAATGGTGCTAAAATCTTTCACAATATAGAAACCAGCGAGACCGTGGAAACTACGCACTCGACTTACATTCATTGGAATAGGCCAATTCTGAATCGATTCAATTTAAGATTGATCTACCTCTACTCCATGCTTAGAAACAACAAATCCTAGGAATATGACCTTATCTTTTGCAAATGTACACTTCTCAAGATTAGCATACGGTTTATTATCACGTAACACTTGCAAAACTTGTCTAATATGAGTGCAATGTTTAGAGTCGGTGTGGCTGTATATAAGTATATCATCAAAGTAAACAACCACAAAATGACCAATAAACTCTCTCAAAACATGATTCAGCAAACGCATGAAAGTACTAGGTGCATTAGTAAGACCAAACGGCATAACTAACCACTCATACAAAATGAATTTAGTTTTGAAAGCAGTTTTCCATTCATCCCCTTCTTTCATCCTAATTTGATGATAACCACTACGCAAGTCAATTTTAGAGAAAACAGCAGCACCACTCAATTCATCTAGCATATCCTCTAAGCGTGGAATAGGATGACGATTTCGAATAGTGATGTTATTAATCCCTCTACAATCAACACACATGCGCCAAGTACCATCTTTCTTAGGGACTAAAATAACAGGAACAGCACAAGGGCTAAGAGAAACACGAATGTACCCTTTATCCAGCAGCGCTTGTACTTGCTTCTGAATTTCCTTAGTTTCTTCGGGATTAGTCATGTAGGGTGCATGGTTGGGAAGTGTTGCGCCAGGAATCAAGTCCACTTGATGTTCTATACCACGCAATGGAGGCAAACCTGCGGGTACGTCTTCTGGAAACACATCCCCAAAGTCCTGCAAAACAGAAGAGACACCAAGAGAAATAGGGTTCATGTCGTTAGAAACTAATACCTCGCCCTTATACATGAGCACAAGTGGCATGGTTGTAGGATCCTCACGAAACTCTCTCATATCCTCCTTGGTGGCTAATATCAATAACCCAGGCACTCTCTCACTTTTCGTTATATCACTCAACTTAGGCTCAATTACATCAGGAATAGCTGTGACACAGTCTCGCCGAGTGGTAGTATCTTCCTTCAAGTTCACCTCTATCTTCTGGCGAGAATCATTCACAATTTCTTGTGGTGTCATTGGCTACATAGTAATCTTTCTTCCTTTGAATTCCAAGTGATATGTATTGGCCCGGCCATTGTGTTTCACATGGCGATCATAGAGCCAAGGTCGACCCAATAGGGGGTGACAAATAGTCATAGGAACCACATCAAAATCAATAGAATCTTTGTATGGCCCTATTTGAAAATTCACACGTACCATATGATTTACCTTCATCTCACCATTGTTGCTCAACCATTGTATGTAGTATGGCTTGGGATGAGGTAAGTATGTCAAATTCAGTTTGGCACATAATTCCTTACTTGCAAGATTTCTGCAGCTACGTCCATCAATAATGACCTTGCAAGCTTTATTTGGTCCAACTAGAGCTTTTGTTTGGAACAAGTTGCAACACTGGGATTGCTCAACCGGTTGCACACAAAGTACACGTGAAGATACGACAATAGTTGGTGCACGCTCAGCATATGCATCAACACCAACCTCGCCATCATCAATATCATCATCAGAAGCTTCATCTCCACTTTCTACTTCACCTTGTTCATTAACAAACATAACCTTGCTGTTTGGACAATCTTTCTTGTAGTGACCTCTACCTCCACAAGTATGGCACACCACATCACGAGTACGTGCAGTAGACATGTTGGAACCCGAGCTAGCAGTAGGAGCAGCGGGTTTCCGAGCATTAGAACCAAACGAAGGTGTACTTGCTGGTTTGGCCGATGGTGTAAACTGAACAACAGTTGGTGGCGTGACTGAAGGAGGAATAGATCTGACCGAAAATCTGCTGGACGATGGAAAACGAGCGCGTGACTTCACCTCTTCTGCCAACTGGGATTCGGCCTCTCTAGCATGGTGCAATAGCTCATTCATGGTCTCATACTTGTGATGACGCACTATGCTCTTGATTGGCAACATCAGATTGTTTAGGAATCTTTGCATGGTCATCTCAATGGACTCGCGAACTCGAACATGCTACATAAGCATCTCCATCTCCATGTAGTACTCATCTACTGTCATTGTGCCTTGCTTCAATTGCGTCAATTTATCAAAAACTGATCGCAAGTAGTTGGTTGGAACAAAACAAGCCTTCATGATTTGCTTCATCTCGCGCCAATCCATCACATGAAGTTCATTGTCCTCCCTCCTATGTTGCACAAGAGCATCCCACCAACGCAAAGCATAACCATCAAATTCAGATGCTGCAAGCTTAACCTTCTTGTCTTCTGTATAGTCAAATAAGCGCTAGAGTTTCTCAATCTTCAACCCCCATGTGAGGTAATCTTCAGGATCAATGGAACCATCAAAATTGGGGATTGAAAACTTTGGCTTGCCCAAACCATCATCAGCAGCTTGGTTGGGAACACGTTGAGCACGCCCAAGATGGGCAAACCCACGGCCATGAGCAGGTGCATGGTCAGGTGCATGGGCAGGGGGAATTGCACGTCCCCTGCCAACATGTGGAGCAGCATCCACAGCGCTACCCTCATCGAAATCATCAAAGGCATCATCATGTTGAGGATCTTTCCTTCTATGTAAGGCGGCTGTCAAACCCTCAATGGACTGCTGCAAAGCGGTGACATTGACATTGAGCGTAGCCACTTGCATTTGGATAGTAGCAACGGTCCCAACATGCTGAGCCAATCTCATATTCATATCTTGGAGATTCTTGTCAATGGCATCTGTCGTGTTAGTAAACACACGTGTCAAGTAGGATTTCAAAGCCTCATATTTACGCCAATTGACAAGCTTCTCATCCTTCTTTTTCTGCAACACAACATCATCATCACTAGTAGACATGATTAGTAGGTTAGTGCAAAAATCAGAATTTGTATGGTGGAAACTCTCACAACTCACTCACACTAATAAGAAAGGAGATCTTACTGTTCCAAAGTGAATAGAGATGCTCTACCAAACGAAATCAAAGACTGATGCACTTGATGTGATGAAGTGAATATCAAAGGTATAGAGAACGATCGCAGGGCACACAGGTTATTTAAGGTGGAGCTATAGGTATGGTATCCTATTTACACCGCAAACAAGTCCTAGTGCTGATCGTACAAATACCCAAGAAAAACACACACATGGAGAAAAACGTGGCAATGCAACTATGAAGGGTGTTGCACTACGCTCGACAGACACTAGCAAAGCTCAAAGTAAACAGGCACAAGATTGCTCAATCTACCGGTGCACAAAGATATCACTAGGCCTCTTGTTCAAATTCTCTTTTTCCATAGTTTTTTTTGGATAGCTTTTTCTTTTGCTATCTTGCTCTTTTTTTTATAGATAACACACGGCCAATTTACAAAGTACGGCACCAAAAATCCTAGGAGCAGCCTGTAGGAGCGGAAACTAGTTTCAATAGGCAAGTTCCTACACCTATGTAGTATATTGGCTGTGGATAAGGGTTATGGAAAAGTGCAAATCGATCACACTTTGGAATTATGGTGTCGTGGCAGAAAAACAGCTGAAAATCCTGTCGTGGCAGAACAAATCCTGCCGTGGTGGAGAAAGACGCAGAAATCCTGCCGTGGCAGACTCGGTAACTTGGTAACTCGGAAAGTCCTGCCGTGGCAGAGAAAGACGCAGAAATCCTGCCGTGGCAGACTCGGTAACTTGGTAACTGGGAAAGTATATATTTTTTGTTAATTCCGACTCGACCAAGAGTAGATGACTAGGACTCTTAGAGTAGATCGGATCTGACGTGATGGTGGTGGAAAATAATGGTGGAAAACGACTAACAACAAAGAGAAAACAAATCTACGAAGAATAGATCTAGATCTAAACTAAAGGATGAACACGACCAGCAACTATTACTCGTCTACGATGCAATCTAGTCTATGACCACTCTTTTTGTGGGGCTTTTTCTGTATAGGACTAAAAACACTCACCAATCTATGTATGGATGGCGGATTGCTTACCGAGGCGACGAGGAAATCTGATACCAAGATGATATGGGGTGGCCCGATCTTCTCAGTAAGCGGATGGCGATGATGATGATGGATGATAGATAACTAGTGAGTAGCTATGATCTCTCCCGCTCGATCCCTGATGCCAGTGCAACAGATCTCGAACCTTGTAGGATATTCACAATACCACACTCTTGCGCACGCAGCCGTGACCACGAAAGGTAGTATGCAATCTACTAATTCCCAATGGAACAACACATCACACTCAATTATAGTTGGTAGATTCGAACACAGGGTAATTCCAGAGGTTCTATGAAAGAAACAACTCCAAAATATTTTAACGTGGTCTAAAAACCTAAACTAGTGCGCCCCCCTTCTATTTAAGGGTCTGGGAGGCGGCGGCCTAAGGTGGAAACCGAGTTGGTCCCACCCAACTAGAGATACAAACCGACCCAACTTGGGTTCGATCAAACTGACTCTGCCATGGCAGAGTTGTAGTCACTTTCTCTGCCGCGGCAGCCTGTAGTGGTAGAGTAGAACTCGGTTTTCCTGCCGCGGCAGCTTGCCGTGGCAGAGAAACGATGCTTCTCTCTGCCGCAACAGAGAACATCCTCCTCTTGTTGATCTTCGTCTTGGACAGCTCCTTGCGCTTCCTCCCTCTCCTCCCTCACGCATTCTCCATTGATCAACACGCCTTGTTCCATTAGCTCCTCGCTCCGTGCTTCACCTTCTTCTCCTAAGTACCTGATCATGCAATAATTCAAAGACTTAGGTAGTATAAAATTCTCATTAATTAAAACACCAGG
The DNA here is from genome assembly GCA_910589775.1 of Avena eriantha. Lineage (NCBI taxonomy): Eukaryota > Viridiplantae > Streptophyta > Magnoliopsida > Poales > Poaceae > Avena > Avena eriantha. Next base: position 476,475,727 of record OU342745.1, read on the forward strand.
TTCATTAAGAAACAAGTTCACCTTTGTTTTAGTAGCTTGGCACGAGCTCTTGTGATTGTTCCAATCCTTATCTCATTGGATTGATCCTTCTTTGCAATTGGAACATCTTCATTAGCAATTGGGGTAGGTGTAATTGTAGGGATGTCCTCATCAGACATGGCTTTATGAGTTCTCCTTGATTCCGTACATAAACAATGACAACAACTTTATAGTCACAGTAAGTGCTATCATCCCTCCGTCTACCAACAACTAATCCCTTTGTCGAGTCCCCATAGGAGGCAAATATTAAGGAGGTGCATAACTCCCAACATCAAGATGAAGACAATTAACACACACAGAAATATTAAGGAGGTGCTATTATCTCAATTCAATCTCATAACAGGGTTTCTCCATCTCCCCAAGAACAAAGGAAACTAATCACACATGAAGGCAATCAACATCATGGATAGCATATGGATGAAGTATGACGATACAATTGAAGACAAGTGCATCCAAGATTGAATCTAGAATTACAACAAGTAACCAAAGGGGATCGGTGATGGAGACGTTATTGATGAAAATGATGATGTAGATAGATGTGGAGGCCATCAAGATCCTACTCCCTTCTCCTCTTGTGTGATGGTGATGGTGTAGATCTGTTTGGAGGCGGCTGTGGCGGAGGCACTGCGGTAGGGCTCCGCCGTGGTGGAAGATATTGCTTGGTGGCTCTCTCTTGGGTCCTCCCTCCTTTATATAAGCCTTGGGGGTGCCCTAGGGTTCCCCCAATACCATAATATAACTTAGGAAAGATTCTGGAGCTTTACTAGGGTCAAATCCCGTTGTTTGCGACCTTTTTGACAACTATATGGGCGGAGCTATATGACCAGAAAAATAGCTCCGGCCGTATAGTTGCTCGTTAAACTCTCAAATCCTTTTAGTATTTTGGTCGACATTTCTTCATACAAACTCCGTTTTGGGTGTTCTTGGGCTCGTTGAGTTTGTATCGTCGAGGGCTACAACCCTATGTTCTTGGATATTTATTTTGAGAAGCTGGAAAATTTGACTTTTTCAACCTCTCAAATGGCTAAGTCTGGTCCCTGTAGCTCCTCCATACTATGCTCTCTTTGTTCCTTTTTCCATTGTTTTATCCATAATCATCATCAACACCTACACACATGTCATAAACAAGGAAAAGTGATAAAATTATACCTAAACTACTAAATGTGCAAAGATCATATGAAAGTAAATGAGAAATAGAAATCATGCATATAAGGCATAGCTATAGCTGGAAGAAACACTATCTAAGGGATAAATGGCACAATTTATATGGCTAAAAGAGGTGGTATTTCACAGCCATCAAGTGGTAATTCGAGACGCAACTAAACAATTAACCTAGAAGTGGGAGAGAAGCTGTTGGAATTGGTAGATAACAGAATGATGCTAGTGGTCAGGAACAAGAACAGGTGATGGGGGAAGTGCATTTGGAGGTGGCGTAGGCTCTAGCCCGACAGGAAATAGGAGCTGTGGTTAAACTAGATGATCTAGCTGGAGGAGGGTCGACTTTCCAAGAATTTCTACATGATCTGCTTCAGAACAAACAGAGTGATAAATATTATGAGCACAGGAAGCAATATGGTCATCTGCTTGAACAAATTGAAGAAGAATAGGGGTGCTGAAAATGACAATGGTGATGAGGAGGAATCTACTGATGATACCATTATCTCTTCTTCTGAAAGTGGAGCTGGTGAAGAAAGTAATCCTCCTGTGGAGCATCTTCCTCTGGTTGTGGTAGAGGCTCCCAATCAATCTCAGGAGCAGGTGGTTGTCCAAGTGGGGTCATCCCAACCAGAAGTATTACCTTAGGAAAGCTAGGGTTCGCAGCGTGGCTCACAGGAACAGGTGGTACGACGCGGTCAAAGCAAATGCTGACCGGTCACCTCAAGGCAGGCCGAACGGTGTGACCCGGCCCATGGAGCATCTCCTTAACTATGGTCCGACCGACATAAGATTTATGCCGGCCATGTTTATCTATTTGCAGGTAACCGGGTAAGCCGGATTAGCTATATGCTAGCCGGGTTATCTTAGCTTCCAAGAGAAGGAACCCCCCGTTGGTCAAAAGGCGGCTTTATTAGCTGTAGCATGAGCGAAGTAAAGTAAAGAAGAGGATCAGTGGGTCAGGGGCGACCAAGATGACGCGGGCAAAGCCGGATGACGTAGCATGTGTATGGTGACGCCAAAAGGCAAGGATTACGCTGTGGATTATGTCCAAAGCCCGGGCGAGCTGTTAAAGGGAATAAAGAAGCATCTGCTTTAGGAAAGGGGCATATTCGTAGAATATGCTGCCACCTGTGCCCTAGAATTGTAACTCGGGCTTCCCCATATAAGGAGCACCGGGGCCTCCATAGAGAGGGCCGGTCGATCGATCAATCATTCTCTATCTAAGGTAGAACTCTAGGGGTAGTTGACAAGGAGTAAGAGACATCGTCTCCTTCTTGCTGAGAGCCTCATGAGCACTTGTAAACACCATTGATAGAGAATATACAAGAACTTCCGTGCGTGGAATCACCACGCTCTCCCTCCCTGGATTCCCCTACCACTCATTGGCCCCATCTTTACCCTATCCATGGCATCTGCCGTGCCACCACCACGACAAGAGGAGTCGGTGGAAATTACCCACAGGGGATGCTCAGTTCTACGCCAAAGTATATGTCTAAATAAACCCAGTGGTTCTTGCTGATCATCAATTTTATAGCATCATTATTTCATTGTTGAATAAAATAAATGCTATCAGATATAGTTCATATAATTAGGATCTTAAAATCCAATTGAATTTAGGTCAACCATTAACTTCCATAAAATCTCCACATAGAAATTTTTCTATATTATTTCTAAACTATATTATGGACATACTATAATAAATACACTGATATGTATTGATAATTTTAAGTTAGATAAATATACTCTTCTCAAACTTGTGGATTTCGTCCTTACAATTGGATTATTCCTACCAATAGGGAAGCATGATTTTCCTGACTTGATACTAAGAAAATATCATGAATATTGATCTAAATATATATATTCGTAGCTATCACATCCATTACCATGCATTCTCAGCAGAGCAGTATTTATTCTTCGAGACTGACTTTCTAAAGTATATAAAGTTAAACTTTGTGTGTGGTTGTATTCTATCACCACAACACACACCCACAACAAATATTATAGTAACAAACTATGATAGCCTTAAATTTGGAGTTGTTCATAGGTGCCACATGCACTTGATGCAAATAAAAGCGAAGCCATGTTATATTCTTATAAATTGATATTAAATTTGATGAAATAATTAAAAAGTAGAACCACTAGGTACAATAACTTCTTGCTAGTATTGAAATTCTTGGTTGTTCAAGTAGCTAGGTCGAACATGGAAATCATTTATGTTGTTGGATAGTTGACGGTAAAATCCTGGATATGGCATTATCACTTTTATGTTTTCGTCAAATGATAGATTTCACGGTTGTTTGGTCTAACAGATAATTCTTCTATATTCTAGGATGGACGAAAATCTTATACAACCCCAAAGCATATGACCAAAATATCTAGACCAACTCTCTTATCTGATGCCTAGAAAAACAGGTCCCCCTAGTTTGCAACACCCAATCCCATTTCCTTCTCCAGTGCCCTACCCTCATGCCATTGGGCTCGCTGCTCAAAACAATGTGGATTTAATTAGGTTATCTGATGCGCACATAAGGCTCTTTCCAAGTGGCTCAGGAAGGCACTTTCCAAGTTGCTCAGGAAGGCTCCTTCACTAGGACATCGCAAACAGAAAAGTTATAGAACCATAAAAAATGTATCGCCCTAAGAACTGTGTGCCTAATTCTTTCTGTTAACTACTTTGTTGTTAATGTGGTTCTGTACTATTGGCCGAGCTTGTGTTTGTCTTTTTTAATCCCTCCAAATACACAGTCGATTTTTTAAACACTTTGATGTTAGTGTGGTTGTGCACTTTAGATCTAAATATGCACTAGGTTGAACTTGTGTTGCCTTTTTTAATCCATCCAAATGCACAATGGAGTTGTTAATTACTTTGTTGTTAGTGTGGTTGCGTACTTTAGATGTACATATGCACTTTTATATTTTACTATTTTCTCATCATATACTAGTATAACAGGTATATTCTTAGGTTAACACTACATAAGAAGAAGGAGGAAGAGAATAAATGTGTACGATGTAGTGCACGCATGTTGCCTATCATTTGCAATGCGGTTTGGAGAGTTTCACCTCTCCAGCCTTCACAAATTGGAGCTCAATGCACTCAAATGCCTTCTGACAGCTACTGCGAATTCCATCGTTGTATGAGTAATCATATGAATTTATTATATTTAGGTTATCTTATATATTTCTCACATTGAAAAATGTTTTTGTATAGTACTACAGCGTTGTGGAGACAAATTTTCACTTTCATTTACAGCTACAAGATATATCATCGAGATGTAGTCAAAGACGTAACCAAGAAATATATATATATATATTATCTTCTTATTTGTTTATCATTATCCTAGATACCAAAGGGCGATGGGTCGCAATACGTAAACATATGATGTAAGAGATGTGCAATGAAGTACAATGGAGGTTTGGTATTGTATTTGCATACATCTACTAGATCATCGGTCTGCGCTAGAGACGATTCAGAGTAAAAACATTTGCAATGTATTTAATAAGCATAAGGTAGGTCCTCACTAATCGTCTAGGAAATAAGATGAACACATACGATGGAACAACAAAAATCATATACAATCATCAGGAAACATAGACTGTGAAGAAGGAATACACGTGTGTGATGGCCTTATAATTCACATACAGATAGATTCAAGAAACTTTATGCGCTTTCGAACACGGTTAAATAAACCATGTGCGAACTAGAGGGGCACCGCACACCCATCGATAGCGATGGTCAGCAAAGTCGTGTGAGATGGGTTATTTCCATCGTGTATGAAGTATTGTTATGTACTACTGTAAACTAATTGGACCTAACCAATAATAATGATATAAACATTAATCATAGGACCAAATAGATAGTTGTCTGGTGGATATAGTTATTACATAATGAGGAGCAACACTTCTGGCCATGCACCCTACGGTGCTGCCAACCTTATTTATTACATTGTTTAAGGGGAAAACATAAACATGAAAATTAAAGTAGTGGTAGCATATCACATATGATTGCTACTAGCAACATGGTTGCAAAATTATTACAATATACCATGGTCCACCAGAGAGTAATACATTAATTAACATTGTAGCTTGTTTAGCCAAGGAATGTTGCATCAACGGTAGATTCCCCGCCAGAGTTGGCAATGCTAGCATAGACTGAGGTCATAGTCAACTTATCACACGGATTAGCAGTTTCTCCAGATGCATCCAAATTCTTTTCAATGCTTTCCCAGTTGATGTTCTCGAACTTACCTTTGAGGCCACATTCCGCATATATCTGCCACATTTATAAGCGAAGAACAAAAGAATTAATAAATGATATCAAATGCTAAAGTTTTGAATGGAAATTTTACATAAAGATATTTAAAACATTTTGTTTCAAACACATTTTGTTACCATTTATAATATAATCTTATTTCCTCCAGTTTTTTATCTGTTCTTATGGTTGTTCCTTCTTTTTCCATTTTACTTATTGCTCCTTTTTATTTCCTCTAAGAATTGTGTTTTTTTGAAAATGTGTAATGAATACATTTTTTTTGGAAAGATGGAGTGTCTATTTTTGTGTACATACCCTCCTTCCAGTATCCTCAGTATCTGCAAAAGCAAGGAGCCATGCTCATTCAACATCAAATCTATTTGTCCCGGAGTACACCACAGCAGCATTGACACCTTTAGGGTACATGTCTGCCATGGAGAAACCATTAGAGGTGCTAATAGTGTTGGGGAATGGCTTGACAAAGTATCCTGAAAATACTTTGCTATCCATAATACTCAGGGGTCCTTTTGATTGATTCTTCAAAGTACCTTCTACAATGAAAATTTGCATATCGGTAGCTGCTTTATGGTCAAGGCGTTTTTTTTCACCAACTATGGCCTTTGATTTCTTAAAGAGCTCCTGAGCCTTCATGGAACGGCCAGCTTGAACATCCACGACATACTTCTTCTCACGCTGGAATGATGCCATTTTCTTGCTTTAATAACTAAACATAAAATATTAATTAAATTAGAGATGTTTTTAAGATTGTATAATAGTTTTTCGACGACAAAAAGTTCAAAGTGTAATCGACATAAATTAATGTACGTATAAATAATCATGTGTTTTAGTGCTTCAGTTTCTAGTTTACACACCGTGAATGTATATATCTATAAAGTTAATTTTGAATTTTGATAGTAAAACCGCACTAATTTCGGATAACTTTCTAGAAAACATTTTGATTTTTGGCATGAACCATCATAGTGAAAGAGGTGTTGAATAAGTACGGTGTACTCCATGAAGAATATAAGAGAGTGGCTCTAGCTTATATCTAAAACTTATACTCCTATTAAGTAATAATTGAGTACAAAACTCCTTTAATAATTGTAAACTCGTGTTTTTTCTCCCCTAATAAAAGAAAAAATGCTTGCCACTATATGGTAAATATGTATCCAATATTGCGAAAAACAATTAAAAAGCTTAATTATAATGCAATAAAACCTGATAGAAAGTACATATAAGCAATACAACTCCTATGGCTCCATGTCTAAAACCAAAAAACTTTCAGATACAGATCTATTAAGGATTGACACTAATAATTAATGTTGTTTGACATTTCTCGTTTGTATAAACGTTTGCATGCATGAAATATTTAAAAGTACTAGCTCGGGCAGGTGCACGAATTAGTGAGTAGCAGTGGCGAATCTAGAATGAAAATAGAGGGTGGGCTTAAAAAACTAATCACATAGTTAAAATGTGATAGTGTACTAAAGATAGACCAAAATTAAATTAATGTCTTCCAAAAAGAGCCAAGGAACAAATACAAGTGTACAATGTTCCATCAATTCACACTAGAAAATATAAATACTGAGTTATTTTGCCGAGAGGACAATCATAAACTTCAGTCTTCTCTAATGGTTCTTTTGCAGCGTACTGTCTCACTACGAAAACCTTGGAGTACAATCAATGTCTCTGATATTCTTCGTTCTTCAAAAAAAGGAAAAATTATATTCTTTGTTGAGCAAAACGAGCGATTAGGAACTGCTTTATCGTCCTCGTATGTTCTCTTGTGGGCCTTCGGGACGGTGGGCAACTGAAATTTAAGGCCCAGAATGAGTGGAGCATACGTATGGCGTTTCCAGGTATGGTGGCTGCTGCTCTCACAACACCTGCTCTCGTTTCCAGGTATGGCGGCTGCTGCTCCAAATCTATGGCTTCTGTCGCTCTAAATTCATATAATCTTGATATATTGGAGGGTAGGCTTGAGCCTCATGAAGCCTAGCCGATAAATTCGCCCCTGGTGAGTAGTATGTACTGATATTTTTGTAGAGACTTATACTACTATAACCCAACAAGATTAATCATGAGAAAATCCATAACTGAGTGACAAGAATCCAGCTACATGTATGGAGATAGAGAAGGTGGTGATTTAGATCAGGATAGGAGATATTGCATCTATTTTTGCAATGGGTGAGTAGGTGAAGAGGTACCCATCGGTATTTATAGCACTAGAAGAAATGGTTAGAATAGAATAATCTTTATCCCCTTGCATGAAAAGAATTTCTTATCGTGTCATCTCAAAAAATAAATTCCCAACGCACCCAGCTCAGTATATTCGACATTCAACTACGGGAATTATATGCATATTATATGTAGTCACATGACCTAAAAAAGCCGATACCCCGTCAGGGAGTAAAGTCCTTACATATTCAAATCGTGCACTGGACATGCACATTCTAAGTGGGAGTGCAAACCATCTGACAATTGATATGTGTGTGTGCATTGGTGTCGTAGACGGTCCAGATGGCATGAGGCATGATGTCCCACATTCTAGAACACTGTCGCGTGAGCTAGAAACGGTTAAAATGGAATAACACTTTATCCCCTCATCCCAACAGAATTTCCTATCACATCATCTCCAAAAGTAAATTCCCAACCCACCTAGTTGGGTATCTACTATATCCCCACTACTAATATTCTTTGCAATTATATGCTGCCACTTCACCCCAAAAAGTTAATAGCAAGTTAAATTACCTCTTCATGTGCATGTATATTTACAACATTAGAAGGTTTAAAGCAATAATTTTCATTATCCACTTTAGTGTGTAATAAATTTCCTATTGTGTATCCTAATCAATCACCCACTCTATTCGTAGCTACCAGCCTCAAAGATGGTTCTTCAGGCCAGACTTCTATATCCACCACCTTGTGCATATGTACATACTCCGCTTTGTGCATGCTCCATCATTTACCTGCCTTAATGCATTTATTTTTCATGAATAACCCTAATTCTACCTTTTTTGCCTTATGCAGGTAATTGCTTCCAGGTGGTCAAAGTTAGAATTGAGAGCTATGATTAACATGCCGAGCTTTTTGTGAATAAATCGGATTTGATAGAATAAGACATTCTAGAACTATATTATTCGGGTGCCTAGGTGGGCACTTACCCATCCATATTGGACCAATCGAATCCATAGGTCCAACACTGAATGGCAATAAGCTGAGTAGTAGAGATAACCACTTAATAGATTAATGTCATTCCTAATCTATGATGCCACTGGAGAGCATTTCAAGGGAGTACTACATGCTAGCGATTTAGGCACATGGAGTAAAGGCCTTTCATATTTCCACATGTTCAAATGGCGGGAAGAACAATGTTCCGCTCGGTATAATGCTAACGCACGCGTCTCCACCAGCTGGCCGGTTGCGCAGCTGTGAGATCCCACCGCCTCAGATGTGGCAGCGACATGTGCATCAAGGATACATGGACTCGGAATAACCCACCGCCCGCACAAGGCTACCGAGGAGTTGGAGCCTATTTTCTCTAACAAGGACAACACGCTCAAGTTTAATGTCCGTCATTGTTTCCCAAAGTATATGTCTAGTCATCTAAGTGGTTGTCGCTGATTTTAATTTTATAGCTTAAGTATTTCATTGTTCAATAAATAATATGGTATGAGCTATAGCTACTATAACTGGGATTCTTAAATGTCCAATTGAATTCCAATCATCCATTAAATTTAATTAAATCTCTACATACAAATTCCGCTAGCTTAATTATGAACAATCTTATGGTCCTATTAGAATAAAAATATATATTCTATCGAAATGCCTCGAACTTGTCATGTTGGTTCTTCCAAAGTGCCTCGAGCATGTCTTGGCATCTCTTCCTTAAGCTCATGAAAGGTGGGTCTTATCACGTTTTTGGGAGTCACTTCTACATTCTTCAGAATCATTGGAGTGTTCATAGTCGCCCCTACAAAGAATGTCCCCATGGGAGTTGCCAAAACCTTTTTTGCCGCGTTTCACGGATACGCCATGTCGAAGGAGGCCGGATTGAAGCTTGATATCAAAAATAATCTTGTAGGAAATTATTGTGATCTAAAGATCATTTTCATGAGCGGTGGTTTTAGGTTGAGCTAACCGGTTTGACTGCTCATAACCCAGTTTTCAGTTCGATGAACAAATTTATGTTAGTAGCTGAAGAAACAGGAATATGGACAAAGGTTTGAGGTGTTATAAGTAGATTGCTTGTGGAAGTGCTACCGAGGTGCCACTAAGGGAACACACCGTGAGGTGCAGATATTGATGGGCAGCGGCGAGGCGATACTACCACATGTTTACGGTGGTGCTGCTAGAGGTTCTAAAGATGCTATTATTGGTGCCGTCGATGAGGTCTTGACAAACATTTTTTTATACGGGGGCGCTGCAAGACGATGATGCCCGACAAGTTTGTTCTACATGTAGAGGTTTTTTACTTGAAGTGGGTATTATAGTTCAGTGCAACAATTGCAGGATTGGGGCTGAGTGTCGCATCTTTAGAGGAGTCGGTGGAAATTACCCACGGAGGATGCTCAGTTCAATGCCAAAGTATATGTCTAAATAAACCTTGTGGTTCTTGCTGATCATCAATTCTATAGCATCATTATTTTATTGTTGAATAAAATAAATGCTATCAGATATAGTTCATATAACTAGGATCTTAAAAGCCAATTGAATTTAGGTCAACCATTAACTTTCATAAAATCTCCACATAGAAATTTTTCTATATTAATTATAAACTATATTATGGCCATACTATAATAAATACACTGATATATATTGATAATTTTAAGTTAGATAAATATACTCTTCTCACACTTGTGCATTTCGTCCTTACAATCAGATTATTCCTACCAATAGGGAGGCATGATTTTCCTGACTTGATACTAATAAAATATCATGAATATTGCTCTAAATAAATATATATATATATATCCGTGGCTATCACATCCAACACCATGCATTCTCAGCAGAGGAGTATTTATTCTTCGAGACTGACTTTCTAAAGTATATAAAGTTAAACTTTGTGTGTGGTTGTATTCTATCACCACAACACACACCCAGAACAAATATTATAGTAACAAACTATGATAGCCTTAAATTTGGAGTTGTTCGTGGGTGTCACATGCACTTGATGCAAATAAAAGTGAAGCCATGTTATATTCTTATAAATTGATATTAAATTTGATGGAATAATTAAAAAGTAGAACCACTAGGTACAATAACATTTTGCTAGTGTTGAAATTCTTGGTTGTTCAAGTAGCTAGGTCGAACTTGTAAATCATTTATGTTCTTGGATAGGTGATGGTAAAATTTGGATATGGCATTATCACTTTTATGTTTTCTTCAAATGATAGATTTCACGGTTGTTTGGGTAGCTTGGTCAAACAGATAATTCATCTATATTCTGGGATGGAAGAAAATCTTATACAACCGCCAAAGCATATGACCAAAACATCTAGACCAACTCTCTTATCTGATGCCTATAAAACAGGCCCCCCTAGTTTGCAACACCCAATCCCATTTCCTTCTCCAGTGGCCCACCCTCATGCCATTGGGCTCACTCCTCAAAATAATGTGGATTTAATTAGGTTATCTGATGCACACAGAAGGCTCTTTCCAAATGGCTCAGGAAGGCTCCTTCACTACGACATCGCAAACAGAAAAGTTATAGAATCATAAAAAATATATCGCACACCACACAACCTTGAAAAACCACCAGCTTAGTGTGATCATCTCCACACGATTCTCGCCCTAAGAACTGTGTGCCTAATTCTTTCTGTTAATTACTTTGTTGTTAATGTGGATCTATACTGTAGGACGAGCTTGTGTTTGTCTTTTTTAATCCCTCCAAATACACGGTGGATTTTTTAATCACATTGATGTTAGTGTGGTTGTGTACTTTAGATCTAAATATGCACTAGGTTGAACTTGTGTTGCCTTTTTTAATCCATTCAAATGGACAATGGTCTGGTTAATTACTTTGTTGTTAGTGTGGTTGTGTACTTTATATGTACATATGCAGTTTTATATTTTACTATTTTCTCATCATATACTAGTATAACAGGTATATTCTTAGATTAACACTGCATAACAAGAAGAAGAAAGAGAATAAATGTGTACGATGTCGTGCACACATATTGCATATCGTTTGCAATGTGGTTTGGAGAGTTTCACCTCTCCAGCCTTCACAAATTGTTGCTCAATGCACTCAAATGCCTTCTCACAGCTACTGCCAATTCCACTGTTGTATGAGTAATCATATGAATTTATTATATTTAGATTATCTTATGTATTTCTCACATTGAAAATTGTTTGTGTACAGTACTAAAGCGTTGTGGAGACAAATTTTCACTTCCATTTACGGCTACAAGGTATATCATCGAGATGTAGTCAAAGACGTAACCAAGAAATATATAAATATATATATATATTATATTCTTATTTGTTTATAATGATCCTAGCTACCAAATGGCGCTGGGTCGCAAATCTACGTAAACATATGATGTAAGAGATGTCCAATGAAGTAAAAATGGAGGTTTGGTATTGTATTTGCATACTCTACTAGATCATCGGTCTACACTAGAGACGATTGAGAGCAAAAACATTTGCAATGTATTTAATAAGCATATGGTAGGTCCTCACTAATAGTCTAGGAAATAAGATGAACACATACGATGAAACAAAACAAATCGTTTACAATCATTGGGAAACATAGACGGTCAACAAGGAATACACGTGTGTGATGGCCTTATAATTCACATACAGATAGATTTAAGAAACTTTATGCCCTTTCCAACACGGTTAAATAAACCATGTGCGAATTAGAGGCGCACCGCACACCCATCGATAGTGATGGTCAGCAAAGTCACGTGAGATGGGTTATTTCCATCGTGTATGAAGTATTGTTATGTACTACTGTAAACTGTAAACTGATCGGAACTAACCAATAATAAGTATATAAACATTAATCATAGGACCAAATAGATTGTTATCTAGTGGATATAGTTATTACATAATGAGGAGCAACACTTCTGGCCATGCACCCTAGGGTGCTGCCAACCTTATTTATTACATTGTTTAAGGGGAAAACATAAACATGAAAATTAAAGTAGTGGTAGCATATCACATATGATTGCTACTAGCAACATGGTTGCAAAATTATTACAATATACCATGGTCCACCACAGAGTAATACATTAATTAGCATTGTAGCTTGTTTAGCCAAGGAATGTTGCATCAACGGTAGATTCCCCGCCAGAGTTGGCAATGCTAGCATAGACTGAGGTCATAGTCAACTTATCACATGGATTAGTAGTTTCTCCAGATACATCCAAATTCTTTTCAATGCTTTCCCAGTTGATGTTCTCGAACTTACCTTTGAGGCCACATTCCGCATATATCTGCCACATTTATAAATGAAGAACAAAAGAATTAATAAATGATATCAAATGCTAAAGTTTTGAATGGAAATTTTACATAAAGATATTTAAAACATTTTGTTTCAAACACATTTTGTTACAATTTATAATATAATCTTATTTCCTCAAGTGTTTTTATCTGTTCTTGTGGTTGTTCCTTCTCTTTCCATTTTACTTAATGCTCCTTTTTATTTCCTCTAAGAATTGTGTCTTTTCAGAATGTGTAATGAATACATTTTTTTTGGAAAGATGGAGTGTCTATGTTTGTGTACATACCCTCCTTCCAGTATCCTCAGTATCTTCAAAAGCAAGGAGCCATGCACATTCAACATCAAATCTATTTGTGCCGGAGTACACCACAGCAGCCTTGACACCTTTAGGGTACATGTCTGCCATGGAGAAACCATCGGAGGTGCTAATAGTGTTGGGGAATGGCTTGACAAAGTATCCTGAAAATACTTTGCTATCCATAATACTCAGAGGTCCCTTTGATTGATTCTTCAAAGTACCTTCTACAATGACAATTTGCATATCGGTAACTGCGTTATTGTGAATGCGTTTTTTTTCAACAACTATGGCCTTTGATTTCTTAAACAGCTCCTGGGCCTTCATGGAACGGCCAGCTTGAACATCCACGGCATACTTCTTTTCACACTGGAATGATGCCATTTTCTTGCTTTAATACCTAAACATAAAATATTAATTAAATTAGAGATGTTTTTAAGATTGTATAATAGTTTTTGGACGACAAAAAGCTCAAAGTGTAATCGACATAAATTAATGTACGTATAAATAAACATGTGTTTTAGTGCTTCTGTTTCTAGTTTACACACCGTGAATGTATATATCCGTAAAGTTAATTTTGAATTTTGATAGTAAAACCGCACTAATTTCGGATAACTTTCTAGAAAACATTTCGATTTATTGCATGAACCATCATAGTGAAATTGGTGTTGAATAAGTACGGTGTACTCCATGAAGAATATAAGAGAGTGGATCTAGTTTATATCTAAAACTTATACGCCTATTAAGTAATAATTGAGTACAAAAATCCTTTAATAATTGTAAACTCATGTTTTTTCTTCCCTAATAAAACAAAAAATGCTTGCCACTATATGGTAAATATGTATCCAATATTGCGAAAAACAATTAAAAAGCTTAATTATAATGCAATAAAACCTGATAGAAAGTACATATAAGCAATACAACTCCTATGGCTCCATGTCTAAAACCAAAAAACTTTCAGATACAGATCTATTAAGGATTGACACTAATAATTAATGTTGTTTGACATTTCTCGTTTGTATAAACTTTTGCATGCATGAAATATTTAAAAGTACTAGCTCGGGCAGGTGCACGAATTAGTGAGTAGTATGTACTGATATTTTTGTAGAGACTTATACTACTATAACCGAACAAGATTAATCATGAGAAAATCCATAACTGAGTGACAAGAATCCAGCTACCTGTATGGAGATAGAGAAGGTGGTGATTTAGATCAGGGTAGGAGAAATGGGTGAGTAGGTGAAGAGGTACCCATCGGTATTTATAGCACTAGAAGAAATGGTTAGAATAGAATAATCTTTATCCCCTTGCATGAAAAGAATTTCTTATCGTGTCATCTCAAAAAATAAATTCCCACCCCACCCAGCTCAGTATATTCGACATTCCAACTACGGGAATTATATGCATATTATATGTAGTCACATGACCTAAAAAAGCCGATACCCCGTCAGGGAGTAAAGTCCTTACATATTCAAATCGTGCAATGGACATGCACATTCTAAGTGGGAGTGCAAACCATCTGACAATTGATATGTGTGTGTGCATTGGTGTCGTAGACGGTCCAGATGGCATGAGGCATGATGTCCCACATTCTAGAACACTGTCGCGTGAGCTAGAAACGGTTAAAATGGAATAACACTTTATCCCCTCATCCCAACAGAATTTCCTATCACATCATCTCCAAAAGTAAATTCCCAACCCACCTAGTTGGGTATCTACTATATCCCCACTACTAATATTCTTTGCAATTATATGCTGCCACTTCACCCCAAAAAGTTAATAGCAAGTTAAATTACCTCTTCATGTGCATGTATATTTACAACATTAGAAGGTTTAAAGAAATAATTTTCATTATCCACTTTAGTGTGTAATAAATTTCCTATTGTGTATCCTAATCAATCACCCACTCTATTCGTAGCTACCAGCCTCAAAGATGGTTCTTCAGGCCAGACTTCTATATCCACCACCTTGTGCATATGTACATACTCCGCTTTGTGCATGCTCCATCATTTACCTGCCTTAATGCATTTATTTTTCATGAATAACCCTAATTCTACCTTTTTTGCCTTATGCAGGTAATTGCTTCCAGGTGGTCAAAGTTAGCATTGAGAGCTATGATTAACATGCCGAGCTTTTTGTGAATAAATCGGATTTGATAGAAGAAGACATTCTAGAACTATATTATTCGGGTGCCTAGGTGGGCACTTACCCATCCATATTGGACCAATAGAATCCATAGGTCCAACACTCAATGGCAATAAGCTGAGTAGTAGAGATAACCACTTAATAGATTAATGTCATTCCTAATCTATGATGCCACTGGAGAGCATTTCAAGGGAGTACTACATGCTAGCGATTTAGGCACATGGAGTAAAGGCCTTTCATATTTCCACATGTTCAAATGGCGGGAAGAACAATGTCCCGCTCCGTATAACGCTAACGCATGCGTCTCCACCAGCTGGCCGGTTGCGCAGCTATGAGATCCCACCGCCTCAGATGTGGCAGCGACATGTGCATCAAGGATACATGGACTCGGAATAACCCACCGCCCGCACAAGGCTACTGAGGAGTTGGAGCCTATTTTCTCTAACAAGGACAACACGCTCAAGTTTAATGTCGCTCATTGTTTCCCAAAGTATATGTCTAGTCATCTAAGTGGTTGTCGCTGATTTTAATTTTATAGCTTAAGTATTTCATTGTTCAATAAATAAGATGGTATGAGCTATAGCTACTATAACTAGGATTCTTAAATGTCCAATTGAATTCCAATCATCCATTAAATTTAATTAAATCTCTACATACAAATTCTGCTAGCTTAATTATGAACAATCTTATGGTCCTATTAGAATAAAAATATATATTCTATGGAAATGCCTCGAACTTGTCATGTTTGTTCTTCCAAAGTGCCTCGAGCATGTCTTGGCATCTCTTCCTTAAGCTCATGAAAGGTGGGTCTTATCACGTTTTTGGGAGTCACTTCTACATTCTTCAGAATCATTGGAGCGTTCATAGTCGCCCCTACAAAGAATGTCCCCATGGGAGTTGCCAAAACCTTTTTTGCCGCGTTTCACGGATACGCCATGTCGAAGGAGGCCGGATTGAAGCTTGATATCAAAAATAATCTTGTAGGAAATTATTATGATCTAAAGATCATTTTCATGAGCGGTGGTTTTAGGTTGAGCTAACCGGTTTGACTGCTCATAACCCAGTTTTCAGTTCGATGAACAAATTTATGTTAGTAGCTGAAGAAACAGGAATATGGACAAAGGTTTGAGGTGTTATAAGTAGATTGCTTGTGGAAGTGCTACCGAGGTGCCACTAAGGGAACACACCGTGAGGTGCAGATATTGATGGGCAGCGGCGAGGCGATACTACCACCTGTTTACGGTGGTGCTGCTAGAGGTTCTAAAGATGCTATTATTGGTGCCGTCGATGAGGTCTTGACAAACATTTTTTTATACGGGGGCGCTGCAAGACGATGATGCCCGACGAGTTTGTTCTACTTGTAGAGGTTTTTTACTTGAAGTGGGTATTATAGTTCAGTGCAACAATTGCAGGATTTGGGCTGAGTGTCGCATCTTGAGAGGAGTCGGTGGAAATTACCCACGGAGGATGCTCAGTTCAATGCCAAAGTATATGTCTAAATAAACATTGTGGTTCTTGCTGATCATCAATTTTATAGCATCATTATTTTATTGTTGAATAAAATAAATGCTATCAGATATAGTTCATATAACTAGGATCTTAAAAGCCAATTGAATTTAGGTCAACCATTAACTTTCATAAAATATCCACATAGAAATTTTTCTATATTAATTATAAACTATATTATGGCCATACTATAATAAATACACTGATATATATATTGATAATTTTAAGTTAGATAAATATACTCTTCTCACACTTGTGCATTTCGTCCTTACAATCAGATTATTCCTACCAATAGGGAGGCATGATTTTCCTGACTTGATACTAATAAAATATCATGAATATTGCTCTAAATATATAATATATATATATATATATATTCGTGGCTATCACATCCAACACCATGCATTCTCAGCAGAGGAGTATTTATTCTTCGAGACCGACTTTCTAAAGTATATAAAGTTAAACTTTGTGTGTGGTTGTATTCTATCACCACAACACACACCCACAACAAATATTATTGTAACAAACTATGATAGCCTTAAATTTGGAGTTGTTCGTGGATGCCACATGCACTTGATGCAAATAAAAGCGAAGCCATGTTATATTCTTATAAATTGATATTAAATTTGATGGAATAATTAAAAGTAGAACCACTAGGTACAATAACATTTTGCTAGTGTTGAAATTCTTGGTTGTTTAAGTAGCTAGGTCGAACCTGTAAATCATTTATGTTCTTGGTTAGTTGATGGTAAAATCTTGGATATCGCATTATCACTTTCATGTTTTCGACAAATGATAGATTTCACGGTTGTTTGGGTAGCTTGGTCGAACAGATAATTCATCTATATTCTGGGATGGAAGAAAATCTTATACAACCCCCAAAGCATATGACCAAAATATCTAGACCAACTCTCTTATCTGATGACTAGAAAAACCCCCCTAGTTTGCAACACCCAATCCCATTTCCTTCTCCAGTGGCCCACCCTCATGCCATTGGGCTCACTCCTCAAAATAATGTGGATTTAATTAGGTTATCTGATGCGCACAGAAGGCTCTTTCCAAGTGGCTCAGGAAGGCTCCTTCACTACGACATCGCAAACAGAAAAGTTATAGGATCATAAAAAATATATCGCACACCACACAACCTTGAAAAACCACCAGCTTAGTGTGATCATCTCCACACAATTCTCGCCCTAAGAACTGTGATCCTAGCTACCAAATGGCGCTGGGTCGCACATCTACGTAAACATATGATGTAAGAGATGTGCAATGAAGTAAAATGGAGGTTTGGTATTGTATTTGCATACTCTACTGGATCATCGGTCTACACTAGAGACGATTCAGAGCAAAAACATTTGCAATGTATTTAATAAGCATATGGTAGGTCCTCACTAATTGTCTAGGAAATAAGGTGAACACATACGATGAAACAAAACAAATCGTTTACAATCATTAGGAAACATAGACGGTCAACAAGGAATACACGTGTGTGATGGCCTTATAATTCACATACAGATAGATTTAAGAAACTTTATGCCCTTTCCAACACGGTTAAATAAACCATGTGCGAATTAGAGGCGCACCGCACACCCATCGATAGTGATGGTCAGCAAAGTCACGTGAGATGGGTTATTTCCATCGTGTATGAAGTATTGTTATGTACTACTGTAAACTGTAAACTGATCGGACCTAACCAATAATAAGTATATAAACATTAATCATAGGACCAATTAGATAGTTATCTAGTGGATATAGTTATTACATAATGAGGAGCAACACTTCTGGCCATGCGCCCTAGGGTGCCGCCAACCTTATTTATTACATTGTTTAAGGGGAAAACATAAACATGAAAATTAAAGTAGTGGTAGCATATCACATATGATTGCTACTAGCAACATGGTTGCAAAATTATTACAATATATCATGGTCCACCACAGAGTAATACATTAATTAGCATTGTAGCTTGTTTAGCCAAGGAATGTTGCATCAACAGTAGATTCCCCGCCAGAGTTGGCAATGCTAGCATAGACTGAGGTCATAGTCAACTTATCACATGGATTAGAAGTTTCTCCAGATGCATCCAAATTCTTTTCAATGCTTTCCCAGTTGATGTTCTCGAACTTACCTTTGAGGCCACATTCCGCATATATCTGCCACATTTATAAACGAAGAACAAAATAATTAATAAATGATATCAAATGCTGAAGTTTTGAATGGAAATTTTACATAAAGATATTTAAAACATTTTGTTTCAAACACATTTTGTTACAATTTATAATATAATCTTATTTCCTCAAGTGTTTTTATCTGTTCTTGTGGTTGTTCCTTCTCTTTCCATTTTACTTAATGCTCCTTTTTATTTCCTCTAAGAATTGTGTCTTTTCAGAATGTGTAATGAATACATTTTTTTTGGGAAGATGGAGTGTCTATGTTTGTGTACATACCCTCCTTCCAGTATCCTCAGTATCTTCAAAAGCAAGGAGCCATGCACATTCAACATCAAATCTATTTGTGCCGGAGTACACCACAGCAGCCTTGACACCTTTAGGGTACATGTCTGCCATGGAGAAACCATCGGAGGTGCTAATAGTGTTGGGGAATGGCTTGACAAAGTATCCTGAAAATACTTTGCTATCCATAATACTCAGAGGTCCCTTTGATTGATTCTTCAAAGTACCTTCTACAATGACAATTTGCATATCGGTAACTGCGTTATTTTCAATGCGTTTTTTTTCAACAACTATGGCCTTTGATTTCTTAAACAGCTCCCGGGCCTTCATGGAACGGCCAGCTTGAACATCCACGGCATCCTTCTTCTCACACTGGAATGATGCCATTTTCTTGCTTTAATACCTAAACATAAAATATTAATTAAAGTAGAGATGTTTTTAAGATTGTATAATAGTTTTTGGACGACAAAAAGCTCAAAGTGTAATCGACATAAATTAATGTACGTATAAATAAACATGTGTTTTAGTGCTTCTGTTTCTAGTTTACACACCGTGAATGTATATATCCGTAAAGTTAATTTTGAATTTTGATAGTAAAACCGCACTAATTTCGGATAACTTTCTAGAAAACATTTCGATTTATTGCATGAACCATCATAGTGAAATTGGTGTTGAATAAGTGCGGTGTACTCCATGAAGAATATAAGAGAGTGGATCTAGTTTATATCTAAAACTTATACGCCTATTAAGTAATAATTGAGTACAAAACTCCTTTAATAATTGTGAACTCATGTTTTTTCTTCCCTAATAAAACAAAAAATGCTTGCCACTATATGGTAAATATGTATCCAATATTGCGAAAAAACAATTAAAAAGCTTAATTATAATGCAATAAAACCTGATAGAAAGTACATATAAGCAATACAACTCCTATGGCTCCATGTCTAAAACCAAAAAACTTTCAGATACAGATCTATTAAGGATTGACACTAATAATTAATGTTGTTTGACATTTCTCGTTTGTATAAACTTTTGCATGCATGAAATATTTAAAAGTACTAGCTCGGGCAGGTGCACGAATTAGTGAGTAGTATGTACTGATATTTTTGTAGAGACTTATACTACTATAACCCAACAAGATTAATCATGAGAAAATCCATAACTGAGTGACAAGAATCCAGCTACCTGTATGGAGATAGAGAAGTTGGTGATTTAGATCAGGGTAGGAGAAATGGGTGAGTAGGTGAAGAGGTACCCATCGGTATCTATAGCACTAGAAGAAATGGTTAGAATAGAATAATCTTTATCCCCTTGCATGAAAAGAATTTCTTATCGTGTCATCTCAAAAAATAAATTCCCACCCCACCCAGCTCAGTATATTCGACATTCCAACTACTGGAATTATATGCATATTATATGTAGTCACATGACCTAAAAAAGCCGATCCCCCGTCAGGGAGTAAAGTCCTTACATATTCAAATCGTGCAATGGACATGCACATTCTAAGTGGGAGCGCAAACCATCTGACAATTGATCTCTGTGTGTGTGCATTGGTGTCGTAGACGGTCCAGATGACATGAGGCATGATATCCCACATTCTAGAACACTGTTGTAACATCCCAAAACTTCAATCCAAGTTTACCAAAGATCAAATCATCCAAAAATAGGGTTAACAAAAACTTTTCCTTTTTTAAAATGAAAGCATTCATATATGTGGGCATTTAAAAGAGGAGTTGTTTGAATTGCCATGATTAAGTGATCCAATGCTTGTAAAATGTTTCTTAGGTGATTTAAACATCAAGGAATGGTCATTTTGACAAAATTAACTCCCATGCCTACTTTGGCTATTCCTAGTACTCAAAAGTTAACAGGAACAATTCTGGATCTTTACACCCGTTGCTAGTACACATAATGAGGTACCAAGGCCCACCTTTTGATCTTCTAAAAACCTTCTGTAAACTATTTTAAATAACAGTTCAAAATTGAATCTTTATCATATGGGAACATCCCACTTTTTCAAAAAACCACTCAAGCAAGCTCAACTTTCAAAACCCAAGCATCTGCAGACTCACCAGCACCAACTTAGCACACCCACCAAAAATCTTCTCAAAATTCAAAACTTGAGTTCTTGCGGCCATTTCATCGAACAGGTGGCAGACACAAATCAAACAAAAATCAAACACTATTGTGAGCAGTGATTTAAGCCTAACTTGTTCCCTCTCTAGCTCACAACCATCCCAGTAGATCAGCTAGCAAGTGAAACCAAGCACTAGACTCACTGTAAGCTTGGCATTGCCATCAATGGTGAGCATGCCGAAGCTCACCATGCCACCCCAGTGTCGACAGCAAGCTAGGAGGACTCGTAGCCGTGCCAACCTTGTCTAGGAGGCAGCCCACCGTCCACCGCCACTCCCTGTCCAGCGCCCGAGCGTTGCCAACCCCTGGACCACACGCACGGACCGCGCCCAGCCCGCCAGCAACCATGCCGAGAGCACGCCCAGTGCGCCACCCTCAACCGACGCCCACAGACCGCGCGCCGCCCTCGCCGCTTGCATACATGATCACCACCG
Source organism: Avena eriantha (assembly GCA_910589775.1). Taxonomy (NCBI): domain Eukaryota; kingdom Viridiplantae; phylum Streptophyta; class Magnoliopsida; order Poales; family Poaceae; genus Avena; species Avena eriantha. The sequence continues at coordinate 476,497,589 of OU342745.1, forward strand.
CCCCAGGAGACCGCCAGACATCCCCGTTCGCCGCCCCATGACGCACAGCCACTGCTCGCCGTCGAAGACGCCGCCTCTACCGCACAGAGCATCGCATGTTCCAGACCAAACCGCACCGCCCCTACGGCCGCATTGAAGCGTTAGAACATCGCCAGGGAGCACCGCACCGCCCCCTACCATCGCCCATGCCGATAGCCGTCTGTACCATCGACCACGACGAGCTCACCGTGCGCCCCGTCGGTCCCCTCTCGCCACTATAAATAGAGGACACCCTCGGCCGATTTGAGCACACAATCTCACTCCCCACCTCTCACACTCACTCCCCACCGCCAGCCGGAGCCGCTCGAGCACCAGAGCGCCGGAATTGCAGCCGGAGCCGTCGCCTCGGAAGGAGAAGGGCGCCGTTGATCCAGGCCGCCCCAGGAGAAGCTGCCGGTACTAGGAGGTTCGCCGTCGTCGACTTCGTCGTTCGCCCACCTCGCCGACCCTCGCCTGAACCCCGGTGAGCCCCCAACGACCCCCACTAGCCGCGCTAGGGTTCTGTCTCGCCGGCGTTGCCCAACATCGACGATGACCCTCAGCCATTGGATTAGAACCAGATCGCACGGCCACCGTTCGCCCATACCTCTTCGCACCCCCCTGTGCCACTGACAGGGTGGGTCCTCGCTTAAGTTAGCCTGCGACGCCGCGCGGAGCGCAGTGGGCCGGCCCATTTCGTTCCCGCGCGCGTTTAAAATTATAAATTAGGATTTTTCTTTTTAGTTAGAATATAGTTTGTGTCCTTGTTTCAAAAATCAATTCTGTGAGTTTGACAAATCCAAATTGCATGAATCTAATTTTGTCTGAAAGGTATTGAAATGCTCTATCCAAGCCCGTTGGATTTAATTAAATTAGATTTATAGATCTCCCCAAATAAAAATAAGAAGACAGAATCTTTTACAACTTGCAACATTTTTATAAAATCAACCAAGTTAGCTTTTCAGTTGATTCCAACTCTCAAAAATCACATTTTATCAGATCTATCCAAATATGTAATAATATTAAGGTTTACATGCAGTGACTTTGGACTAGTACCAAAATAATGCTATATAGGCATTTCTAGTCACTTTAAATCATTAAATAATAAACTTAAACCAAAGTAATGTTGATCCAACCTTTAAATCTCATTCCCACGTGTGGAATATGTGGTGAGGACATGTGTCCACATGATCCCATATTTTGGTGGTGAATATTAAATTTTAGTTAACATTTCAATGAGTAGAAATTACTTTTCTAAAATAAAAAAAATTAGAACTATTGAATTAAAACTTGTAATGTTTGTGATGATAATAGATCATCAAGTATGTGCTTTAGAATGCTACTTAGCCTAGTTAAGTATTGTTTGGTGATTGTGCACTCCCTATGTATTTCTAGACGATAGTACTGACCAAGCTCTCGAGGAGGAGGAGTTCTACCAGGAAGAAGAAGAAGAAGACAACTTCAACCACTGCACCAACCAAGGCAAGCCACTATTAGCAGGGCAAGCTAACCCTTGCAAACTTACCTTAGCAAGCTATGGTTAGCAAGCTAGAATAAACTAGATGGTTTAGTAAAGATGCCTTAAGCATGCTTTGATCACCCCCCCCCCCCCCCCTTTTCCCTATTAATGCCCCAAGTCTCATGGATAAGTTTTAACCCTCCTTAGATTATACAAAGTCCTCTACTTAAAATTGAAGGTAGCATAAAAAGTATAAAACTTGACCTACTTAGAAACCTTTAGATATCATTATATGGCATGAGATTGATCCCATCTTTCCACCTTAGTGAACACTCTTAACTTAGTAGTTTAGAGTAGATAAAAAACTTGAGTCACTTTAGATGGGAATACTTGGTGAAAATGAGTTATGAAAACCTTGGAATAATGAGTCATTCTATTGAGATGTTTTGACATGTGTTGAGAAACACCACTGGTTTCTAATGTGGAAAATGATAAGGCATGAGCCTTAACCCTTTTATAAAACTGATGGTTGGATTCGGATGCGATACCATTCCAAATTTACCGTACAACCACATTACCGGAATTGGGTAAGGCTTAGCTGGAAATTTATATGCATTAGTATTAGTTCCCTCACGGGAGAGGTTTGAGCTGAGGCTACCTCTCAATGTTGTCCACCTATGCAGTACCCAAGATGACAGATGGTCATGGTTGGGAGGCCATGCTCATAGGAGAGGTGCTTATACTAGGGTGTGTAAAGGGAAGGTTATGTTTGATTATCTGCATACTAAGTATGATGATTCAGGGTTATCCCTGACAGATGTATCGAATCTTGTGGTGAAAGTGTACCACCTCTGCAGAGTGTCAAACTATTCGAATAGCCGCGTCCGCGGTTATGGACAGTTGGAATGGCCATACTGTTTCGTTGTCAGATGTTTTCCAAATACCTTGAAATGAATGATGACCTTTGACTTGACCACAACAGGGTTGGGTTAATGAAATTAGCTTCCCAACTTAAGTAATTCTAGAACTTTACTTTATCTTTTCTTGCTTCAGAACTTAGTTTAGGTTTCAAACTTAACTTGATAGTTATTCTTTCATTTCAGCACTTTAACTTAGAATTATAACCCTTGTTAGTAGTAGTTTGCGATTACTTAAAGAGTACTCATGGCTTTTGTCCCTGGCTATTATCATGGCCAGACTATGAAGGAGATTATCAATACGATGGTCAGCAGAACGGCTATGATAACTAGGACTATCTGCCTTCGTCAGCATTGCCTGTGCCCCTGAAGATGGACCCCACTGCTACGCTATCTTTATTTTCCGTTGCTTGTTGTATTAAGACTTGGATCATGAGATCCTTATTTGTGTAAAACCTTATGTATGGTTTGTACGGGATGATTGTACTCTGATATCCAAATCCGTTATGTCTCGCAAAAATGGTAATCCTGGGATTGCGAGGTATGGCATAACGGGCATCTGGGATTAAAAATCCGGGTGTTGACAAGTTGGTATCAGAGCCATCCTGACCATAGGAGACCCTAGTTAGAATGGACGTCAAACCCAAAAACTTAGCTTAAAAACCAAAGTGAGTATTTATGAAAAACTATCTCCTCCCTTACCTTTGGAATTTTCTTCCTCTCAAAAATTCATGTTACTCAAAATTCTTACACTACTACTTAAAATTTTGACACACTTGGTCACTTCACTAACTCCCTCATCCTAAATTCCTGTAGATGGAGACTCAGTTCAGCAAGTTTTACCAGTTGGGAAACGGAGGTCAGTTGATCTTCGAGAGGGATCTGGATTCACTGTCAGAGTTACTAGGGCGCCCGCACCCGGAGTTTCTTGGAGCTCAACTTCCAGGACCCCCAGGAGGAGACCTACAGTGGCTGGTCACCGCAGATCTTAGAGGAAGCATCGAAGCACCCACTTCCGGGAGAATTCAGTTATCTGTGAGGGAGAACAACTGGCTAGATGGATTAGCCAGGGCAATGCATGAAGCTCTCGCACGTCTATGTGCCCTCAGCGTCAACAAGACCCAAGGAACCCGTTTTGCCCACTATGCGAGACGTGACTTCATGGGAATGCCAATGGAGATGCCAGGTCACCCCGAGTTGAGGCGTCAAGTGGAGAACCTTGACTTCTTGCTCCATGAGCGACAGCAGGAACTGGGCAATGCCTGAGAGTTAGCCAACCAGAACGTGCCATTGCTGATCAGAAGGCCCAGACTTTCGCTCTGCTTGTCCAAGACCGCCAGTCTCTTCGTCGCCAGCGTGCCAAGAAGGATCGCACCATCGCCCGTCTTCGCAAGAAGGTGGCAGACCTCGAGAAGACCGTCAAGGAGCAGGAAGCTCAGCTTAAATCAAAAGAAGAAGAAGATGAGGGTGAAGACATCCAGGGAGATATGGATTCTTACCTCAGCAACGATGATGACTTTCTGGAGGAGGATGCCGTGGACTTCTACACTGAAGATGAAGACTCCGACTTCATCGACGATGAGTAGATGCACTAGAGCACTGTCGTAGCGTGAGATGTATCATCTCATTGTATCGTAGCTTGCAGAATGGTTCTTCAAACCATTTGTTTTCCCTTTGATTGCTGTGGTGTGTGTTGTATCGTGTGCTTGTTTGCATGAATGAAAAAGCAGTTAGTTGAAAAACCTGAGTCTAACTCAAAGTTTTAGCTTTGAAAACCTCAAAACCATGAACCTTAGAATTTCCCTCTTACCCCTATATCTATCTCAATCCTCAGATGCCTCGTGGAAACCAAGGAGGAAGCAGCTCGTCGCAGGACCCAATGCTGCAGATCTTGTAGAATCTCATAGCGGATCGTGAAGCAAGCAGGGCCGAACGTCAAGCCAACTTAGCAACATTACAACAGATCGCCCAGATGGCTCTCAACAACCAAGGACATGGAAATCAGGATCACCAAGGATCCAAACTCAAAAACTTTCAGAACACAAACCCCCCAATCTTCAACCAATCTGAGAACCCACTAGATGCTGATGACTGGTTGCAGACCATAGAAAACAACTTAGAGGTTGCAGGAGTTGATGCAAATGAGAAAGTTCTGGTCGCCACCCACTATCTGGCAGGAGATGCAAGAGCTTGGTGGAATAGCATTCGCACTATGAACCATGGTCAAGTGATGACCTGGGAAGCATTCAAGGTCAAGTTCAGCCGCACCCACGTGCCACAAGGTCTTGTCAACAGGATGAGAGATGAATTCCGTGAGTTGAAGCAAGGAAGAATGACTGTGGTAGAGTACCGTGACAAATTCCTGTCACTTGCCAGATATGCACCAGATGAGATCAACACAGAGGCTAAGTAGAAGGAGAGATTCTTGAACGGACTGCATGATGAGATGCAGACTGTCCTCGTCAACATCCGTTTCGATGACCTCGAAGAGCTAGTCGACTCTGCCATTCAGATGGAAGGGAAGATTAACCAGGCAAACGACAACCGCAAGCGTCGTATGATGCAGCAGTCTGGATCCAACAGCCACCAGAAGTACCGTCCCAACCCTTCACCAGGTTATGCACCAAGGAACAACCGACCCTCAAATTCTCGCCCAAGCTACCCCAACCGTAGCGGAGGCAATGTGAAGTCTGGAGGAAACAATCACAACTCCGGTAATGCCAACCATTTCAACCGTGCACCTCCCAAGAGCAACAACAACAACAGCAACACTGCGCCTAGAACTGGCAGCAATGCCATAACTGTCGCAGCCAAAGACAAGTCTCAGATCACTATCTAAGGGATAAATGGCACAATTTATATGGCTAAAAGAGGTGGTATTTCACAGCCATCCAGTGGTAATTCGAGACGCAACTAAACAATTAACCTAGAAGTGGGAGAGAAGCTGTTGGAATTGGTAGATAACAGAATGATGCTAGTGGTCAGGAACAAGAACAGGTGATGGGGGAAGTGCATTTGGAGGTGGCGTAGGCTCTAGCCCGACAGGAAATAGGAGCTGTGGTTAAACTAGATGATCTAGCTGGAGGAGGGTCGACTTTCCAAGAATTTCTACATGATCTGCTTCAGAACAAACAGAGTGATAAATATTATGAGCACAGGAAGCAATATGGTCATCTGCTTGAACAAATTGAAGAAGAATAGGGGTGCTGAAAATGACAATGGTGATGAGGAGGAATCTACTGATGATACCATTATCTCTTCTTCTGAAAGTGGAGCTGGTGAAGAAAGTAATCCTCCTGTGGAGCATCTTCCTCTAGGTTGTGGTAGAGGCTCCCAATCAATCTCAGGAGCAGGTGGTTGTCCAAGTGGGGTCATCCCAACCAGAAGTATTACCTTAGGAAAGCTAGGGTTCGCAGCGTGGCTCACAGGAACAGGTGGTACGACGCGGTCAAAGCAAATGCTGATCGGTCACCTCAAGGCAGGCCGAACGGTGTGACCCGGCCCATGGAGCATCTCCTTAACTATGGTCCGACCGACATAAGATTTATGCCGGCCATGTTTATCTATTTGCAGGTAACCGGGTAAGCCGGATTAGCTATATGCTAGCCGGGTTATCTTAGCTTCCAAGAGAAGGAACCCCCCGTTGGTCAAAAGGCGGCTTTATTAGCTGTAGCATGAGCGAAGTAAAGTAAAGAAGAGGATCAGTGGGTCAGGGGCGACCAAGATGACGCGGGCAAAGCCGGATGACGTAGCATGTGTATGGTGACGCCAAAAGGCAAGGATTACGCTGTGGATTATGTCCAAAGCCCGGGCGAGCTGTTAAAGGGAATAAAGAAGCATCTGCTTTAGGAAAGGGGCATATTCGTAGAATATGCTGCCACCTGTGCCCTAGAATTGTAACTCGGGCTTCCCCATATAAGGAGCACCAGGGCCTCCATAGAGAGGGCCGGTCGATCGATCAATCATTCTCTATCTAAGGTAGAACTCTAGGGGTAGTTGACAAGGAGTAAGAGACATCGTCTCCTTCTTGCTGCGAGCCTCATGAGCACTTGTAAACACCATTGATAGAGAATATACAAGAACTTCCGTGCGTGGAATCACCACGCTCTCCCTCCCTGGATTCCCCTACCACTCATTGGCCCCATCTTTACCCTATCCATGGCATCTGCCGTGCCACCACCACGACAAGAGGAGTCGGTGGAAATTACCCACAGGGGATGCTCAGTTCTACGCCAAAGTATATGTCTAAATAAACCCAGTGGTTCTTGCTGATCACCAATTTTATAGCATCATTATTTCATTGTTGAATAAAATAAATGCTATCAGATATAGTTCATATAATTAGGATCTTAAAATCCAATTGAATTTAGGTCAACCATTAACTTCCATAAAATCTCCACATAGAAATTTTTCTATATTATTTCTAAACTATATTATGGCCATACTATAATAAATACACTGATATGTATTGATAATTTTAAGTTAGATAAATATACTCTTCTCAAACTTGTGGATTTCGTCCTTACAATCGGATTATTCCTACCAATAGGGAAGCATGATTTTCCTGACTTGATACTAAGAAAATATCATGAATATTGATCTAAATATATATATTCGTAGCTATCACATCCATTACCATGCATTCTCAGCAGAGCAGTATTTATTCTTCGAGACTGACTTTCTAAAGTATATAAAGTTAAACTTTGTGTGTGGTTGTATTCTATCACCACAACACACACCCACAACAAATATTATAGTAACAAACTATGATAGCCTTAAATTTGGAGTTGTTCATAGGTGCCACATGCACTTGATGCAAATAAAAGCGAAGCCATGTTATATTCTTATAAATTGATATTAAATTTGATGAAATAATTAAAAAGTAGAACCACTAGGTACAATAACTTCTTGCTAGTATTGAAATTCTTGGTTGTTCAAGTAGCTAGGTCGAACATGGAAATCATTTATGTTGTTGGATAGTTGACGGTAAAATCCTGGATATGGCATTATCACTTTTATGTTTTCGTCAAATGATAGATTTCACGGTTGTTTGGTCTAACAGATAATTCTTCTATATTCTAGGATGGACGAAAATCTTATACAACCCCAAAGCATATGACCAAAATATCTAGACCAACTCTCTTATCTGATGCCTAGAAAAACAGGTCCCCCTAGTTTGCAACACCCAATCCCATTTCCTTCTCCAGTGCCCTACCCTCATGCCATTGGGCTCGCTGCTCAAAACAATGTGGATTTAATTAGGTTATCTGATGCGCACATAAGGCTCTTTCCAAGTGGCTCAGGAAGGCACTTTCCAAGTTGCTCAGGAAGGCTCCTTCACTAGGACATCGCAAACAGAAAAGTTATAGAACCATAAAAAATGTATCGCCCTAAGAACTGTGTGCCTAATTCTTTCTGTTAACTACTTTGTTGTTAATGTGGTTCTGTACTATTGGCCGAGCTTGTGTTTGTCTTTTTTAATCCCTCCAAATACACAGTCGATTTTTTAAACACTTTGATGTTAGTGTGGTTGTGCACTTTAGATCTAAATATGCACTAGGTTGAACTTGTGTTGCCTTTTTTAATCCATCCAAATGCACAATGGAGTTGTTAATTACTTTGTTGTTAGTGTGGTTGCGTACTTTAGATGTACATATGCACTTTTATATTTTACTATTTTCTCATCATATACTAGTATAACAGGTATATTCTTAGGTTAACACTACATAAGAAGAAGGAGGAAGAGAATAAATGTGTACGATGTAGTGCACGCATGTTGCCTATCATTTGCAATGCGGTTTGGAGAGTTTCACCTCTCCAGCCTTCACAAATTGGAGCTCAATGCACTCAAATGCCTTCTGACAGCTACTGCGAATTCCATCGTTGTATGAGTAATCATATGAATTTATTATATTTAGGTTATCTTATATATTTCTCACATTGAAAAATGTTTTTGTATAGTACTACAGCGTTGTGGAGACAAATTTTCACTTTCATTTACAGCTACAAGATATATCATCGAGATGTAGTCAAAGACGTAACCAAGAAATATATATATATATATATTATCTTCTTATTTGTTTATCATTATCCTAGATACCAAAGGGCGATGGGTCGCAATACGTAAACATATGATGTAAGAGATGTGCAATGAAGTACAATGGAGGTTTGGTATTGTATTTGCATACATCTACTAGATCATCGGTCTGCGCTAGAGACGATTCAGAGTAAAAACATTTGCAATGTATTTAATAAGCATAAGGTAGGTCCTCACTAATCGTCTAGGAAATAAGATGAACACATACGATGGAACAACAAAAATCATATACAATCATCAGGAAACATAGACTGTGAAGAAGGAATACACGTGTGTGATGGCCTTATAATTCACATACAGATAGATTCAAGAAACTTTATGCGCTTTCGAACACGGTTAAATAAACCATGTGCGAACTAGAGGGGCACCGCACACCCATCGATAGCGATGGTCAGCAAAGTCGTGTGAGATGGGTTATTTCCATCGTGTATGAAGTATTGTTATGTACTACTGTAAACTAATTGGACCTAACCAATAATAATGATATAAACATTAATCATAGGACCAAATAGATAGTTGTCTGGTGGATATAGTTATTACATAATGAGGAGCAACACTTCTGGCCATGCACCCTACGGTGCTGCCAACCTTATTTATTACATTGTTTAAGGGGAAAACATAAACATGAAAATTAAAGTAGTGGTAGCATATCACATATGATTGCTACTAGCAACATGGTTGCAAAATTATTACAATATACCATGGTCCACCACAGAGTAATACATTAATTAACATTGTAGCTTGTTTAGCCAAGGAATGTTGCATCAACGGTAGATTCCCCGCCAGAGTTGGCAATGCTAGCATAGACTGAGGTCATAGTCAACTTATCACACGGATTAGCAGTTTCTCCAGATGCATCCAAATTCTTTTCAATGCTTTCCCAGTTGATGTTCTCGAACTTACCTTTGAGGCCACATTCCGCATATATCTGCCACATTTATAAGCGAAGAACAAAAGAATTAATAAATGATATCAAATGCTAAAGTTTTGAATGGAAATTTTACATAAAGATATTTAAAACATTTTGTTACAATTTATAATATAATCTTATTTCCTCAAGTGTTTTTATCTGTTCTTGTGGTTGTTCCTTCTCTTTCCATTTTACTTAATGCTTCTTTTTATTTCCTCTAAGAATTGTGTCTTTTCAGAATGTGTAATGAATACATTTTTTTTGGAAAGATGGAGTGTCTATGTTTGTGTACATACCCTCCTTCCAGTATCCTCAGTATCTTCAAAAGCAAGGAGCCATGCACATTCAACATCAAATCTATTTGTGCCGGAGTACACCACAGCAGCCTTGACACCTTTAGGGTACATGTCTGCCATGGAGAAACCATCGGAGGTGCTAATAGTGTTGGGGAATGGCTTGACAAAGTATCCTGAAAATACTTTGCTATCCATAATACTCAGAGGTCCCTTTGATTGATTCTTCAAAGTACCTTCTACAATGAAAATTTGCATATTGGTAGCTGCTTTATGGTCAAGGCGTTTTTTTTTCACCAACTATGGCCTTTGATTTCTTAAAGAGCTCCTGAGCCTTCATGGAACGGCCAGCTTGAACATCCACGACATACTTCTTCTCACGCTGGAATGATGCCATTTTCTTGCTTTAATAACTAAACATAAAATATTAATTAAATTAGAGATGTTTTTAAGATTGTATAATAGTTTTTCGACGACAAAAAGTTCAAAGTGTAATCGACATAAATTAATGTACGTATAAATAATCATGTGTTTTAGTGCTTCAGTTTCTAGTTTACACACCGTGAATGTATATATCTATAAAGTTAATTTTGAATTTTGATAGTAAAACCGCACTAATTTCGGATAACTTTCTAGAAAACATTTTGATTTTTGGCATGAACCATCATAGTGAAAGAGGTGTTGAATAAGTACGGTGTACTCCATGAAGAATATAAGAGAGTGGCTCTAGCTTATATCTAAAACTTATACTCCTATTAAGTAATAATTGAGTACAAAACTCCTTTAATAATTGTAAACTCGTGTTTTTTCTCCCCTAATAAAAGAAAAAATGCTTGCCACTATATGGTAAATATGTATCCAATATTGCGAAAAACAATTAAAAAGCTTAATTATAATGCAATAAAACCTGATAGAAAGTACATATAAGCAATACAACTCCTATGGCTCCATGTCTAAAACCAAAAAACTTTCAGATACAGATCTATTAAGGATTGACACTAATAATTAATGTTGTTTGACATTTCTCGTTTGTATAAACGTTTGCATGCATGAAATATTTAAAAGTACTAGCTCGGGCAGGTGCACGAATTAGTGAGTAGCAGTGGCGAATCTAGAATGAAAATAGAGGGTGGGCTTAAAAAACTAATCACATAGTTAAAATGTGATAGTGTACTAAAGATAGACCAAAATTAAATTAATGTCTTCCAAAAAGAGCCAAGGAACAAATACAAGTGTACAATGTTCCATCAATTCACACTAGAAAATATAAATACTGAGTTATTTTGCCGAGAGGACAATCATAAACTTCAGTCTTCTCTAATGGTTCTTTTGCAGCGTACTGTCTCACTACGAAAACCTTGGAGTACAATCAATGTCTCTGATATTCTTCGTTCTTCAAAAAAAGGAAAAATTATATTCTTTGTTGAGCAAAACGAGCGATTAGGAACTGCTTTATCGTCCTCGTATGTTCTCTTGTGGGCCTTCGGGACGGTGGGCAACTGAAATTTAAGGCCCAGAATGAGTGGAGCATACGTATGGCGTTTCCAGGTATGGTGGCTGCTGCTCTCACAACACCTGCTCTCGTTTCCAGGTATGGCGGCTGCTGCTCCAAATCTATGGCTTCTGTCGCTCTAAATTCATATAATCTTGATATATTGGAGGGTAGGCTTGAGCCTCATGAAGCCTAGCCGATAAATTCGCCCCTGGTGAGTAGTATGTACTGATATTTTTGTAGAGACTTATACTACTATAACCCAACAAGATTAATCATGAGAAAATCCATAACTGAGTGACAAGAATCCAGCTACATGTATGGAGATAGAGAAGGTGGTGATTTAGATCAGGATAGGAGATATTGCATCTATTTTTGCAATGGGTGAGTAGGTGAAGAGGTACCCATCGGTATTTATAGCACTAGAAGAAATGGTTAGAATAGAATAATCTTTATCCCCTTGCATGAAAAGAATTTCTTATCGTGTCATCTCAAAAAATAAATTCCCAACGCACCCAGCTCAGTATATTCGACATTCAACTACGGGAATTATATGCAGATTATATGTAATCACATGACCTAAAAAAGCCGATACCCCGTCAGGGAGTAAAGTCCTTACATATTCAAATCGTGCAATGGACATGCACATTCTAAGTGGGAGTGCAAACCATCTGACAATTGATATGTGTGTGTGCATTGGTGTCGTAGACGGTCCAGATGACATGAGGCATGATGTCCCACATTCTAGAACACTGTCGCGTGAGCTAGAAACGGTTAAAATGGAATAACACTTTATCCCCTCATTCCCAACAGAATTTCTTATCACATCATCTCCAAAAGTAAATTCCCAACCCACCTAGTTGGGTATCTACTATATCCCCACTACTAATATTCTTTGCAATTATATGCTGCCACTTCACCCCAAACAGTTAATAGCAAGTTAAATTACCTCTTCATGTGCATGTATATTTACAACATTAGAAGGTTTAAAGCAATAATTTTCATTATCCACTTTAGTGTGTAATAAATTTCCTATTGTGTATCCTAATCAATCACCCACTCTATTCGTAGCTACCAGCCTCAAAGATGGTTCTTCAGGCCAGACTTCTATATCCACCACCTTGTGCATATGTACATACTCCGCTTTGTGCATGCTCCATCATTTACCTGCCTTAATGCATTTATTTTTCATGAATAACCCTAATTCTACCTTTTTTGCCTTATGCAGGTAATTGCTTCCAGGTGGTCAAAGTTAGAATTGAGAGCTATGATTAACATGCCGAGCTTTTTGTGAATAAATCGGATTTGATAGAATAAGACATTCTAGAACTATATTATTCGGGTGCCTAGGTGGGCACTTACCCATCCATATTGGACCAATCGAATCCATAGGTCCAACACTGAATGGCAATAAGCTGAGTAGTAGAGATAACCACTTAATAGATTAATGTCATTCCTAATCTATGATGCCACTGGAGAGCATTTCAAGGGAGTACTACATGCTAGCGATTTAGGCACATGGAGTAAAGGCCTTTCATATTTCCACATGTTCAAATGGCGGGAAGAACAATGTCCCGCTCGGTATAATGCTAACGCACGCGTCTCCACCAGCTGGCCGGTTGCGCAGCTGTGAGATCCCACCGCCTCAGATGTGGCAGCGACATGTGCATCAAGGATACATGGACTCGGAATAACCCACCGCCCGCACAAGGCTACCGAGGAGTTGGAGCCTATTTTCTCTAACAAGGACAACACGCTCAAGTTTAATGTCCGTCATTGTTTCCCAAAGTATATGTCTAGTCATCTAAGTGGTTGTCGCTGATTTTAATTTTATAGCTTAAGTATTTCATTGTTCAATAAATAATATGGTATGAGCTATAGCTACTATAACTGGGATTCTTAAATGTCCAATTGAATTCCAATCATCCATTAAATTTAATTAAATCTCTACATACAAATTCCGCTAGCTTAATTATGAACAATCTTATGGTCCTATTAGAATAAAAATATATATTCTATCGAAATGCCTCGAACTTGTCATGTTGGTTCTTCCAAAGTGCCTCGAGCATGTCTTGGCATCTCTTCCTTAAGCTCATGAAAGGTGGGTCTTATCACGTTTTTGGGAGTCACTTCTACATTCTTCAGAATCATTGGAGTGTTCATAGTCGCCCCTACAAAGAATGTCCCCATGGGAGTTGCCAAAACCTTTTTTGCCGCGTTTCACGGATACGCCATGTCGAAGGAGGCCGGATTGAAGCTTGATATCAAAAATAATCTTGTAGGAAATTATTGTGATCTAAAGATCATTTTCATGAGCGGTGGTTTTAGGTTGAGCTAACCGGTTTGACTGCTCATAACCCAGTTTTCAGTTCGATGAACAAATTTATGTTAGTAGCTGAAGAAACAGGAATATGGACAAAGGTTTGAGGTGTTATAAGTAGATTGCTTGTGGAAGTGCTACCGAGGTGCCACTAAGGGAACACACCGTGAGGTGCAGATATTGATGGGCAGCGGCGAGGCGATACTACCACATGTTTACGGTGGTGCTGCTAGAGGTTCTAAAGATGCTATTATTGGTGCCGTCGATGAGGTCTTGACAAACATTTTTTTATACGGGGGCGCTGCAAGACGATGATGCCCGACGAGTTTGTTCTACATGTAGAGGTTTTTTACTTGAAGTGGGTATTATAGTTCAGTGCAACAATTGCAGGATTGGGGCTGAGTGTCGCATCTTTAGAGGAGTCGGTGGAAATTACCCACGGAGGATGCTCAGTTCAATGCCAAAGTATATGTCTAAATAAACCTTGTGGTTCTTGCTGATCATCAATTTTATAGCATCATTATTTTATTGTTGAATAAAATAAATGCTATCAGATATAGTTCATATAACTAGGATCTTAAAAGCCAATTGAATTTAGGTCAACCATTAACTTTCATAAAATCTCCACATAGAAATTTTTCTATATTAATTATAAACTATATTATGGCCATACTATAATAAATACACTGATATATATTGATAATTTTAAGTTAGATAAATATACTCTTCTCACACTTGTGCATTTCGTCCTTACAATCAGATTATTCCTACCAATAGGGAGGCATGATTTTCCTGACTTGATACTAATAAAATATCATGAATATTGCTCTAAATAAATATATATATATATCCGTGGCTATCACATCCAACACCATGCATTCTCAGCAGAGGAGTATTTATTCTTCGAGACTGACTTTCTAAAGTATATAAAGTTAAACTTTGTGTGTGGTTGTATTCTATCACCACAACACACACCCAGAACAAATATTATAGTAACAAACTATGATAGCCTTAAATTTGGAGTTGTTCGTGGGTGTCACATGCACTTGATGCAAATAAAAGTGAAGCCATGTTATATTCTTATAAATTGATATTAAATTTGATGGAATAATTAAAAAGTAGAACCACTAGGTACAATAACATTTTGCTAGTGTTGAAATTCTTGGTTGTTCAAGTAGCTAGGTCGAACTTGTAAATCATTTATGTTCTTGGATAGGTGATGGTAAAATTTGGATATGGCATTATCACTTTTATGTTTTCTTCAAATGATAGATTTCACGGTTGTTTGGGTAGCTTGGTCAAACAGATAATTCATCTATATTCTGGGATGGAAGAAAATCTTATACAACCGCCAAAGCATATGACCAAAACATCTAGACCAACTCTCTTATCTGATGCCTATAAAACAGGCCCCCCTAGTTTGCAACACCCAATCCCATTTCCTTCTCCAGTGGCCCACCCTCATGCCATTGGGCTCACTCCTCAAAATAATGTGGATTTAATTAGGTTATCTGATGCACACAGAAGGCTCTTTCCAAATGGCTCAGGAAGGCTCCTTCACTACGACATCGCAAACAGAAAAGTTATAGAATCATAAAAAATATATCGCACACCACACAACCTTGAAAAACCACAAGCTTAGTGTGATCATCTCCACACGATTCTCGCCCTAAGAACTGTGTGCCTAATTCTTTCTGTTAATTACTTTGTTGTTAATGTGGATCTATACTGTAGGACGAGCTTGTGTTTGTCTTTTTTAATCCCTCCAAATACACGGTGGATTTTTTAATCACATTGATGTTAGTGTGGTTGTGTACTTTAGATCTAAATATGCACTAGGTTGAACTTGTGTTGCCTTTTTTAATCCATTCAAATGGACAATGGTCTGGTTAATTACTTTGTTGTTAGTGTGGTTGTGTACTTTATATGTACATATGCAGTTTTATATTTTACTATTTTCTCATCATATACTAGTATAACAGGTATATTCTTAGATTAACACTGCATAACAAGAAGAAGAAAGAGAATAAATGTGTACGATGTCGTGCACACATATTGCATATCGTTTGCAATGTGGTTTGGAGAGTTTCACCTCTCTAGCCTTCACAAATTGTTGCTCAATGCACTCAAATGCCTTCTCACAGCTACTGCCAATTCCACTGTTTTATGAGTAATCATATGAATTTATTATATTTAGATTATCTTATGTATTTCTCACATTGAAAATTGTTTGTGTACAGTACTAAAGCGTTGTGGAGACAAATTTTCACTTCCATTTACGGCTACAAGGTATATCATCGAGATGTAGTCAAAGACGTAACCAAGAAATATATAAATATATATATATATATTATATTCTTATTTGTTTATAATGATCCTAGCTACCAAATGGCGCTGGGTCGCAAATCTACGTAAACATATGATGTAAGAGATGTGCAATGAAGTAAAAATGGAGGTTTGGTATTGTATTTGCATACTCTACTAGATCATCGGTCTACACTAGAGACGATTCAGAGCAAAAACATTTGCAATGTATTTAATAAGCATATGGTAGGTCCTCACTAATAGTCTAGGAAATAAGATGAACACATACGATGAAACAAAACAAATTGTTTACAATCATTGGGAAACATAGACGGTCAACAAGGAATACACGTGTGTGATGGCCTTATAATTCACATACAGATAGATTTAAGAAACTTTATGCCCTTTCCAACACGGTTAAATAAACCATGTGCGAATTAGAGGCGCACCGCACACCCATCGATAGTGATGGTCAGCAAAGTCACGTGAGATGGGTTATTTCCATCGTGTATGAAGTATTGTTATGTACTACTGTAAACTGTAAACTGATCGGACCTAACCAATAATAAGTATATAAACATTAATCGTTGGACCAAATAGATTGTTATCTAGTGGATATAGTTATTACATAATGAGGAGCAACACTTCTGGCCATGCACCCTAGGGTGCTGCCAACCTTATTTATTACATTGTTTAAGGGGAAAACATAAACATGAAAATTAAAGTAGTGGTAGCATATCACATATGATTGCTACTAGCAACATGGTTGCAAAATTATTACAATATACCATGGTCCACCACAGAGTAATACATTAATTAGCATTGTAGCTTGTTTAGCCAAGGAATGTTGCATCAACGGTAGATTCCCCGCCAGAGTTGGCAATGCTAGCATAGACTGAGGTCATAGTCAACTTATCACATGGATTAGTAGTTTCTCCAGATGCATCCAAATTCTTTTCAATGCTTTCCCAGTTGATGTTCTCGAACTTACCTTTGAGGCCACATTCCGCATATATCTGCCACATTTATAAATGAAGAACAAAAGAATTAATAAATGATATCAAATGCTAAAGTTTTGAATGGAAATTTTACATAAAGATATTTAAAACATTTTGTTTCAAACACATTTTGTTACAATTTATAATATAATCTTATTTCCTCAAGTGTTTTTATCTGTTCTTGTGGTTGTTCCTTCTCTTTCCATTTTACTTAATGCTCCTTTTTATTTCCTCTAAGAATTGTGTCTTTTCAGAATGTGTAATGAATACATTTTTTTTGGAAAGATGGAGTGTCTATGTTTGTGTACATACCCTCCTTCCAGTATCCTCAGTATCTTCAAAAGCAAGGAGCCATGCACATTCAACATCAAATCTATTTGTGCCGGAGTACACCACAGCAGCCTTGACACCTTTAGGGTACATGTCTGCCATGGAGAAACCATCGGAGGTGCTAATAGTGTTGGGGAATGGCTTGACAAAGTATCCTGAAAATACTTTGCTATCCATAATACTCAGAGGTCCCTTTGATTGATTCTTCAAAGTACCTTCTACAATGACAATTTGCATATCGGTAACTGCGTTATTGTGAATGCGTTTTTTTTCAACAACTATGGCCTTTGATTTCTTAAACAGCTCCTGGGCCTTCATGGAACGGCCAGCTTGAACATCCACGGCATACTTCTTTTCACACTGGAATGATGCCATTTTCTTGCTTTAATACCTAAACATAAAATATTAATTAAATTAGAGATGTTTTTAAGATTGTATAATAGTTTTTGGACGACAAAAAGCTCAAAGTGTAATCGACATAAATTAATGTACGTATAAATAAACATGTGTTTTAGTGCTTCTGTTTCTAGTTTACACACCGTGAATGTATATATCCGTAAAGTTAATTTTGAATTTTGATAGTAAAACCGCACTAATTTCGGATAACTTTCTAGAAAATATTTCGATTTATTGCATGAACCATCATAGTGAAATTGGTGTTGAATAAGTACGGTGTACTCCATGAAGAATATAAGAGAGTGGATCTAGTTTATATCTAAAACTTATACGCCTATTAAGTAATAATTGAGTACAAAAATCCTTTAATAATTGTAAACTCATGTTTTTTCTTCCCTAATAAAACAAAAAATGCTTGCCACTATATGGTAAATATGTATCCAATATTGCGAAAAACAATTAAAACGGTTAATTATAATGCAATAAAACCTGATAGAAAGTACATATAAGCAATACAACTCCTATGGCTCCATGTCTAAAACCAAAAAACTTTCAGATACAGATCTATTAAGGATTGACACTAATAATTAATGTTGTTTGACATTTCTCGTTTGTATAAACTTTTGCATGCATGAAATATTTAAAAGTACTAGCTCGGGCAGGTGCACGAATTAGTGAGTAGTATGTACTGATATTTTTGTAGAGACTTATACTACTATAACCGAACAAGATTAATCATGAGAAAATCCATAACTGAGTGACAAGAATCCAGCTACCTGTATGGAGATAGAGAAGGTGGTGATTTACATCAGGGTAGGAGAAATGGGTGAGTAGGTGAAGAGGTACCCATCGGTATTTATAGCACTAGAAGAAATGGTTAGAATAGAATAATCTTTATCCCCTTGCATGAAAAGAATTTCTTATCGTGTCATCTCAAAAAATAAATTCCCACCCCACCCAGCTCAGTATATTCGACATTCCAACTACGGGAATTATATGCATATTATATGTAGTCACATGACCTAAAAAAGCCGATACCCCGTCAGGGAGTAAAGTCCTTACATATTCAAATCGTGCACTGGACATGCACATTCTAAGTGGGAGTGCAAACCATCTGACAATTGATATGTGTGTGTGCATTGGTGTCGTAGACGGTCCAGATGGCATGAGGCATGATGTCCCACATTCTAGAACACTGTCGCGTGAGCTAGAAACGGTTAAAATGGAATAACACTTTATCCCCTCATCCCAACAGAATTTCCTATCACATCATCTCCAAAAGTAAATTCCCAACCCACCTAGTTGGGTATCTACTATATCCCCACTACTAATATTCTTTGCAATTATATGCTGCCACTTCACCCCAAAAAGTTAATAGCAAGTTAAATTACCTCTTCATGTGCATGTATATTTACAACATTAGAAGGTTTAAAGAAATAATTTTCATTATCCACTTTAGTGTGTAATAAATTTCCTATTGTGTATCCTAATCAATCACCCACTCTATTCGTAGCTACCAGCCTCAAAGATGGTTCTTCAGGCCAGACTTCTATATCCACCACCTTGTGCATATGTACATACTCCGCTTTGTGCATGCTCCATCATTTACCTGCCTTAATGCATTTATTTTTCATGAATAACCCTAATTCTACCTTTTTTGCCTTATGCAGGTAATTGCTTCCAGGTGGTCAAAGTTAGCATTGAGAGCTATGATTAACATGCCGAGCTTTTTGTGAATAAATCGGATTTGATAGAAGAAGACATTCTAGAACTATATTATTCGGGTGCCTAGGTGGGCACTTACCCATCCATATTGGACCAATAGAATCCATAGGTCCAACACTCAATGGCAATAAGCTGAGTAGTAGAGATAACCACTTAATAGATTAATGTCATTCCTAATCTATGATGCCACTGGAGAGCATTTCAAGGGAGTACTACATGCTAGCGATTTAGGCACATGGAGTAAAGGCCTTTCATATTTCCACATGTTCAAATGGCGGGAAGAACAATGTCCCGCTCCGTATAACGCTAAAGCATGCGTCTCCACCAGCTGGCCGGTTGCGCAGCTATGAGATCCCACCGCCTCAGATGTGGCAGCGACATGTGCATCAAGGATACATGGACTCGGAATAACCCACCGCCCGCACAAGGCTACTGAGGAGTTGGAGCCTATTTTCTCTAACAAGGACAACACGCTCAAGTTTAATGTCGCTCATTGTTTCCCAAAGTATATGTCTAGTCATCTAAGTGGTTGTCGCTGATTTTAATTTTATAGCTTAAGTATTTCATTGTTCAATAAATAAGATGGTATGAGCTATAGCTACTATAACTAGGATTCTTAAATGTCCAATTGAATTCCAATCATCCATTAAATTTAATTAAATCTCTACATACAAATTCTGCTAGCTTAATTATGAACAATCTTATGGTCCTATTAGAATAAAAATATATATTCTATCGAAATGCCTCGAACTTGTCATGTTGGTTCTTCCAAAGTGCCTCGAGCATGTCTTGGCATCTCTTCCTTAAGCTCATGAAAGGTGGGTCTTATCACGTTTTTGGGAGTCACTTCTACATTCTTCAGAATCATTGGAGTGTTCATAGTCGCCCCTACAAAGAATGTCCCCATGGGAGTTGCCAAAACCTTTTTTGCCGCGTTTCACGGATACGCCATGTCGAAGGAGGCCGGATTGAAGCTTGATATCAAAAATAATCTTGTAGGAAATTATTGTGATCTAAAGATCATTTTCATGAGCGGTGGTTTTAGGTTGAGCTAACCGGTTTGACTGCTCATAACCCAGTTTTCAGTTCGATGAACAAATTTATGTTAGTAGCTGAAGAAACAGGAATATGGACAAAGGTTTGAGGTGTTATAAGTAGATTGCTTGTGGAAGTGCTACCGAGGTGCCACTAAGGGAACACACCGTGAGGTGCAGATATTGATGGGCAGCGGCGAGGCGATACTACCACATGTTTACGGTGGTGCTGCTAGAGGTTCTAAAGATGCTATTATTGGTGCCGTCGATGAGGTCTTGACAAACATTTTTTTATACGGGGGCGCTGCAAGACGATGATGCCCGACGAGTTTGTTCTACATGTAGAGGTTTTTTACTTGAAGTGGGTATTATAGTTCAGTGCAACAATTGCAGGATTGGGGCTGAGTGTCGCATCTTTAGAGGAGTCGGTGGAAATTACCCACGGAGGATGCTCAGTTCAATGCCAAAGTATATGTCTAAATAAACCTTGTGGTTCTTGCTGATCATCAATTTTATAGCATCATTATTTTATTGTTGAATAAAATAAATGCTATCAGATATAGTTCATATAACTAGGATCTTAAAAGCCAATTGAATTTAGGTCAACCATTAACTTTCATAAAATCTCCACATAGAAATTTTTCTATATTAATTATAAACTATATTATGGCCATACTATAATAAATACACTGATATATATTGATAATTTTAAGTTAGATAAATATACTCTTCTCACACTTGTGCATTTCGTCCTTACAATCAGATTATTCCTACCAATAGGGAGGCATGATTTTCCTGACTTGATACTAATAAAATATCATGAATATTGCTCTAAATAAATATATATATATATCCGTGGCTATCACATCCAACACCATGCATTCTCAGCAGAGGAGTATTTATTCTTCGAGACTGACTTTCTAAAGTATATAAAGTTAAACTTTGTGTGTGGTTGTATTCTATCACCACAACACACACCCAGAACAAATATTATAGTAACAAACTATGATAGCCTTAAATTTGGAGTTGTTCGTGGGTGTCACATGCACTTGATGCAAATAAAAGTGAAGCCATGTTATATTCTTATAAATTGATATTAAATTTGATGGAATAATTAAAAAGTAGAACCACTAGGTACAATAACATTTTGCTAGTGTTGAAATTCTTGGTTGTTCAAGTAGCTAGGTCGAACTTGTAAATCATTTATGTTCTTGGATAGGTGATGGTAAAATTTGGATATGGCATTATCACTTTTATGTTTTCTTCAAATGATAGATTTCACGGTTGTTTGGGTAGCTTGGTCAAACAGATAATTCATCTATATTCTGGGATGGAAGAAAATCTTATACAACCGCCAAAGCATATGACCAAAACATCTAGACCAACTCTCTTATCTGATGCCTATAAAACAGGCCCCCCTAGTTTGCAACACCCAATCCCATTTCCTTCTCCAGTGGCCCACCCTCATGCCATTGGGCTCACTCCTCAAAATAATGTGGATTTAATTAGGTTATCTGATGCACACAGAAGGCTCTTTCCAAATGGCTCAGGAAGGCTCCTTCACTACGACATCGCAAACAGAAAAGTTATAGAATCATAAAAAATATATCGCACACCACACAACCTTGAAAAACCACAAGCTTAGTGTGATCATCTCCACACGATTCTCGCCCTAAGAACTGTGTGCCTAATTCTTTCTGTTAATTACTTTGTTGTTAATGTGGATCTATACTGTAGGACGAGCTTGTGTTTGTCTTTTTTAATCCCTCCAAATACACGGTGGATTTTTTAATCACATTGATGTTAGTGTGGTTGTGTACTTTAGATCTAAATATGCACTAGGTTGAACTTGTGTTGCCTTTTTTAATCCATTCAAATGGACAATGGTCTGGTTAATTACTTTGTTGTTAGTGTGGTTGTGTACTTTATATGTACATATGCAGTTTTATATTTTACTATTTTCTCATCATATACTAGTATAACAGGTATATTCTTAGATTAACACTGCATAACAAGAAGAAGAAAGAGAATAAATGTGTACGATGTCGTGCACACATATTGCATATCGTTTGCAATGTGGTTTGGAGAGTTTCACCTCTCTAGCCTTCACAAATTGTTGCTCAATGCACTCAAATGCCTTCTCACAGCTACTGCCAATTCCACTGTTTTATGAGTAATCATATGAATTTATTATATTTAGATTATCTTATGTATTTCTCACATTGAAAATTGTTTGTGTACAGTACTAAAGCGTTGTGGAGACAAATTTTCACTTCCATTTACGGCTACAAGGTATATCATCGAGATGTAGTCAAAGACGTAACCAAGAAATATATAAATATATATATATATATTATATTCTTATTTGTTTATAATGATCCTAGCTACCAAATGGCGCTGGGTCGCAAATCTACGTAAACATATGATGTAAGAGATGTGCAATGAAGTAAAAATGGAGGTTTGGTATTGTATTTGCATACTCTACTAGATCATCGGTCTACACTAGAGACGATTCAGAGCAAAAACATTTGCAATGTATTTAATAAGCATATGGTAGGTCCTCACTAATAGTCTAGGAAATAAGATGAACACATACGATGAAACAAAACAAATTGTTTACAATCATTGGGAAACATAGACGGTCAACAAGGAATACACGTGTGTGATGGCCTTATAATTCACATACAGATAGATTTAAGAAACTTTATGCCCTTTCCAACACGGTTAAATAAACCATGTGCGAATTAGAGGCGCACCGCACACCCATCGATAGTGATGGTCAGCAAAGTCACGTGAGATGGGTTATTTCCATCGTGTATGAAGTATTGTTATGTACTACTGTAAACTGTAAACTGATCGGACCTAACCAATAATAAGTATATAAACATTAATCGTTGGACCAAATAGATTGTTATCTAGTGGATATAGTTATTACATAATGAGGAGCAACACTTCTGGCCATGCACCCTAGGGTGCTGCCAACCTTATTTATTACATTGTTTAAGGGGAAAACATAAACATGAAAATTAAAGTAGTGGTAGCATATCACATATGATTGCTACTAGCAACATGGTTGCAAAATTATTACAATATACCATGGTCCACCACAGAGTAATACATTAATTAGCATTGTAGCTTGTTTAGCCAAGGAATGTTGCATCAACGGTAGATTCCCCGCCAGAGTTGGCAATGCTAGCATAGACTGAGGTCATAGTCAACTTATCACATGGATTAGTAGTTTCTCCAGATGCATCCAAATTCTTTTCAATGCTTTCCCAGTTGATGTTCTCGAACTTACCTTTGAGGCCACATTCCGCATATATCTGCCACATTTATAAATGAAGAACAAAAGAATTAATAAATGATATCAAATGCTAAAGTTTTGAATGGAAATTTTACATAAAGATATTTAAAACATTTTGTTTCAAACACATTTTGTTACAATTTATAATATAATCTTATTTCCTCAAGTGTTTTTATCTGTTCTTGTGGTTGTTCCTTCTCTTTCCATTTTACTTAATGCTCCTTTTTATTTCCTCTAAGAATTGTGTCTTTTCAGAATGTGTAATGAATACATTTTTTTTGGAAAGATGGAGTGTCTATGTTTGTGTACATACCCTCCTTCCAGTATCCTCAGTATCTTCAAAAGCAAGGAGCCATGCACATTCAACATCAAATCTATTTGTGCCGGAGTACACCACAGCAGCCTTGACACCTTTAGGGTACATGTCTGCCATGGAGAAACCATCGGAGGTGCTAATAGTGTTGGGGAATGGCTTGACAAAGTATCCTGAAAATACTTTGCTATCCATAATACTCAGAGGTCCCTTTGATTGATTCTTCAAAGTACCTTCTACAATGACAATTTGCATATCGGTAACTGCGTTATTGTGAATGCGTTTTTTTTCAACAACTATGGCCTTTGATTTCTTAAACAGCTCCTGGGCCTTCATGGAACGGCCAGCTTGAACATCCACGGCATACTTCTTTTCACACTGGAATGATGCCATTTTCTTGCTTTAATACCTAAACATAAAATATTAATTAAATTAGAGATGTTTTTAAGATTGTATAATAGTTTTTGGACGACAAAAAGCTCAAAGTGTAATCGACATAAATTAATGTACGTATAAATAAACATGTGTTTTAGTGCTTCTGTTTCTAGTTTACACACCGTGAATGTATATATCCGTAAAGTTAATTTTGAATTTTGATAGTAAAACCGCACTAATTTCGGATAACTTTCTAGAAAATATTTCGATTTATTGCATGAACCATCATAGTGAAATTGGTGTTGAATAAGTACGGTGTACTCCATGAAGAATATAAGAGAGTGGATCTAGTTTATATCTAAAACTTATACGCCTATTAAGTAATAA
Source organism: Avena eriantha (assembly GCA_910589775.1). NCBI lineage: Eukaryota > Viridiplantae > Streptophyta > Magnoliopsida > Poales > Poaceae > Avena > Avena eriantha. Next base: position 476,522,261 of record OU342745.1, read on the forward strand.
TTGAGTACAAAAATCCTTTAATAATTGTAAACTCATGTTTTTTCTTCCCTAATAAAACAAAAAATGCTTGCCACTATATGGTAAATATGTATCCAATATTGCGAAAAACAATTAAAACGGTTAATTATAATGCAATAAAACCTGATAGAAAGTACATATAAGCAATACAACTCCTATGGCTCCATGTCTAAAACCAAAAAACTTTCAGATACAGATCTATTAAGGATTGACACTAATAATTAATGTTGTTTGACATTTCTCGTTTGTATAAACTTTTGCATGCATGAAATATTTAAAAGTACTAGCTCGGGCAGGTGCACGAATTAGTGAGTAGTATGTACTGATATTTTTGTAGAGACTTATACTACTATAACCGAACAAGATTAATCATGAGAAAATCCATAACTGAGTGACAAGAATCCAGCTACCTGTATGGAGATAGAGAAGGTGGTGATTTACATCAGGGTAGGAGAAATGGGTGAGTAGGTGAAGAGGTACCCATCGGTATTTATAGCACTAGAAGAAATGGTTAGAATAGAATAATCTTTATCCCCTTGCATGAAAAGAATTTCTTATCGTGTCATCTCAAAAAATAAATTCCCACCCCACCCAGCTCAGTATATTCGACATTCCAACTACGGGAATTATATGCATATTATATGTAGTCACATGACCTAAAAAAGCCGATACCCCGTCAGGGAGTAAAGTCCTTACATATTCAAATCGTGCACTGGACATGCACATTCTAAGTGGGAGTGCAAACCATCTGACAATTGATATGTGTGTGTGCATTGGTGTCGTAGACGGTCCAGATGGCATGAGGCATGATGTCCCACATTCTAGAACACTGTCGCGTGAGCTAGAAACGGTTAAAATGGAATAACACTTTATCCCCTCATCCCAACAGAATTTCCTATCACATCATCTCCAAAAGTAAATTCCCAACCCACCTAGTTGGGTATCTACTATATCCCCACTACTAATATTCTTTGCAATTATATGCTGCCACTTCACCCCAAAAAGTTAATAGCAAGTTAAATTACCTCTTCATGTGCATGTATATTTACAACATTAGAAGGTTTAAAGAAATAATTTTCATTATCCACTTTAGTGTGTAATAAATTTCCTATTGTGTATCCTAATCAATCACCCACTCTATTCGTAGCTACCAGCCTCAAAGATGGTTCTTCAGGCCAGACTTCTATATCCACCACCTTGTGCATATGTACATACTCCGCTTTGTGCATGCTCCATCATTTACCTGCCTTAATGCATTTATTTTTCATGAATAACCCTAATTCTACCTTTTTTGCCTTATGCAGGTAATTGCTTCCAGGTGGTCAAAGTTAGCATTGAGAGCTATGATTAACATGCCGAGCTTTTTGTGAATAAATCGGATTTGATAGAAGAAGACATTCTAGAACTATATTATTCGGGTGCCTAGGTGGGCACTTACCCATCCATATTGGACCAATAGAATCCATAGGTCCAACACTCAATGGCAATAAGCTGAGTAGTAGAGATAACCACTTAATAGATTAATGTCATTCCTAATCTATGATGCCACTGGAGAGCATTTCAAGGGAGTACTACATGCTAGCGATTTAGGCACATGGAGTAAAGGCCTTTCATATTTCCACATGTTCAAATGGCGGGAAGAACAATGTCCCGCTCCGTATAACGCTAACGCATGCGTCTCCACCAGCTGGCCGGTTGCGCAGCTATGAGATCCCACCGCCTCAGATGTGGCAGCGACATGTGCATCAAGGATACATGGACTCGGAATAACCCACCGCCCGCACAAGGCTACTGAGGAGTTGGAGCCTATTTTCTCTAACAAGGACAACACGCTCAAGTTTAATGTCGCTCATTGTTTCCCAAAGTATATGTCTAGTCATCTAAGTGGTTGTCGCTGATTTTAATTTTATAGCTTAAGTATTTCATTGTTCAATAAATAAGATGGTATGAGCTATAGCTACTATAACTAGGATTCTTAAATGTCCAATTGAATTCCAATCATCCATTAAATTTAATTAAATCTCTACATACAAATTCTGCTAGCTTAATTATGAACAATCTTATGGTCCTATTAGAATAAAAATATATATTCTATGGAAATGCCTCGAACTTGTCATGTTTGTTCTTCCAAAGTGCCTCGAGCATGTCTTGGCATCTCTTCCTTAAGCTCATGAAAGGTGGGTCTTATCACGTTTTTGGGAGTCACTTCTACATTCTTCAGAATCATTGGAGCGTTCATAGTCGCCCCTACAAAGAATGTCCCCATGGGAGTTGCCAAAACCTTTTTTGCCGCGTTTCACGGATACGCCATGTCGAAGGAGGCCGGATTGAAGCTTGATATCAAAAATAATCTTGTAGGAAATTATTATGATCTAAAGATCATTTTCATGAGCGGTGGTTTTAGGTTGAGCTAACCGGTTTGACTGCTCATAACCCAGTTTTCAGTTCGATGAACAAATTTATGTTAGTAGCTGAAGAAACAGGAATATGGACAAAGGTTTGAGGTGTTATAAGTAGATTGCTTGTGGAAGTGCTACCGAGGTGCCACTAAGGGAACACACCGTGAGGTGCAGATATTGATGGGCAGCGGCGAGGCGATACTACCACCTGTTTACGGTGGTGCTGCTAGAGGTTCTAAAGATGCTATTATTGGTGCCGTCGATGAGGTCTTGACAAACATTTTTTTATACGGGGGCGCTGCAAGACGATGATGCCCGACGAGTTTGTTCTACTTGTAGAGGTTTTTTACTTGAAGTGGGTATTATAGTTCAGTGCAACAATTGCAGGATTTGGGCTGAGTGTCGCATCTTGAGAGGAGTCGGTGGAAATTACCCACGGAGGATACTCAGTTCAATGCCAAAGTATATGTCTAAATAAACATTGTGGTTCTTGCTGATCATCAATTTTATAGCATCATTATTTTATTGTTGAATAAAATAAATGCTATCAGATATAGTTCATATAACTAGGATCTTAAAAGCCAATTGAATTTAGGTCAACCATTAACTTTCATAAAATATCCACATAGAAATTTTTCTATATTAATTATAAACTATATTATGGCCATACTATAATAAATACACTGATATATATATTGATAATTTTAAGTTAGATAAATATACTCTTCTCACACTTGTGCATTTCGTCCTTACAATCAGATTATTCCTACCAATAGGGAGGCATGATTTTCCTGACTTGATACTAATAAAATATCATGAATATTGCTCTAAATATATATATATATATATATATATATATTCGTGGCTATCACATCCAACACCATGCATTCTCAGCAGAGGAGTATTTATTCTTCGAGACCGACTTTCTAAAGTATATAAAGTTAAACTTTGTGTGTGGTTGTATTCTATCACCACAACACACACCCACAACAAATATTATTGTAACAAACTATGATAGCCTTAAATTTGGAGTTGTTCGTGGATGCCACATGCACTTGATGCAAATAAAAGCGAAGCCATGTTATATTCTTATAAATTGATATTAAATTTGATGGAATAATTAAAAAGTAGAACCACTAGGTACAATAACATTTTGCTAGTGTTGAAATTCTTGGTTGTTTAAGTAGCTAGGTCGAACCTGTAAATCATTTATGTTCTTGGTTAGTTGATGGTAAAATCTTGGATATGGCATTATCACTTTCATGTTTTCGACAAATGATAGATTTCACGGTTGTTTGGGTAGCTTGGTCGAACAGATAATTCATCTATATTCTGGGATGGAAGAAAATCTTATACAACCCCCAAAGCATATGACCAAAATATCTAGACCAACTCTCTTATCTGATGACTAGAAAGCCCCCCCTAGTTTGCAACACCCAATCCCATTTCCTTCTCCAGTGGCCCACCCTCATGCCATTGGGCTCACTCCTCAAAATAATGTGGATTTAATTAGGTTATCTGATGCGCACAGAAGGCTCTTTCCAAGTGGCTCAGGAAGGCTCCTTCACTACGACATCGCAAACAGAAAAGTTATAGGATCATAAAAAATATATCGCACACCACACAACCTTGAAAAACCACCAGCTTAGTGTGATCATCTCCACACAATTCTCGCCCTAAGAACTGTGATCCTAGCTACCAAATGGCGCTGGGTCGCACATCTACGTAAACATATGATGTAAGAGATGTGCAATGAAGTAAAATGGAGGTTTGGTATTGTATTTGCATACTCTACTGGATCATCGGTGTACACTAGAGACGATTCAGAGCAAAAACATTTGCAATGTATTTAATAAGCATATGGTAGGTCCTCACTAATTGTCTAGGAAATAAGGTGAACACATACGATGAAACAAAACAAATCGTTTACAATCATTAGGAAACATAGACGGTCAACAAGGAATACACGTGTGTGATGGCCTTATAATTCACATACAGATAGATTTAAGAAACTTTATGCCCTTTCCAACACGGTTAAATAAACCATGTGCGAATTAGAGGCGCACCGCACACCCATCGATAGTGATGGTCAGCAAAGTCACGTGAGATGGGTTATTTCCATCGTGTATGAAGTATTGTTATGTACTACTGTAAACTGTAAACTGATCGGACCTAACCAATAATAAGTATATAAACATTAATCATAGGACCAATTAGATAGTTATCTAGTGGATATAGTTATTACATAATGAGGAGCAACACTTCTGGCCATGCGCCCTAGGGTGCCGCCAACCTTATTTATTACATTGTTTAAGGGGAAAACATAAACATGAAAATTAAAGTAGTGGTAGCATATCACATATGATTGCTACTAGCAACATGGTTGCAAAATTATTACAATATATCATGGTCCACCACAGAGTAATACATTAATTAGCATTGTAGCTTGTTTAGCCAAGGAATGTTGCATCAACAGTAGATTCCCCGCCAGAGTTGGCAATGCTAGCATAGACTGAGGTCATAGTCAACTTATCACATGGATTAGAAGTTTCTCCAGATGCATCCAAATTCTTTTCAATGCTTTCCCAGTTGATGTTCTCGAACTTACCTTTGAGGCCACATTCCGCATATATCTACCACATTTATAAACGAAGAACAAAAGAATTAATAAATGATATCAAATGCTGAAGTTTTGAATGGAAATTTTACATAAAGATATTTAAAACATTTTGTTTCAAACACATTTTGTTACAATTTATAATATAATCTTATTTCCTCAAGTGTTTTTATCTGTTCTTGTGGTTGTTCCTTCTCTTTCCATTTTACTTAATGCTCCTTTTTATTTCCTCTAAGAATTGTGTCTTTTCAGAATGTGTAATGAATACATTTTTTTTGGGAAGATGGAGTGTCTATGTTTGTGTACATACCCTCCTTCCAGTATCCTCAGTATCTTCAAAAGCAAGGAGCCATGCACATTCAACATCAAATCTATTTGTGCCGGAGTACACCACAGCAGCCTTGACACCTTTAGGGTACATGTCTGCCATGGAGAAACCATCGGAGGTGCTAATAGTGTTGGGGAATGGCTTGACAAAGTATCCTGAAAATACTTTGCTATCCATAATACTCAGAGGTCCCTTTGATTGATTCTTCAAAGTACCTTCTACAATGACAATTTGCATATCGGTAACTGCGTTATTTTCAATGCGTTTTTTTTCAACAACTATGGCCTTTGATTTCTTAAACAGCTCCCGGGCCTTCATGGAACGGCCAGCTTGAACATCCACGGCATCCTTCTTCTCACACTGGAATGATGCCATTTTCTTGCTTTAATACCTAAACATAAAATATTAATTAAAGTAGAGATGTTTTTAAGATTGTATAATAGTTTTTGGACGACAAAAAGCTCAAAGTGTAATCGACATAAATTAATGTACGTATAAATAAACATGTGTTTTAGTGCTTCTGTTTCTAGTTTACACACCGTGAATGTATATATCCGTAAAGTTAATTTTGAATTTTGATAGTAAAACCGCACTAATTTCGGATAACTTTCTAGAAAACATTTCGATTTATTGCATGAACCATCATAGTGAAATTGGTGTTGAATAAGTGCGGTGTACTCCATGAAGAATATAAGAGAGTGGATCTAGTTTATATCTAAAACTTATACGCCTATTAAGTAATAATTGAGTACAAAACTCCTTTAATAATTGTGAAATCATGTTTTTTCTTCCCTAATAAAACAAAAAATGCTTGCCACTATATGGTAAATATGTATCCAATATTGCGAAAAAACAATTAAAAAGCTTAATTATAATGCAATAAAACCTGATAGAAAGTACATATAAGCAATACAACTCCTATGGCTCCATGTCTAAAACCAAAAAACTTTCAGATACAGATCTATTAAGGATTGACACTAATAATTAATGTTGTTTGACATTTCTCGTTTGTATAAACTTTTGCATGCATGAAATATTTAAAAGTACTAGCTCGGGCAGGTGCACGAATTAGTGAGTAGTATGTACTGATATTTTTGTAGAGACTTATACTACTATAACCCAACAAGATTAATCATGAGAAAATCCATAACTGAGTGACAAGAATCCAGCTACCTGTATGGAGATAGAGAAGTTGGTGATTTAGATCAGGGTAGGAGAAATGGGTGAGTAGGTGAAGAGGTACCCATCGGTATCTATAGCACTAGAAGAAATGGTTAGAATAGAATAATCTTTATCCCCTTGCATGAAAAGAATTTCTTATCGTGTCATCTCAAAAAATAAATTCCCACCCCACCCAGCTCAGTATATTCGACATTCCAACTACTGGAATTATATGCATATTATATGTAGTCACATGACCTAAAAAAGCCGATCCCCCGTCAGGGAGTAAAGTCCTTACATATTCAAATCGTGCAATGGACATGCACATTCTAAGTGGGAGCGCAAACCATCTGACAATTGATCTGTGTGTGTGTGCATTGGTGTCGTAGACGGTCCAGATGACATGAGGCATGATATCCCACATTCTAGAACACTGTTGTAACATCCCAAAACTTCAATCCAAGTTTACCAAAGATCAAATCATCCAAAAATAGGGTTAACAAAAACTTTTCCTTTTTTAAAATGAAAGCATTCATATATGTGGGCATTTAAAAGAGGAGTTGTTTGAATTGCCATGATTAAGTGATCCAATGCTTGTAAAATGTTTCTTAGGTGATTTAAACATCAAGGAATGGTCATTTTGACAAAATTAACTCCCATGCCTACTTTGGCTATTCCTAGTACTCAAAAGTTAACAGGAACAATTCTGGATCTTTACACCCGTTGCTAGTACACATAATGAGGTACCAAGGCCCACCTTTTGATCTTCTAAAAACCTTCTGTAAACTATTTTAAATAACAGTTTAAAATTGAATCTTTATCATATGGGAAGATCCCACTTTTTCAAAAAACCACTCAAGCAAGCTCAACTTTCAAAACCCAAGCATCTGCAGACTCACCAGCACCAACTTAGCACACCCACCAAAAATCTTCTCAAAATTCAAAACTTGAGTTCTTGCGGCCATTTCATCGAACAGGTGGCAGACACAAATCAAACAAAAATCAAACACTATTGTGAGCAGTGATTTAAGCCTAACTTGTTCCCTCTCTAGCTCACAACCATCCCAGTAGATCAGCTAGCAAGTGAAACCAAGCACTAGACTCACTGTAAGCTTGGCATTGCCATCAATGGTGAGCATGCCGAAGCTCACCATGCCACCCCAGTGTCGACAGCAAGCTAGGAGGACTCGTAGCCGTGCCAACCTTGTCTAGGAGGCAGCCCACCGTCCACCGCCACTCCCTGTCCAGCGCCCGAGCGTTGCCAACCCCTGGACCACACGCACGGACCGCGCCCAGCCCGCCAGCAACCATGCCGAGAGCACGCCCAGTGCGCCACCCTCAACCGACGCCCACAGACCGCGCGCCGCCCTCGCCGCTTGCATACATGATCACCACCGCCCCAGGAGACCGCCAGACATCCCCGTTCGCCGCCCCATGACGCACAGCCACTGCTCGCCGTCGAAGACGCCGCCTCTGCCGCACAGAGCATCGCATGTTCCAGACCAAACCGCACCGCCCCTACGGCCGCATTGAAGCGTTAGAACATCGCCAGGGAGCACCGCACCGCCCCCTACCATCGCCCATGCCGATAGCCGTCTGTACCATCGACCACGACGAGCTCACCGTGCGCCCCGTCGGTCCCCTCTCGCCACTATAAATAGAGGACACCCTCGGCCGATTTGAGCACACAATCTCACTCCCCACCTCTCACACTCACTCCCCACCGCCAGCCGGAGCCGCTCGAGCACCAGAGCGCCGGAATTGCAGCCGGAGCCGTCGCCTCGGAAGGAGAAGGGCGCCGTTGATCCAGGCCGCCCCAGGAGAAGCTGCCGGTACTAGGAGGTTCGCCGTCGTCGACTTCGTCGTTCGCCCACCTCGCCGACCCTCGCCTGAACCCCGGTGAGCCCCCAACGACCCCCACTAGCCGCGCTAGGGTTCTGTCTCGCCGGCGTTGCCCAACGTCGACGATGACCCTCAGCCATTGGATTAGAACCAGATCGCATGGCCACCGTTCGCCCATACCTCTTCGCACCCCCCTGTGCCACTGACGGGTGGGTCCTCGCTTAAGTTAGCCTGCGACGCCGCGCGGAGCGCAGTGGGCCGGCCCATTTCGTTCCCGCGCGCGTTTAAAATTATAAATTAGGATTTTTCTTTTTAGTTAGAATATAGTTTGTGTCCTTGTTTCAAAAATCAATTCTGTGAGTTTGACAAATCCAAATTGCATGAATCTAATTTTGTCTGAAAGGTATTGAAATGCTCTATCCAAGCCCGTTGGATTTAATTAAATTAGATTTATAGATCTCCCCAAATAAAAATAAGAAGACAGAATCTTTTACAACTTGCAGCATTTTTATAAAATCAACCAAGTTAGCTTTTCAGTTGATTCCAACTCTCAAAAATCACATTTTATCAGATCTATCCAAATATGTAATAATATTAAGGTTTACATGCAGTGACTTTGGACTAGTACCAAAATAATGCTATATAGGCATTTCTAGTCACTTTAAATCATTAAATAATAAACTTAAACCAAAGTAATGTTGATCCAACCTTTAAATCTCATTCCCACGTGTGGAATATGTGGTGAGGACATGTGTCCACATGATCCCATATTTTGGTGGTGAATATTAAATTTTAGTTAACATTTCAATGAGTAGAAATTACTTTTCTAAAATAAAAAAAATTAGAACTATTGAATTAAAACTTGTAATGTTTGTGATGATAATAGATCATCAAGTATGTGCTTTAGAATGCTACTTAGCCTAGTTAAGTATTGTTTGGTGATTGTGCACTCCCTATGTATTTCTAGACGATAGTACCGACCAAGCTCTCGAGGAGGAGGAGTTCTACCAGGAAGAAGAAGAAGAAGACAACTTCAACCACTGCACCAACCAAGGCAAGCCACTATTAGCAGGGCAAGCTAACCCTTGCAAACTTACCTTAGCAAGCTATGGTTAGCAAGCTAGAATAAACTAGATGGTTTAGTAAAGATGCCTTAAGCATGCTTTGATCACCCCCCCCCCTTTTTCCCTATTAATGCCCCAAGTCTCATGGATAAGTTTTAACCCACCTTAGATTATACAAAGTCCTCTACTTAAAATTGAAGGTAGCATAAAAAGTATAAAACTTGACCTACTTAGAAACCTTTAGATATCATTATATGGCATGAGATTGATCCCATGTTTCCACCTTAGTGAACACTCTTAACTTAGTAGTTTAGAGTAGATAAAAAACTTGAGTCACTTTAGATGGGAATACTTGGTGAAAATGAGTTATGAAAACCTTGGAATAATGAGTCATTCTATTGAGATGTTTTGACATGTGTTGAGAAACACCACTGGTTTCTAATGTGGAAAATGATAAGGCATAAGCCTTAACCCTTTTATAAAACTGATGGTTGGATTCGGATGCGATACCATTCCAAATTTACCGTACAACCACATTACCGGAATTGGGTAAGGCTTAGCTGGAAATTTATATGCATTAGTATTAGTTCCCTCACGGGAGAGGTTTGAGCTGAGGCTACCTCTCAATGTTGTCCACCTATGCAGTGCCCAAGATGACAGATGGTCATGGTTGGGAGGCCATGCTCATAGGAGAGGTCTAGGGTGTGTAAAGGGAAGGTTATGTTTGATTATCTGCATACTAAGTATGATGATTCAGGGTTATCCCTGACAGATGTATCGAATCTTGTGGTGAAAGTCTACCACCTCTGCAGAGTGTCAAACTATTCGAATAGCCGCGTCCGTGGTTATGGACAGTTGGAATGGCCATACTGTTTCGTTGTCAGATGTTTTCCAAATACCTTGAAATGAATGATGACCTTTGACTTGACCACAACAGGGTTGGGTTAATGAAATTAGCTTCCCAACTTAAGTAATTCTAGAACTTTACTTTATCTTTTCTTGCTTCAGAACTTAGTTTAGGTTTCAAACTTAACTTGATAGTTATTCTTTCATTTCAGCACTTTAACTTAGAATTATAACCCTTGTTAGTAGTAGTTTGCGATTACTTAAAGAGTACTCATGGCTTTTGTCCCTGGCTATTATCATGGCCAGACTATGAAGGAGATTATCAATACGATGGTCAGCAGAACGGCTATGATAACTAGGACTATCTGCCTTCATCAGCATTGCCTGTGCCCCTCAAGATGGACCCCGCTGCTACGCTATCTTTATTTTCCGCTGCTTGTTGTATTAAGACTTGGATCATGAGATCCTTATTTGTGTAAAACCTTATGTATGGTTTGTACAGGATGATTGTACTCTGATATCCAAATCCGTTATGTCTCGCAAAAATGGTAATCCTGGGATTGCGAGGTATGGCATAACGGGCATCTGGGATTAAAAATCCGGGTGTTGACAACTGTCGCGTGAGCTAGAAATGGTT